>NQII01000761.1:374517-437310 GCA_002778355.1 Clitarchus hookeri
TTCAGTGTACGTATCATTAGGAGGAACAAAATATTTATACTATTATAAATTTAAAATACTCCAACATCAACAGTAACGCCGTATTTGACTAAAAACAACTTATAGCTTTTGTCATACTAACGTTCAGATTTTGAAATTTTTTATTTTCTTTGCTTTAAATACTCAGATGTTCACGCATTTTCAGTATTTCAAAAGCCAAGACATATCAAAATAATTTACATTAATTCATTTCGAAAACCACTTTTACTATTTGTAGATTTTTTTTGCAACGAAACCGAATCTGTTTCAACTCTGTTAGACGTAAATTATTCCAAACTATAATTTTTTAACTCAGTTGACTAAGGTTCTCATTATAGTGTCTGAGGCATTGATAAAGTTCACATGAAGGAACTACATCGGCTTTTGACAGGAACAGAGAAAGGAAGACACTTGGAAAAGACCACGCCTTATGTATTAGCTGTGGAACAGTTGTACGCTTTCCGACTGCAAGTTTGTACGCCACATCATAACGTATCCCTCTCGCTCACCCTTCCTAAACTCAAGGTATCGGGCAAAAAAGTGTCAAGAAAATGCTCAAAATCTAATGTCGGAAGTTATGCCATCAAATAATCTTGTTCAGCGTTTCCTAGCCACATATAACAATAAAAATATATCGGTGCTCCCTTTTCTTCTTTCCCATTTCTTTAAAATAAAACTTAGTACAACTGGCACCATCTTAAAANAAATATATCGGTGCTCCCTTTTCTTCTTTCCCATTTCTTTAAAATAAAACTTAGTACAACTGGCACCATCTTAAAACCATAAATCCCAGTACATATTCCAAACTCGTAATTTTTTTTACTAACTGTAGTATATAGTATATGTTCCGAATAAATAAAAGTTTAACTGCCAGCAATAGTTTCTCGTTTCTAATTGAATGGAAAGTACAATTACTTAGTGATTACGATTACATAGGTAATAATTATTACCGACTGAAATATTGTATAGGTAATCCGAAGTCCTCGCACTTCCTGACAATTTTAGTTGGAAAATTTGATTTTATCCNCGACTGAAATATTGTATAGGTAATCCGAAGTCCTCGCACTTCCTGACAATTTTAGTTGGAAAATTTGATTTTATCCACCTACGCGGCAACCGCTCATCCAGATAGGCTCTGGCCACTCTACTGAAATGAGGTGGCGCCCAGTATACGTAAAACGTATGCGGTGTATCTGAAGCATTGGGGCATCCTCAAGTAGCATGTGTAACTGTTGTTACAGAGAGTTACAATACAATTGGTCTGTCAAGCGCTTGTTGTCCGACGTGTGTTGGATATCGAAAATGAAATGGGCCTCGTAATACACACTCCACGTTAGTTACTTACCACTTTCTACACAAAGAGGGGTGTACCAACTACCGACAGCGGGCATAGTGACATGGGCCTGTCACTCGGGAGTCATCCAACCTAGGACGTATGTTCATAGGTATTATTTGTTTTGGTGGGAGCTGTACCGTCCACACCGCGATTACACCCCAAGTAAATTAGCATATCCTGTATTTTAATGTAAGCATCAATTGAAACACTCATGGTAAAGTTGGCAGTGAATAATAAATGTATTTACATATCTTGATGAATTTATCCTCTAATATTTAAATTCGTGAACACATGAACAAATTCACTTACATTCATCAGTCCAGAATTAGAGGTACATGGCTAGTAGCGTGTAGCACCCACTTTCGCCATGATGACAGTGGCAATGCGATATGGCAGGGACTCCACAAGGCACCAGAAGCGGTCGGGAGGCAGACTGGACTATGGCCGCTGCACAGCCTCCCACGATGCACAGAGTTCGGTCGGATCAGGGTCCACAGCCCGCACATCGTTCTCGACAGCATCCCAGATGTGTTCGGTAGGATTGAGGTCAGGTGACATCAGGGGCCTGGCAAGCTACCTCAAGTCCGTTGAGTGTTCATCCAACCACTCGGTCACAGTTCGGGAGTGGTGGTCCTGTGCATTGTTTTGCATGTCTCCTGTAGGTTGCTGTAGGCATAGAAATGGGTGCACGTGATCTGCCAGCAGGTCTCTGTATCGTTCGCCGGTGACGGACGATGGCATGTTTACTAGGGTACCCATTTCATCCCAAGTAAGCAGTCTCCATATGAGGATACCACCACTGACTTTAACTGTAACCTACTGACAGAGGGATGGCTCGCTTCATGTTCTTGGCGACTCACTCGCATCCTAACATCAGCTTACACGAAAGTGTATTTCAACTCACCCGTCAAGGTGACCTTTTTCCATGCGTCGAGCGTCCAAAGACCAAAGACGGTGTTCCCGTGCCAAAGTTAAGCGTTTAGTCTTGTGACGCGCGGTGAGCATAGGGGCCCTATAGGGACGGTGGCTTCTGTACCCCATAGCGAATAGATGGTTCTGTATTGTATGGCTGCTCACAGGTTGTTGTGGTCTAGAATTTAATTGCCGAGTGATCTGCTACACTGTAGTCTGTCAATCCACTATTACCAACCGCTGTTACTCCAAGGCAGTTGTCTCTTGTGGCGATGGTTTTACNACACTGTAGTCTGTCAATCCACTATTACCAACCGCTGTTACTCCAAGGCAGTTGTCTCTTGTGGCGATGGTTTTATCAGAAACCATGAGCTGACCGTACACTTTTGTCCCAGTGGCGAGTGGAAATCCCGCTGCACGACTTCTGAGATGAAGTGTGTATCATACGTCTGGCTCCAACAATCTGATCACGATCAAATGTCCTGAGATCTTGTTTATTCCACATTTTGTGCTCGACTGTAACTTAGACGATCTGTATAAAGACGACCACAGCACTATTCGCCAACACGGCAGGTGTGTCTAATTCAGCTGCTCATAAGTATATGTAACTCACTGGTTGCATACATAATTTGTGTCTCTAATAGTTTTTGTTTGTGTTTGTCACATAAGAGTCATAATTGGTATGCTTATAAAGTATTTATGTTTCTGAAAATTTAGCAGTTACACTTAATCGACGCATGAATAAAGCGAGTGGGTTCACGGCGACGTTAATTATACATATTGCGGAAGGATCAAAAATTGACATATAAATATTTCCTGAGCTGGCCTATAACAGTGAGACTATTTTGAAAGAGGCTACGTACCGCCAAGGTTACATGCTTTGCAATGCTGAAGCAAAATATTCAATAATATNACACTGTAGTCTGTCAATCCACTATTACCAACCGCTGTTACTCCAAGGCAGTTGTCTCTTGTGGCGATGGTTTTACCAGAAACCATGAGCTGACCGTACACTTTTGTCCCAGTGGCGAGTGGAAATCCCGCTGCACGACTTCTGAGATGAAGTGTGTATCATACGTCTGGCTGCAACAATCTGATCACGATCAAATGTCCTGAGATCTTGTTTATTCCACATTTTGTGCTCGACTGTAACTTAGACGCTNAGTGGAAATCCCGCTGCACGACTTCTGAGATGAAGTGTGTATCATACGTCTGGCTCCAACAATCTGATCACGATCAAATGTCCTGAGATCTTGTTTATTCCACATTTTGTGCTCGACTGTAACTTAGACGATCTGTATAAAGACGACCACAGCACTATTCGCCAACACGGCAGGTGTGTCTAATTCAGCTGCTCATAAGTATATGTAACTCACTGGTTGCATACATAATTTGTGTCTCTAATAGTTTTTGTTTGTGTTTGTCACATAAGAGTCATAATTGGTATGCTTATAAAGTATTTATGTTTCTGAAAATTTAGCAGTTACACTTAATCGACGCATGAATAAAGCGAGTGGGTTCACGGCGACGTTAATTATACATATTGCGGAAGGATCAAAAATTGGCATATAAATATTTCCTGAGCTGGCCTATAACAGTGAGACTATTTTGAAAGAGGCTACGTACCGCCAAGGTTACATGCTTTGCAATGCTGAAGCAAAATATTCAATAATATTTTTCCTCATTCCAAATGCGAGTAAGAGCTTTTACATTTCAAAAATGGATGACAACAGTCTTTTACCGTCGAAGCAAACATTCACAAATTATCTTAATTAAAAATAACACTTCGTACAGAAGCCGATATGTTTCAGTGTATCATGCAGACCATAGCGTTCAGAGTCGCTCACGAGATGGGAAACGCCATATGCAAGCCCGTTCATACATACTTCCGGTATAGTTCAACGGTTTTTCTATTAAATTGTGGTCTTCCAAAATCATACTGTCTCAAATGTAATGGCTTAGCTTACCTTTATTTGGTGTAGATTCGGCATGTTTATACGTTTTTAGTTTAACTATGTTGAACTTAACTAAGTCAATTAAGCAACTTTAGTAGCCATATTCAGCATGACAAATTATAAACCAGCCTAAACTGAACTTTTTTCGTGAATGAATAAATAAAATAATGCAATGATAAACTAGACATATCGCTGCTTAAGTCCGTACCAAAACATATTGAAATGGTACAGCAATATATTTTAATGTTATATTTCAGTCCATATTTAAATATTTTATCCTCACAAAACACTGCAAAACTTTAATAAAGTATCATTCAGTATATGTCAAGAATGATACTTTTAAAGAAAGCTTCGCGAAGCAAACTTTGTTTTTTGGCAGAGAACGAGCCTACTGTGAATTGTCAAACACTTCGCCAAATATTTATTCTCAGCAGACAATATGAATCAGATTAGTTTATTACGTTTGTATTTTCAGTACCATCTCGTCAGAAAGGTGACTGGGGAAATGAACAAACACACCAGTACAGTCAAGTGCAAAATGTCGATCTGCATTATTGAAGTTTTGTTTTTCTTACAGTTTTATATAGGCAGTGATTCATTAATTCGGTCAAAACCAACAGCAATAACTGCTACTCGGTAATACAACGAACATAGTCAAAATTCGTGAGTTAATACAACTAGAAGGTCGTTGAAATGAGGAAGGTACATACAATATCTTATTTAACAGTGAAATGTTAAAGAAGTTCACCCCAGGTGCCTATGAAGGCACAGGTGACACGAAAGTTCCGCATTTTAGTTTTCCATCAAAAATGGTTGTATTTGTAAAAGTTGGGAGATAATAAATTATTTTCAAATCAAGAAAAAATGCGATAAGCAATCTGAAAAACACAAAGTGACTAGAATATATCAATGTTTAAAACAAAAGACTTAATTGCTTAACCAAATTGAACAAAGTTAGTTAAAAGTTTTACTGTAAACCGTTCAAAATTATTAAATTATAGGAAGTAATAAAAATCGTTCGTAGATTTAAAATATACAATTTTTTCTTCATACTTGCCCATTTTAANTCAATGTTTAAAACAAAAGACTTAATTGTTTAACCAAATTGAACAAAGTTAGTTAAAAGTTTTACTGTAAACCGTTAAAAATTATTAAATTATAGGAAGTAATAAAAATCGTTCGTAGATTTAAAATATACAATTTTTTCTTCATACTTACCTATTTAACAAATTCTTCAATTTTGTTATATCGTGCTTTAAGATTTACTCGGATATTTATCTATCCAACCATAATTTTTGCAGGAAATAGTGCATTTATGTTATGTATATAGTACTGTATGAGTAAGAAAGCAAAATACNTTCAATTTTGTTATATCGTGCTTTAAGATTTACTCGGATATTTATCTATCCAACCATAATTTTTGCAGGAAATAGTACATTTATGTTATGTATATAGTACTGTATGAGTAAGAAAGCAAAATACATGAAGTAATTACGGCAATTGTGTTTTATTCGCTAAAAATAATACATTCTGAAAGTATAAACGTTAAAAAAAAATGAATTGTTAAAACCTTNAAAGTAATTACGGCAATTGTGTTTTATTCGCTAAAAATAATACATTCTGAAAGTATAAACGTTAAAAAAAAAATGAATTGTTAAAACCGTTGCCATTTATTACCACAAATAATATTAAGTGACTAGTGACAATAATGGTTTGTGCAGTGCCGAACTATTATTTCANTTGCCATTTATTACCACAAATAATATTAAGTGACTAGTGACAATAATGGTTTGTGCAGTGCCGAACTATTATTTCACGGCAAATTCGATCTGGAAAGGAACACATCTTTAATCGCACTGCCGACCGTTGCCATCGCAAACAGTCAATATCTATCAATTGCAACTATGTTATCTGTCTTCCATGAATCGATTGCCTTCGTGATTCTGCTAGCTGTCTTATCGCGTTTTCGCATTACTTATCTGTCACTCCGTGGGAATGTTTGCTGTGCTCCGCAATCGTATGTGCTCAGCAGCGTCATTATCGTTAAGAACGCTGAGGATAGTATTTGATGCTGCTTTTTAATGCTGGCGATATCTTTAAGTACCAACAACATTTCAATAAGTCAACAACGTCATTTCAATTACCTCTTTAAACATCTGATGTTTGAAGTAAGATATGATAAACAGCACGCACTATAGCTCTTGGCGAGCTCACATAAATTGCGTACTCTTATCATAAAAAAATATTTTAACATAAATTTTAATATTTTATCCTTTAATAACTGTAGCGGTTTTAATAAGAGCATACAGAAGTTTTCTTTGTCCATGCTTTTTATCAACTCGTGTTGTAATATTCTTTTTCTAATTTTGTCACGAAAGGAAATTTCCCCAGAAACGTATTTATACAGACTTATTTTAAAGAAGTATTTGTTTAGGGAATAACAGTTGTAATAACATCGCCATTTAGCTACACGCCAGTATTGTTTCATCTGCTAGTATATACCTTAAAACTCTACCGAATGTAATACGAAATATATATACGATATTAAGAAATCTAAAGTACGCCATTATCGTGTTCATGTGTAGTTGTTCGAAATTTAAGCTTAACCTATGAAAAGTCCACCGATTTGAATATTCATTACAATCTCATAATTAAAAAAAAACAGCAACTAATACATTTTCTCGTTCAAAATACTAGTAATAATCACGTAGGCAAATTTTATATAGAAATGACATTTTTAAACTTATAGTTTAATAACTATACAGAATATGGTGGCATTCGAAATTACGATTAAGATATTACGGCATGTGTCTTGGCATGAAGATTTGAGAAGTAAGTTATGAATAAAATGAGTATATAAATATATAGGCATCCATGGAAAAATATGTTGTGTAAATATACACAGATGTTATATATGTATGTATATATATATATACACGTATGTATATACGTATGTATATAAACACATTCAAATTCACATTCAAATTGGAGGGACACAACTTAAAGCGACAACGTTATCATTTTATTGCACTTTACAAAAAATTAGTTTGCCCTTTGTGTTTATGAGAGCGTAAAGTTATTGGACGTACAAAAATCAAACTGTAAGAGCTACAGGAACTGAAAGTTGTGTGTANTGTTTATGAGAGCGTAAAGTTATTGGACGTACAAAAATCAAACTGTAAGAGCTACAGGAACTGAAAGTTGTGTGTGTATATGTATGTGCAAAGTTTGTAAATTGCTATTCATAAACATATTCCACAGAAAAACTATTCGTACTTTTCTAATCAAGTACGAAATTCTAAATATCTGCTCTCCTCTTTGTGATCAATGAAATGTGAGATTTCCTCTTGCCGTAATTTCATAATTTTTTATTATTATCCAAATCCCCTGTAATAGATAGGGTTGAAAATTAAAATGAGTATGTTGCTGTACGGGAAGTTACAAGGGAGAAAATAAACCATCTATCACAGTCGTTGAAAAATACTAGCATCACTTCAAACGAGCTATAGACTTACTGTGCGAGTCANTGTTTATGAGAGCGTAAAGTTATTGGACGTACAAAAATCAAACTGTAAGAGCTACAGGAACTGAAAGTTGTGTGTATATGTATGTGCAAAGTTTGTAAATTGCTATTCATAACCATATTCCACAGAAAAACTATTCGTACTTTTCTAATCAAGTACGAAATTCTAAATATCTGCTCTCCTCTTTGTGATCAATGAAATGTGAGATTTCCTCTTGCCGTAATTTCATAATTTTTTATTATTATCCAAATCCCCTGTAATAGATAGGGTTTAAAATTAAAATGAGTATGTTGCTGTACGGGAAGTTACAAGGGAGGAAATAAACCATCTATCACAGTCGTTGAAAAATACTAGCATCACTTCAAACGAGCTATAGACTTACTGTGCGAGTCAAAACGAGGCTTCTTATTGAAAACATTTCGGAGTTATAAAACTGCAGGAGCCACATTTCCTACAGCGTATGATATATTTGCATTAAAACTGCCTCTTAACAGTGTTTCGAAGCTCTGTGTGCTGCATATTGCCAACATTAACTCCTCTCCCTTCCCCCATCATTATAGATTTAAAAATTTCTCTCTCAACTTCCAGCTAATCAAGGATAATGTTATAATAAAAAAACATGAAACATAATATTGGGCTATTTTTTTATATCCAGAAAATACAAGAGTATAATCCGTTTAAGTTTGTTTTGTACTTATATTTCTTGTTTGTTATTTTAACCGCACGAACTGGATTAAGGTTCGTGTAGATGTTTCCAGCCAGAGATACTGCTAAGGATCGTTTGTTGAATAAATGGGATGTTGCGTACTTCGTCGCTATTAAAGAACTACTGCCATGGTGAAAATAGAGGAATTTAGTACTGTGAAGTCCGTGGGCGGGGTGAGTACCAGCCTGTTCTATAAAGTTATACTTTATTTTATTTCACTATAGGTTTTATCCGATTAATTTATACCAAATACGCAATGTCGTGAATAATTTTCTCTCTTTCTATAGTAAATTTGTCTTGAAAATATATTTTTACAGTAGCTAGATTTATTATTTCAAGTATCGTCTTATTATAAATTATTAGAATAATGTTGAAAGAAAATTATATTAATTATTTGTGTATTTCTGTAGCTAAACAATGAAATTTTACTAATGGTATCCAAACACAGCATAGATTTTCCACGAAGAATTTTTAAGAGAATTTGGATCCTTTTAACAAAAACGAAAAGTTTGTAAGAAAATTACAAAATAAGTATTAATTTTTGTAATCAATAACAAACAATTTAAAGATCACCATATTAAAAATAATTTCATTTATCAAAATACGATATTGTGAATTTCCAAAAANTCAATTTACAAACAAAAAAAAACTGAGATGACGTCACGGTATAATGAAAAAACTATGTAGAGTAAAATATCTTTACGTATATGTGTACCATTAGAATTTTGGAAAGCTGTATTAAAAATTCCTCTGCTCAAAATACAAAATCACTCTATTTATGGTTAAAATTTACATTTAATCAACGTTCAGTCTATTTTCAACAAAACTGGTGCACGTATCCACACTTCAATAGGTGTATGCGGCTGAAAAGCCACGGAAGATTTTATCTATATTTACTCATGTAATCGTGCGAATTGACTCGAAATTGTGCGAATTTATTAATGTAAGGTATTATAGGTTAATTACACCGGCACAAATAAAATGTTTATGAGAGTAATTCGGCGGGAAAAAGAGGGGGAAGGGGAGCATATAATTTAAATCAGCTTAATTTAGTTGAATGCTTGTTGAAAAGTTTGAAAGCTAAATTTTTTTTTCTTATTTCTTTTTATGTTTATTTTAAAAGAAGGTAATTTTATGGATTTAGTGACTAATTATTTCTTGTAAGTTACCGGTAGTTCAAGCCGTTTTTTTTTTTCATTGGTTTCGGTTCTCGCTTTAGTTCCTGGATTCTCGACTGTATTAGAATAAAGCAGCCTTTTCTAAGAAGTTTTTGGTCTCCTAACTTGTACAACGGTAGTTCTCAACTCAACTAGGAAATTTAAGAATATTAAGAAGTTTTAGCGAAATGATTGAAAAATATCGGTTTATATGATTTGAAAGTTTATAAAAAATATTGTTTCTCTCAGATTGCCTTATTCGGTTAAGTTTTAGTTTTGTGTCCAATAAAGATAATGTGATTGCATATGCAGAAATTATTTCAAGTTTGGAATTTGTAAATTGTTCTTTCTCAGAATACCACATTCTCCACTCCACTTCGATCGTTGCAATTATGATAAATATGTTTTCCTGTGCTTATTCCTCTCCTCCATTCCAACATATCTTCAAAGCAATCCAATGCCTAACTTAAAAAATATAAATGTATTAATATNTTATTCCTCTCCTCCATTCCAACATATCTTCAAAGCAATCCAATGCCTAACTTAAAAAATATAAATGTATTAATATTTTCCGAATTAATTAAACATAGTATTACAGTCGAGGATTTGAACTAGAAACCAATTCTGTTCAGAAAAATGTGGGGTCCGTAAGACAATAGCAACGAATATTTTAAGTTAGAAATGAAACCCCCTACGGTTTATCCAGGCATTTAAAAATTCTAAAATATTATTTCTTGAGCAAGGTATATATCAGATCTAATGTCAGTCTATTTATAGCTTAGAAAGTGATGCATGCATCAAAACAAAAATAATCGGGCTAATATTTTACAAAAATCTATAGCCGATACTTATCTACTGAAATTCATTTTAACCAGATTAGAATAGCATAAAATAAAAAAGTCCAGTTATTTACTTATTATAAACATCTACTGCTTGAAGATAACAATATAGTGTATTTTAAACAACATATACCTCAAAACGCATCTGAAAAAATTAGTTCTTGCGAGGAAGTGGAGATGATTAAATAATAACTAGTGAATACTGAATTATGACACAATTTTTCGATTCTAGATTGGAATGGTAAAGTTGTCCAATCACGGATTTACGGGAAAATTTTCTACTGAGAAAGTGCTTGTGCGCGCCTAACGTTTCTAGTCACAAAAGAGAATCGCAGTTTTAGATTCATAAATATGTAGTGCTTTGCCTCATCTCTGCAAGCATTTAGCACCCAAAAAAAACTGTACATTCAATTTCGACTAAGTCTATAATGTCTCAGAAAAGTTTAATATAATTTTTACTGTTGAAGTTATAACACGTAAGTTAGAAAACTAGCACTCAGATATGTTTCCACAGAAAATTGTGTCACAATACAAAATAAAACTTAATTTAAGGATATTGTCAGACTCATTACCTCAAACGAAGAATAATACGCCCATTCGTCACATTGTAAATAACACCACTAACGTCTGTGGCAGCTTAATAAGCTTTGCATGTATCCATAACACTTAAAAATTCTGCATATCACGCCAAAACGTATAACTTAACGGCTGTGCCAACATTTTTAACTTATCTAAGTTGTGTTTAGATGTATAATGGTTTAAAATTTCTTTGTACATACAAGATAGTTTAGGTTAATGAATATTCGTAAAGATAAAATAGAGTTACATTGATTTTNTAAAATTTCTTTGTACATACAAGATAGTTTAGGTTAATGAATATTCGTAAAGATAAAATAGAGTTACATTGATTTCTGTTGTTACAGATACAGTGGCCACGAGGATTCCCTGCGATCTGAGAGCAGCCACACAGCAGGTTTAGATGATCAATNTAAAATTTCTTTGTACATACAAGATAGTTTAGGTTAATGAATATTCGTAAAGATAAAATAGAGTTACATTGATTTTTGTTGTTACAGATACAGTGGCCACGAGGATTCCTTGCGATCTGAGAGCAGCCACACAGCAGGTTTAGATGATCAATNTGTTGTTACAGATACAGTGGCCACGAGGATTCCCTGCGATCTGAGAGCAGCCACACAGCAGGTTTAGATGATCAATCCTTATGGCGCCAAGATCATAATATTAGCAACGAATCACCAGTCGCCGCCGAAAACATTCTGCCCATCACAGAAAACCCACTATTTCACGAACTATTGACATCAACCCAGCAAGAAGAATTCAATGATGATTACTCGCCTACAGAAAATGTAATGATGTCAACCGAAGCACCACAGAATGCCACGGAAGAACCATCCGAATCGAATTACGTGGATAGTACAATAACTCCATCTAGTACGGAACATACGACTGGTTTCATCGAACAAAGCCATGCAGTTGATACAGACAGTGACAGCCATGAAACGTTATTTCCATCTCAGGCCGATCAAAATAATTATTCACATTTAACAGAAAACATTTCTACTCAAGATGGTTCTGAAGCAGAACAAGAAAATTTTAATGGCTATGCATTTGAAAAAGAATCTAGCGGAATTCCTCAACATGAAGAACAGCAGAGCCCTGATCTAGAATCAAAAATGTCTTCCAGTGTCAATAAGAATTCATTCACTATTATCCCAGAACAAAGTACG
Organism: Clitarchus hookeri; assembly: GCA_002778355.1. Classification (NCBI taxonomy): domain Eukaryota; kingdom Metazoa; phylum Arthropoda; class Insecta; order Phasmatodea; family Phasmatidae; genus Clitarchus; species Clitarchus hookeri. Next base: position 386,713 of record NQII01000761.1, read on the forward strand.
GAACAAATTGCTGATGCTGTAGTGTCGAATTCGTTACCTGCGTCGCCTCAGGANCTATTATCCCAGAACAAAGTACGGAACAAATTGCTGATGCTGTAGTGTCGAATTCGTTACCTGCGTCGCCTCAGGGAAGTGGCCAGGAAACAGTTGTTTCCTCTCAGCCATACTACGAAAATTATCAGCTTCAGAACACTAACAGTAATCAGAATTATTATCAAGCACAACAGCAGACAGCTCAGGCACAAAACCTTGTAGATAACATAAATTACAAGGGCTATAATGGCTATAATAAAGACAAAAGAGAAATGTTGCCTCCATCCAACCCTGTCGACTACTATAATTACGAATCTTCGCACAGCACTCCTGTGTNGACAAAAGAGAAATGTTGCCTCCATCCAACCCTGTCGACTACTATAATTACGAATCTTCGCACAGCACTCCTGTGTACAGCTCTGTACCTAATACTCAACCCAACACAAATAACTATTTTCAGTCTGTTCCAGCATCGCAGTATGCGAAGAACTCTTACGTATATCAGGAGGCTAACAGACAAGGTTTTGATGTACACGATAAAACAGAGTATGCCAGAAACTTGAGAAATTTCAGGAGCTTCTATTACCCAACGAACGATTACACACAAACGTCAGCGAATTATATTTCGCCAAACCAGGTCCCGTATACCGACAGATCACAAGTCCCCAGTTCTAACGCCAACCCCAACTCTCCGACGCCACTCATCCAAGCGCCGTATTCCGTGACGTACAGAATATTCAACACGAACGTCTTCGAGTCTGCTGGCGCCGGTGGCAGTCAAATTCCACGAGACGCGATTACCAGGCAGTTGCAGTTGTCCTGGCCGTTTGCCGACTATTTCCCGATCGTCATCAACGACCCGTTTCTGGCGGCGTTCAACGCTTTCTCTAACATGTTCGAGTACGGGCCGGACGCGGACATCTGCAGGCGGCTGAGCGCACAGAAAGACGGCCTGGTCAGGGTCGCGCAAGCTCCACAGGACGCCACGCGCTACGAGATGAACCAGGCGGGGGGCTACGTCCTACATTCCGTTCACGTCCCTGGAGCGATGACAGTGCGTCGCGAAGTCGCTGCAGCGAGCGGAAGCCCCGACGTCCAGGGAGCGTCCAGTGCACCGGGGCAGAGCGAGGACGAGGTTAAAACTTTGGACGACGAGAAGCCCACCGAGATCATCATGTCTTCGAACGACTCGAGCAGGAATGTGACGTTCGTGACGAAGCTGGTCCTGAGGAAGGGAGGAGTGTCGATCGCTGGTCCAGGGGGGATAGCCACGGCTGGCTCCGGCGGCCTGGCTATTGTAGGCCCCGGCGGGGTCGCGTACACCAGCCCCAACGGCATGGCCATCGTGGGGCCCGGCGGCAAGGTGATAGGTCTGCCGAGAGGCGGCGAGTTCGTCTTCGACCAGCACTCCAACCCCGACGGCGAAGGCGCCAAGAGATACCTCGCGAGCATACCACCGGGCGGCAGGGTTGTCGCTGAGGGACCAACTGTCTACTACCACCCTCCCCAGTAAACCGCCCCCAAACCCTCCCACGCTCGTCACCGTAACTCCCTTAGGTACCAAAAAACATAACATTTTAAATATATATCTCAAATACTTCTCTGCGTGTAGGCGTTACACATGTAATTACGAAAAAATTTAAAATATTGAGGCATAATTAATTTTCAATTTTCAACCTTCGTATAACAAACAGAATAAACGTAGAAAGATATTTGCAAAATATCAAAAAGGTGAAGTCGACATTTTTAGATGTGCTTCGCATATTCTTTTTAAAAAAAATNAAAGATATTTGCAAAATATCAAAAAGGTGAAGTCGACATTTTTAGATGTGCTTCGCATATTCTTTTTAAAAAAAAATTTGCGACACCTAGAAATAACAATGACGAAAAAATTTCCTTAACTTAAAAATTTTTCATAAATGATAAAACATTTCTTTGTGTGATTTTATAGACGTCTTGAGGTGGAACATTGAAGATTTTCTTGGTGTAAATAATTTTATCTTTTCAAGTGGCTTGCTTAGCTTATATTTATTATCTGTATAACTGAAAAACAGCAAAGTTGAAATTTTGGCATGTGAGTACAAAAAATTTACAAACCCATTTTTTTCCCTGGAAATTACATTACTTCTAATGTCTACAAGTAGAAGTATTTGGAGCATATATGAACATAGTGAATTTTGCTAATTAACGCATATATTAATGTGCTTCATTATTTGGGATTACAGACATCAGCTAGCACCCATTAATAGCCATCCAACTAAAAATTGGCCTTCAAATAAGCTTAAGAAAATGTATTACTAGTAAAAACTGGGGCCAGAAACAATTTGTAATACATCTGGATTTGTGTCTGCAAATTATGTATATTTTCTTCCGAAATAAATTTAGCGCATACCTAACGTATGTTTTTATTTATGTGGTTTTCAAAATTATGTACATGTTTAAACATTTTATTTTTTAATATTGAATTAAAATGTTTAGAACAATGAAAAATGTTATTTAATATTTGTATTATAAGAGAATTTGGTTTGGTGTCAATTTTGAGAGAGATAATATCCATACATAATTTTGTTATTTTAAAAAATATGATGTAATGCTTTTATCCTGTAGTGAAGTACTTTTTTTTTTACTTTGTATAGGTTGTTGGACACGCAGTATGAATCGTGGAACCCATCGGCGTTGTTGGTACCCTTAACAAAAGAACTTTTTTCTCCTTACAACCTTAATATCTTCCTCCCACTGCAACATCAAACAGCACCTGTCTCCTACCAACAACATGTCGNTTTTCTCCTTACAACCTTAATATCTTCCTCCCACTGCAACATCAAACAGCACCTGTCTCCTACCAACAACATGTCGCTTTACCATCACTTCGCCGCACAACGGTAAATAGCGCGCATAGTTACGGCGTTTACAACTACGGCAGTAGCAGTTTAGCTCAGTATTATGCACAGACGAATGCAGCCTTGCCAAATCTCTTCAATGTGTTTGCAGTGGTGGATGGTAAAAATTATCACAACGCAGCAACCGGAAATTCAAAGAAAACTGTTCCTAGCCAAGCGTTACGAAAAGACGATCAGCTGTCACGTTTCACTGAAGCAGATAACAGATCAGACGAGAAAGAAGTGAAAGAGAGAGTTGAAAATAAGAACAATGTAACTCACATTACACTGTGGTCAACTGCTGCTGAAAAGCTACAGAGCAAATTAAATAATGCTCTTTACTCGCAGTATCTTTCTAGGCACGAAACAACGCCAGTTACAGTTCCTAGCAGTCGTGAGGACGATGTAGATGGGACAGAGTCTGTGCGGGAAGCGGCAACCACTGTTACGCCAAATCCCGGAGGAACCACCGCAGACGAACTGGGTACGGGAAGTATGAACACGACTGAAATGTCAACGTCTGAGGACGAAACCGCGTCGTTGGTTGCGCTCACTTCGAACAGCAGCGAAGGCAGCACGACGACGCTGATTCTAGCCCCGCGAGCCAAGTCGGTGGCGGGCGAGAACGGAGTCGCCCTTGCCAACCCTGTGTCGAACGCCATCGTGAGGAAAGGCCAACGTGTTAACATACACTTCGTGCCCGACGCAGTTGCGATTGCGGGGCCTGGCGGGATTGCAGATGCGCATTCCGACCTCTACGTTACGTTCGTCGATCAGTAGTTCACGGCACATGACACCGACAGTGTTTTTTTTTTATAATACACAAGTACCGTTACCAGTTTCAAAACTTTTTTTATGTATAAAACTTCGCGTTTTTTTTTATACCAGCGAATTGAGAGTGTTGTGTATTTAGTAGGACAATCCTGTGGGAGTGCACGTGAAGATCAGTATTATTTTCTCGCTTTAAGTTGTGACTGCAGTGATGCAGGTGAGCTTTCCAAAGGTAGGAAACTGGCGTTGCCATATCTCTCAAAATTGTGATTTTTGTTAACTGTGTCTTGCACATTTATATGTCTCAGATGTGTGTAATAGTTTTAAATGCTTGCAGTGGCATTGGAACTTAGAAACGAAAACTGAAAATGGTGGTCAGAATGTATAAGTGAAAGTTCACACAAAATTTTAAGCGTTATTTAGCGTCGTGAGTGTTTGTATCATAAATGGAGCTTAGCAGTTTGAATGCTGACGGGCTTCTTACGGTCCCTGCATGCTTGCATCAAAAATGTCACTCATATCATGACTTCATTGAATTGTTCAATATACATTGTTTGTTTTCTTTGTGTTGTCAGTTTGAAAACTTACCACTTCTCTGCTCTAGCGCTACTTAATTTTAAAATAAGGCATTTAACCTTGATATGTTTGTTGCATCGACAGCTTAAAATTTTTGTAAATTAAAATTATTAACTATGCTGTAACATGTTTTTACAATAACTTTTACGATAGTTTAGAAGTCAAATTGAGTGCGATTATATTATATTATATAAAACAAGACTGAGTGATTTCTGACTGTGAAATCGTTAAAATTTTATTGTTAACATCAGAATGAAACAGAGACTTTCACCTTTAATTATTCTATAATTTATATTGTAAATATGACAGGCCAAGTTTCCAGAGAAATGTTAACCGCATTTGTTTTGATTGTGTTTAATTGTTACTAAGATCATCTGTAGCATGAAAATGGTATTATTAAACAACTTTTTTTACAAACATATCAGTGTGTTGGCTCTTTTTGTACGTAATACACAGATTTCCCTAGTGAAAAGTTAAATCCTTTTTACAAAGTTTAATAAAGCATAACAATTTATTTAATTCTTTTTGTCCTCGTGACAATGGTTCATTAGATTTAATTGGTTTCTCCGTTATTCTGGTACATTCATTTTAAGGCAAATTATTTTTCGAATGATAGGTGGTCTAGCGTTCAAAATGCTTTAACACGTGTATTTCATATGCCCATATGAAAAGTTTGCAAATATCTACAGCTTGTGTAAAATGTGTCGAAATATGAGAACAAGTTTACTAAACCCATGTACACAAATGTATGTAAATATTTATTTATATATGTACGTCTGTTTAAAAAAAAAGTGCCTCATGGAGTCTAAAAATGCACGAAATATAGATAAAGGGCAGTTTTTTAAACATAATTATATTACATTATCATTGACTCGTCATGAAACAAGCAGCTAACAGATCATAATTCTATATCCTATCAGAGGCAATCTACATTTTACATGTGTACGGAACATTACTTAAACTTGTTTACTGGAATATTTTACCTCCGTATACTTCTGATACGATTATAAGAGTTAGCATTTCATACTTTATAAGTAAATTTCCAATCAAGCAACCAAGCCTCAAATGCGTTAATCAGCATACGTCTTATACTAAAAGTAAATTTTAAATCGAAGGTATTTGCTTGAAACTGATGAACTTCCTTTTGGTTATGTGAACTCTTCATTATTGTGGTATACATTTAAAGACTGAAGTTTCTGAAAATGTGTTCTATAATACATTAGTAACGATATTACACGTTTTAAGTAATAACATTCGTATCTTGCAATTAGATAATGGCTTGTCTTAAAGNCTGCTTGAAACTGATGAACTTCCTTTTGGTTATGTGAACTCTTCATTATTGTGGTATACATTTAAAGACTGAAGTTTCTGAAAATGTGTTCTATAAATACATTAGTAACGATATTACACGTTTTAAGTAATAACATTCGTATCTTGCAATTAGATAATGGCTTGTCTTAAAGTGCAAAAAAATAATCGATTCTATTAATTTAAAAATTATAGATTTAAGTAGGGACGGCTACCTAGTTCTAAGATAATGTCAGGCAAAATTTTTACCTGAAGAACCTTTGGAAGAGGTATCAACATTTTATTATATGTATTGAAAAATGTAAAATACTAATACAAACACCAAAATTCCGCTTGCGAATTGATTAGGTTAGCTTTTCACAATATAATCTACTTGTGTTGGATATAAAGTAGTGACAACACTTGTATAATGCGTTCCTGGCTTTACCGACAGAGGAAACACAAGTTACATTCCTTCAGTATAATTGCCCCCCTCAATATGTACCCCCTTCTTTCACACGTGAACAAGGCGCCCATTTGTGTTAATTACTGGCAATGACCGCCCTATAGCACGGATGATTGCTTCTCTTGTTTCGTACTGCTTACCATGAATTGGTTCCTTCATTTCGGTGAAGATATCGTAATCGCACAGACCCTCCGCCAGTTATGCAGTAGATACGTCACAGCGTTATCGTAGTATGACACTGTGCATTGTCATGACAGGTAGTGCCGTCGCTTTCTCCTGAATGCGAAATGAGGTCGGTGTTCCAAGACGTTGTAGTAGTAGGCTGCATTGTCCATCTCCCTGTGAGATACATCATGGTGCAGGATTACTCCATGGATGTCATTCTCCAAAACGAATATCATTTTCACACGTTGAGGAGGATGCACTTTCGTTAGTAGAGGTGATCGACGAGGCTTCTATTCGTTAAATTGCCACTTTAAGTGTGATTTGTACGACCGAGTCCAGCTTTCTTCCATGCGAATGGTCCTTCCAAGAAAGTCACCCCCCTCCTTCGGGTAGCGGCTGAAATTTTACGGAACTCCAGAATGATGTGCAGGATGCGGAGCGCGATTTTGTGGCATACGCCTACATCCCCGGTTAAATCATGCGTAGTCCATCGGCGATCCAAATCCAGCAGAAAAGCAAGGCGCTGAATTGTGTGGTTGTCTGTTGGGTGTCATTCTGAACAGTGGCGATCCTGAATGGCATCCCTTCATTCACGAAACACCTTCACCCATCGCACCACTGTACAATATGGCAATGCTGCACCACCACGGACTTCACGCAGTCCCTGAAACAGTGTTCTGCACTCCATCCATGCATATCTTCAATTTTTATCCACGGACTTTGTTCTTCTTTCGTGAACATAATGTTAAAGCGCTTACAATCTCCTCCTCTGCATCGCAGCACTGTGGCATTTGGCTGCATAATACGCAGATGCTCCCAATGGCCGCACTTCCTCGTCTGCCCTTCCGCTACCAGAAATGGAAACGACGTTGCTCTGGGACTCACGCCTCTAATGTGTCAGCAGTGTCGACAGTCATTTTTATCCAGCCCAAATAACTTAGCCCGTAAGTCATCTCCTTCAAAGCCATGGCTCGACACTCAGCAGACGAATCATTAGGTATTAGGGATTGTTGGCTTATGGCTGCTTTTGGAGAAAGCAGAGCAGAAGCGAATGAGATGGAGACGTAGATGTACTTCGGGGATCCGGGCGAAGCGAGGCACCATTGTTAACGAAACTTCAAAATCTGAGCGACGATATTGGTCGAATGTTCCGGCCTGCTTGTTTCAGCAATACACTGTGGGGAGCACAGACAAACATATCTGTAAAGAGATGAAAACAAGTAAACTAGGAAACATACGTAGTTTTAGTTAAAGTCTGTATAATTCACTTAATACGAAATATGAATTAGCTCCACCTTGCCCCTTCCAGCCGTTCACTGTTCCTGGGCAATGCTTCCCACGCCGGCCTAGCCAGTGTCAACATTGTAAATTCTTCTACTCCACTGCATTGGCATGATACCAAGAGAACTACACGCACTATAATTAAATAACTAGTAAATTTGCAGTGTTAACAAAGAAACCGAACCTCTCATACTTTGGTCTTGTGGCATAAAAATTCCTTCACTTCTATGATAACTGCGTACTCCTCAGTTTCTATCGAGGATGACAATGTATACTGTTAGGTTTGTGTTGAACTATATAATGTGGCGTTTAAATAACAGAATAAATGTCTTATTTGACTGATTCAGCAAACGCACATTAAAGGTACTTTACAGAAAAATAAGTGAAGTGAAGAGATTTGAACGGCTCTTAACAGCGAGGTCTTGAGAGCCGATGAGGGTGATTGAGGTGAGTATGGAGCTGCGCCGGAATTAAATGGAGGGGAAAACCGGAAATCCCCTAGAAAACTCACCGACCAACGGCATCGTCCGGCACGATTCCCACTTGTGAAAATCCTGTAACCCAGCCTGGGATTAAACCCGGTTTGCCTTGGTGGGAGGCGAGCATGCTAACCTCTCAACCACCGTGGCTCCGACAGAAAAAGAAGTTATAACTCAACAATATGCCAGTCATTATTCAGTTTAGAGACAATACATATATAACGTCATCTCAATCAGGTAAAAATATCGTTTTTGTAGTTTTTGCGTAATCACATGACAAAATCACAAATTTTTACGGATTTCGACAAACAAAAGTGTTATACAAACTGATAGAAATTATATTGGACACTTTGTTGTTTCAATATGCTAATTATATTAGTTTTCCACTTAAGAATTCCTTTATTAAATACGTAGTTGTGGAAGGAAGACATTTTTTTTAATATAATGCCTTTGGCAAAAAGATTTCCCTACAAGATTTACTTTATTTCAAAGTTGGTTCGTATTTATATGAGAACTTTAGAAGACCCTGCGTAGTGATGGAGAGCCAAATATAAATCCAAAGCCACATATATAATTGTTTGAAGAATCTGTAATAAAAGTATTTTTAAAGGGAACGTATTGCTGGGGATTCCTTTTAAGAACCCTGCGAGGCCTTGAGATTTCAAGGTGAAGCGTACTGTAATAAGTGGGAAGAAAAATGTTATAAGACTTTTGCACGCTCTCATGAAAGGATAGAGAAAGTTAATGTGTAATGTTGTTTACTTGAGGTTTCTACAACGTGTACCGCTTGAGTTAATGGAATGATTGCTTCTAACTTTGAGCTTTTAGTATGTGGCTTGAACACAGCAGTGCACCTTGTTATGAGCCTGGGTGGCTCATAACACTCTTAGGAAAGGTTAAGATTTAGGAAAACAGGATAAGCTCAGATAATTAAAAGGATTGTTTGAATTGATTAATACAGACTTTACTTGCTCTAAAGTGGAATATTATACAATGCTATTCAATTAAAGTTAAGTCCAACGGGAGTGAAAGGGAAGGACTTAAGGAAGGTTGTGAGTAATAAGGAGGATCACTTATAAAGGAAATGGAACTTACCCCCAGCCTCGCACCCGGACCCTCTGGCGGAAACGGCCCAAGGAACAGCCGCTGTCTGGTCTGAAGTTCGTAGGAGACGACGACCCCTCTCGGCCGTAGACGCCTATATCACTCTTCTCGCCCCACCACGTGACTATTGACGTACTGTGTTTGATTGGTTCCGCTTGCGCGTCGGCAGCGGGCTCCTCCGGGTTGACTGCTCTTCTTAGGTAAAATGCTCTTAGATCAGCACTAGCTCAGCGGATCCCCTGTTGACACGTGTCGTGTGGTTCATTCTCCCCTGATTGCTGCAATCATTCTCAGTCTGCCGTTTTGATATTCCAGCACTTCTGAGGCGTCTTCACGCCATTGTTATATCGTTGCTGAATTCGGTTCCGGCCTGGTGTTGATGAACTCTGTGGCGTTGCTGTTAGGTAAATGCTTAGTTAGGCATTTTACACCGGGACTCAACCGTAACAACCTGCTCAATTGACTCTGATGTCCTTGGTCATATGCAGGTAGAATTTCCTCATTATTGGACAGGGAGAGGAGGTTTTGTGCCTTTGTGACCCTAGATCACTGGAGCCACACTCATATGGACTCATTCTTCTGGCACGACATCGAGTCTTTAATTACCAAAACTTTAGTAGGTACAACAGAGTAAATGATTGCTTGAATTCTAGCTGCATGATTCGTCACGCAACGAGCAACAGAAAAAATTTATCGCTTCATTTTAAAGCTAGCACAAGGTCAATGCTTGTTATTTTACACGTGGGTGCCATAGATTTTTTGAAAAATATTTATTAGTTGACAAAAACGAATTGGAATACATCATCATGTTAAAAAAAATTGAGGAATGAATTGGAAATAATAAAAGGAGAAGTAAATTGAAACTGAAAAATTCACTGAATTTTTGTCTTTTCGAAAACAGTGAAATAATAATTCACAGCAACTCTTCTAACAAAATGTACTGCGAATGTTAGTTTTACACTGTTGTTTATAAACTTCACTTATGTAAAACTGAGGCTCACTTTAAAGATCGGCACAAATTTCTTGGGCACACAGTCCACAAAACTGCATGAATCCAATCTTGAGTGAAGAAGTCAGCTTGCTATTTCTCAAAAACATTTGGTGTTTCTTTACTGCTTCAAATAATCTTATAAATGTTTGTGACTAATTTTCATTTCTTTCCGTTAGTTTCTTCTTGTTATATGGTCGCAGTTTTGCTTTCTCTTTTCCAGTTTGATATTTTGAGGAGTAGAATTCCAAATTTCACTCATCGTCATTTTTCAAAATGTAAGAGTTCATTGGTTATTTTATAGAAGTTGATGTTTTTCTACAAAAAACGGAAGTATAGAAGCCTTCAATGCCAACACTTCGACTTCGCCTGATGAATATGAAAATCCGTCTTTTGCTGGTGCCTGCTTTTAAGTTGATAGTTAGCCCAGTTTTGAAAAACCAGTTGAAATGCAAGCCAGAGTGTATGTAGATGTTTCAAAAGAAGACTTAGTTCCCAAGAGAACTGTACAATCAAAATAAATATCAAGATTTCAGCTGAAAGTTACACCTCAAGCGAGGCAAAGCGAATTGAGAGTTTTCATTCTAGGAACCTTGTCTGCTGCACAATTTTCCTACCTATCTGTATCTTTTATACCTGAACTGATTAGCAAAGTGAACGCCTCATTGTAAGCATTTTAAAACAGTTTCGTCATAGCTTTGTCAAGTAGTTAAATTTGTGTGTCGTGTAAAATGATGCATGACTATAGTGTTTTTAAACATAAAATCACCGAAGTCCTAATAACTTGAATGACATTTGAAATACATCCACAGTCAAAAGTAAAGGATTTTTATTTCACAAGTCTTCACATTACCACAAATTTTTTTCATCCCCTTGAAATTATTTTTGGCTACCTTGCCAGTTGGTTGAGCATCGAAAATTCTTCCTAATGCTGTGTCCTTTCTTAAATCACTGACTACGCTTAATAATTTCGTGGAATTAGCTGATTACCTGAAGAATTTACTGCAAGAATACCTGAAATTTTACCCTCTCTCGCCAATTGTAAGTTCTCCCACCTTTTCCTTCCTTTCATTAAAATTACTTTAGATGAAATTCGTGTAGACACAATACATACGAATCTCGTTGGCTTTGTATGTCGTGGTAGACAAAAAATAATATTTTTCGCAGTTTTTCGAAAACAAATTATCCCTCCTTTCTCCCATTTAAAACCTTCTGACCGTTTCCTAACTGGTGAATTATTCTGTTAAACCCATATCTCGCTCTGTCTTCTTTAATTCGTGGTAAATTGCGTTTCCTACCATGGCATATTTCTTTTTAATGTATGTACCAATATATATCTTCTTTGCAAATATCTTAACAATGATTGTAAACTCCAATTTGTTGAGTGGTATAAACTGATTTTCTGGGGTATTGAAGTTGCTTTATATGTCAACCTCTTACTCCCAAATTGCTTGACTTACGTGACTTTAATATTTCCTCCTTCATTCTACAAAATGTTTCTTTCTGCGTTACTTGACTGTCTACAAGCACCAGGTTTCTTGTATCCACTTCACCTAGATATTCCTTATTTAGCCTGAAATATAGGAGAAACCTTTAAGAATATACGAGGACGCAGGTGACGTATGAAGATGTCCCGCATAGACCAGTAGTATACTGTTCCAGCTATCGGTCGCACTTTATTGTATTCATGTTTAGATAATAATGACGTAAAGTTAAGTTTTTCATTTCAGAAACTGAGCAAACCTCAAGTGAACGTAAAGTTAACACAGTGATAGCCAATCAAATTCAAATAACGAATGTTGTAGTTTGTTTTCTATATTTATTTCCATTCCTACAAATATCTTTCAGGATAATACTTTACATTGTGCTATCAATTCAAGAACTTCATACACGTGCAATGGAAGTTAAAGTTATAATTTATTTTATCCGTGCTTTATGATATAAAAATTAATGCTTCAAAAAATTCCGAAATGAAAGTAAGTATAAGGGCACAAACAAGCACTAATTTAGATGTAACGAGTTAGAGATGAGATTATCATGGGCACATGCGTGCATAAGTCTAAATATGGTGTAATATATGTTAACAGATGAATTTACTTCTGGATTATATATGCATACACGTATTCACGAGCATTTTCCAGATCCCCGATATACACTCAAGAGCCAAAAAAACTGGTGCATCTCCTAATATCGTGTAGGGGCCCCCCGAGCACGCAGAAGTGCCGCAAAACGACGTGGCATGGACTCAACTAATGACTGAAGGTATGCAGGAGGCAATTTACACCATGAGTCCTGTATGGCAGTACACAAATCCTGTCTGCGCCAATTTGAGAAAGGGTTGCACGTCTGTCACGTTTAATGATTCTCGTCAGTCGTCGTTTGTCCCGTTCTTTCACGATCTTTTTCCGGTCGCAGCGATGTGGAAGATGTGATGTTTTGCCGGATTCCCGATATTCACGCTACACTCGTGAAATGGTCGAACGCGAACATCTAAATGTTATCGCTACCTCGGAGATGCTATGTCCCATCTCTCGTGCGCCAACTATAACACCACGTTCAAACTCACTTAAATTCTGATAACCTGCCATTGTAGCAGNAAATTAGTAAACTACTATCATATATAACATACATACATGCATATATGTCACGCCTGTCTCCCAGAGGGGTAGGCAGAGATTATGGACCTCCATTTACCACAATCCTGACATACCTACCTCCTTCGCTTTATCCACATTCATATTTCTCTAATATGACAATATTATATAATAGTGGTTTAGAAAATTTATCTGTATACAATATTAATAATTTTGCCTCCGACTGCCAGCACAAAAAGATTTCTGTTTGACATCACACGCGAAAGGGCTACGTATAGTTGTCCGTGTGAAAAACATATTCCACTAAAATCCACTCCAGCCACATTAAGTGTTTGACCCTGTGCCTAATTTATGGTNGTCCGTGTGAAAAACATATTCCACTAAAATCCACTCCAGCCACATTAAGTGTTTGACCCTGTGCCTAATTTATGGTCATACCTATTCAAATTTTTATTGGAAATTCGACTATTTTAATATTGAAAGGCAAATCCGAGGGAATTATTGATATTCTAAGTATTAAAACATTTTCTCGAGTACCGCAGCCAGTTAGAATAGTACCTTCAATGAGATAACTTTTAAAATTTTTTATTTTTAATCGAGACCTGTTGCATAATTTTGGTGGATTTATATTTTGCAATAAAATTATGGGAGCTCCAACTTTTAGAATCAGTTTGTGTGGTGGCATGCTAGAAGGATTCAATGAATTAAGAAATTCTGCGGGATAGTACACAGATTCTTCACTCTCGAGTACTGTATCTACTGAGTAAAAGACCTATGTTTGGGCATTGAATTTTGCGAGCTCGCCTCGTACACGTTTCCCCCTTGCACCGCTCATGAACACGCATCACCACACCCCACGCCGCTGCCCCCGCCAGCGTATAGGTCCGTGCGCACGTATCTCTATTTTAGAAATTACTTTTTCACAAACTTTTCATAACTTTTAAAGTGTTGGCGATAGTTGCATGCTGTAAAGGACATTTCTTATTTACATTAAACAGTTTTAATTATGAATTAATTTATTTTGATAAAGATTAAGTTCTTTATTGTTAAAAAAGACAGTGAATTTTATGTTTATTTTGTAATTTACATTGTAAATACGCTTATTACTACTTATCGGTTAAAGATAGATATATTCTACAGCTTACTTTTTTGTAGATCATATAATTTTACAAAATTATTTCCTGCATGATTTTGTTATATCTCTAAATGAATAGGCAGCGTATTCCATGAGAGCGCGCTGGCGGCAAACCTTTTTCCCGACTTGATTCACTAATACCGTTAATGCTCAGCTCCTTTAAGTTCTAGGGTAATTTTTAATACACACAACCCTTCGTCGATAAATTCAGATCATAACAGTAAACACCGCATCTAAATCCGTTTTATGGTTCTCGAGATTAACGCAGTGATACGGACAGGCGCGAGCCAGGGACTTCCTTTTATACTATATAGTGAAGTTCTACCCATGCTTAACTTAATGTTAATAAAACAAGCCTCGTGTCGATTTCAATGCGAATCAGTCTTCATAAGTAAAGCGAAAACGTGTCTTATTAGTGTGTATAAAAGTTATTTACACACAGATGTTGTATATGATCCTAAACACAAACAAAGCGCGCACGAGATGAAATCAGCTTACTCATAAACAACCCCTATCAGGTATTGGAAAGTATTATTGTGAAATTAAAACACTAATACCTAGAAAACTATGAAGATTAGGGTATTTACACAAAGCGACATTTTTCGTAAATTGAGACATGTGGATTAATAATCTATCTTTTAATTCCTAAGTATGCTACCGCCTCGTGGATATTAAGTCAAAATAATAGTAGTTGCCGTAATTATTCCCATGAAACAATTTTACGGCAACGACATGTGTTGTGGTGTTTTTAGATCTTTGTTCCGTTACATATTATCCAGACATTCAGCGATCCGTCTGAAATATTCTCTCTAATATTTGTTTTAACTAATGCTATAGGTCCAACTTTAAAAGTGTGTACTGCCCTGAGCATTCACTTTAGATCATAGGTCGTACATCTGTTTTGAAATTCGTTTTTTCGTAATTAACCTGGAGCTAAAGTTTGTTTGTCGAATTTAAATACATTCTGTATATGGAATATATTCAGAGATGGATTGAATTATAATAAAATATTTCCACTGATTAACATCTTATTAAAATTATGGTGGGTGCATTACTGACAACTACTAATATAATATCCTTTTTTTTTAGACACTTTCAAAGATATAGTTGGCCTCATTGTTACATATTTAAGTTCGTAACTATTTCACTCTGTCACATTTTTAGCGCATAATTCCCAATCATTAAATTCATGTAAATGAGGTTCTCATTAACCGTTGACAAGCTACATTCGCTTGAAAATGATGTCTCGCGGAAGCTGTAATTTTCCGATACAAGCCACCATTTAGCAAACAGTGTTTATTTTCCTAAGTAATTTGGATTAGTTTTAAGCCACGTGTAGTCAGAAGAAAAGATACAAAATTAATAAAATTAAAAAACTCGCAAAATAATAAGACTATAAATTACGTCTTATTCTGAGTTTCATACAACAGCCCAGCGAGACGAATTATTTCACATTTTTATAATTATTGAACTAAGGCTATACCGCAATTTTCCACTCCTCTCGTTGCATAAAAATGGCAAGGATCACGTATACTACTCAACGACTAGGAGGTTAGAGCGGTTGACTGCAGACTGGAGAAATACGCAGCAGGTAACAAGAGAAAACCATCATGTCATCAGAGATGAGAGGGCGAGTCAGCTAGTATCCACAACCTATATCAGTTTGGCTTTACAGGAGGAAAACACACTTCTCAGCCAAGTATTTAACCAATTGCACAACCGTATAGCGTAAATAACTTGGAATGGAATGGTTGAAATGGTCCTGTTTCCACACCTCCATTGGGTATGACAGTTTTACTGAAGTTTATACAAGTATTAAAGAAAGTAAAAATTATTTGAGCTTTTCATATCACACACCAAATAAATAAATCAAGTGCCCCTATGAATCCACCGCTGTCAAGTCACTAGAGTACGTTGAGAGAGCAGACAACAAAATAGTTATTTGTATAGGACCAAGAATATATTTAGTTTTTCCAACAAGATACTTTGTTGAGTAAACCAAACTTGAAAACAACAAAATTAATTTTGTTCATTTGACAAAATACACGCTTGAATTAACAAAACCTATGCGTTGGGCCAAAATAAATAAGACTGCCAACAAAATATTTGGTTGCATAAACTGTATATATATTTGTTTGGCCACTCAGTTGATTGCCTTCTCTCGAAAATACAGCTCGAGTGTTTGTTTGTATTTTTGTGATGATTAGAATATTAACAGTGTTTTATAATGCATTTCTTGATGCTTAACAATTGTGTAAACATCTTAATAAAACAAGTTCTACAGGAATCTAATAAGTAAAGCTGTAAAACTTTAAATTTTATTTACGCACGTTGTCCAGTATTACCTTTTATGTGATCTTTAAAATAGCGCGATGGGGGTGAAAGTCCAAAAATCTCAAACTAGTCATTACACGTTATGTGTTTAAAAACGTTCTGACATCTTCAGTAGTGACGTTTACTGAGGTTGCTAAGGTGTAGCTCTCGGGCACAGCTGATTTAGGTTCGAATCTCGGTTGGGCATCCAGACTTTTTTTGTATATTAACAGAAACTCTTTAATGAACGTAGAACTAAACAAATCTTTAGTTGCACCAACCAAATCTTTGCTTGGGGCAGCCGAATAAGAACAACAAAATAATTTGATTACAACGATATATTATTTTATCGTCCCTATACAAACAACTAATTTGATTACATCAAATAAACTTTGTGAGATTCAACGAATCCTTTTTCTCAGTGCAACTGCTTCTTGCTAAGGTGATCTGAGTTCGAACTGCAACAGTGTCACTCCCGAATGTCGCGCGTATGGGGAAGTTGGCTGACCTTGACATTTTTCTAAGATCTCTCAACTCAACTATTAACTGTAAACAAAAAAGTTTAAGTAATTTGAGGTAACGTTGAAATCAGTGTATATGCTGACGAAAATGACATAATATTGCTGGTGTACTGAAATCAGAATATGCCATTTTTCCCAACGTGCCGACACTGAAATAATAATCAGAATTTGGTAAATTGATGTAAACATAGTTCAGACCTGCTGGTTAATCAGACAGACTGTGGAATGGATTTCGATGGAAAAGCGGCCTAAAGTAAATATGACTGTTATGCCACTACACAATGCAGGCTGCCAGATTTTGTCACCACTGTACCATCTAACATGTATGCAGCGTTCACGTGCCCTTTGCAGACTACTGAGGCGTTTGTTGTTTCTGGACAATGGAAGCCGATGCAATAGCATGTGTGCCACCAGTCCAGCCCGCAGTATANACTGAGGCGTTTGTTGTTTCTGGACAATGGAAGCCGATGCAATAGCATGTGTGCCACCAGTCCAGCCCGCAGTATATGGCGTCGAACCGTCGACGCAGATAGATCCACACCCGTTGCAGTGCTCCAATGTCGACCCAACACTCTGGACAAGGCTTTCCTGGTCCGTTACGGTCATGAGGACAAGATGGTGGTCATCCCGTGCTGTGGTCACATTGCATGGTCCAGAACCCTCTCGTCGCTGCGTACGACCCTCTTATATCCACTGGTACCACACACATATTACTGTCGTAGCAGTATGTCCTGTATGAGCCGAAAGGTCAATGTCATGGTATGACAAACCCATTTCCCGGAGACCGATCATTCTATCCCATTCGAACTCACGTGCATGCTGATATGGCGCCCTTTGACGTCGACGAGGCATCCTGGCACTGGCTTTCACTTCATTTGACGGCTATTCACTGACAGAGCTTGGTGTAACACTGACCTTTCCGATCACACAATAGAGGGCGCTGCTGGGCCTACGTGTACGCCATCTCTCAGCAATCGTAATCACTTATTGCTGGTACGCTTTTCTATACATCCTCCTACTTCGAATTCACTAGGACCATTCTTTCTGGGTGTTGCAATTTTCACAAAAAGTTTGGAATATTGTCGTATAAGGCAGTTGGAGTGGTAGGAGTTATGTAGTTCTTTTGTGATCAACAGAGAGCGCAATAGCACATTGAACATGACCGGGATAAGCTGAAAACAGCAGTTTATAATCGTTCACAACCTCCAGAAACACTTCCCGAACTCATTAGAGTTGTCCAGATGGTGNGCTGAAAACAGCAGTTTATAATCGTTCACAACCTCCAGAAACACTTCCCGAACTCATTAGAGTTGTCCAGATGGTATGGGACCTTCGTCCGGAAGGTGACATCAACACATTTAGCAATTTTTTGGAGAAATAAGTTCATACATATCAGTATGCTAGTTTAACATTATAGTATCTGAGTATTCTCATTACAGTGTTCGTCCAACCCCTCGGTCACAATTCGGGAGCGGTGGGCTTGTGCATTATCTTCCTGTAAGTACAGGTCTCCTGCAGGGTGCTGTAAACGCAGAAATAGGTGCACGTGGTCTGGCAGCAAATCCCTGTATCGTTCGCCGGTGACGGACGATGGCACATGTACCAGGGGACCCATTTTATCCTACATAAACAGTCTACATACGAGAATATCACCACCACCGGTCTGAACTGTGCCTTGCTGACCCGAGGGATCCTTCACTTTGCGTGCTTGGCGACGCTCTCGTACCTTGCCGTCGGCATGTACCAAAGTGTACCTGGACTCATCCGTCCAAGTGACTTTTTCCCGTGTGGAG
Source organism: Clitarchus hookeri (assembly GCA_002778355.1). Lineage (NCBI taxonomy): Eukaryota > Metazoa > Arthropoda > Insecta > Phasmatodea > Phasmatidae > Clitarchus > Clitarchus hookeri. The sequence continues at coordinate 405,098 of NQII01000761.1, forward strand.
GGTTCAATGGCGGTGTTACCAAACCCACGTTCATCGTTGAGCCTTGTGATGTGCGGTGAGCAGAGGTACCCTAGTGTGACGACGGCTTCTGTACCCCATAGCGAGGAGATGTATGGTATAGCTGCTCACAGGTCGTTGTGGTCCAGCACTGAATCGACAAGTGATCTGAACTATGGTTTGTCTATCCATTGCTGCCGATTGAGATACTTGATTGCGACCCCTACCATCAATACGCTGTATGCCATAATTGTCTCAGGGTGCGGCGGTTTTACCCGAATCCATGAACTCACGGTACACTCTTGACACGGTGACCGGTGGAAATCCCAGTGCTTGCAGGACTACGGAGATGGAGTTCCCCATAGGTCCGACCACAACGATCTGGTCACGAACAAATGCGCTGAGATCTTGTTTCTTCCCCATTCTGTGCTTGACTGTTACTCAGGCAGACTGTATAATGTCTGACGACATCCTTATCATGTGTGGATTGGCAATATTTCCTCCGACGGGGCGACCACAGCACCATTTCGCCAAAACAGCAGGTTTTTCTGATTGAGCTGCTCATGAGTGTATGTGCCCCACTAGGAGCACACATAATTTTTGTCCGTATTGGTGTTGACTAAGTTCAAACCGGTGTAACTTCTTTCTTACGGAAGACGCGCAGCTCGTAGGCTGGAGGACTTTAATGTTTTTTTTTAACTACACAAAACGAGTAAGTGTGCCATATGTTAAAAATTAATACATTTATTCTCTTACTCGTGCAAAATGTGGTTAATTCGTTCAGTTAATACATATGATACGAATGTTTCAATTAGNTACATTTATTCTCTTACTCGTGCAAAATGTGGTTAATTCGTTCAGTTAATACATATGATACGAATGTTTCAATTAGTATGGCGCAGACAGGTAAAAATATTTTGTGTTTAATATGTTCCACCTTGCAAGTCATGGCAAATTGGCGCACTGTCCGCCCAAGTGCAAACAAAAGAACAGCAATGACTGCCGTTTCTCTCAATACAATCGCATTGAGACTTTAGCCTTGATCGATAGAATAAAACTTCAAAGGACAAAATAGCAAGGAAAAAAGGGGGGAAACATTATTTACTCAACTCTTCTGGATTGGCTCTGATACTACCTTAACACATAACGATGGAATTTTATTCGAACACAGCTCTAACTGACAGGTTTTGAAATCTACATTTTATTCCCAGTAATCACGTACGCGTACACGGTAACGCACAGTCTAAAGCTAATTAACTATTTTACCAACCACCATATATTCCACGAGGTTCCACTATGAATAACGATAAACTATTTATTACTAGATTTTATGTTAATATTTTAAATATACATTCAAAACGTTTTTGACATATTTTTCTATCTATGCAATTATTGAGCTATGTAGGCTAGATTTTGAATTCTAATTTCCTATTATGACTGAAAAATATTGAACACCACGTAAAAAAAAGGAGAAAATCAGAAGCCAAAATAACTACATAAAACTGATTTAAAAAAAAAACAATATCCTTTATTTCCAAACAGACGTTAGAGAATACATACGAGGCATATCCAGAAAGTAAGAGTACTCATTGTTTTTGTATTGTTAAAAAAATTTTTATTTTAACATAATTACAGGATATTGTAGGTATATATGTTACTTATTTTTCTACGTAGTCGCCTTCCCGTTCTATGCAGGTTGTAAGTCGTGGCACAAGCTTTTTGATGCCCTCCTCATAGAACTCTCCCGCCATCTTCTTCGTCCACTTCAAGACCTCTTGTTTAACCTCCTCATCGGTTAGAAATTTTTTTCCACCAATTTGATTCTTCAGGAAGGTGAAAAGATGGAAATCTGAAGGTGCCAAGTCAGGGCAGAATGCAGGGTGGCTCAAAATGTCCCAACCAAACGAGTTCAAAAGCGCCTTCGTGGCGTTGGCCGTGTGCGGGCGGGCGTTTTCGTGCAACAAACACACCCCTTTCGTCAGCATTCCCCTCCGTTTGTTTTTAATAGCTCTCTTGAGCTTTTTTAGGGTCTCACAGTATCGTACTGCAGTAATCGTCTCCCCCTGAGGCAAAACATCGATCAAAATGATCCCTTTTTGGTCCCAAAACACGGTTGCCATGATTTTTTTTGGCCGAAATTGGGGTTTTGAATGTTTTGGCAGATGGGGAACCAGTGCGCCGCCACTGTGATGACTGTCTTTTTGTCTCGGGGGTGTAATAAGCGTTTTTCCTTCCGCGAGAAGGAACCTTATGACAGCGCGCACCTCGCACTTGGCGGGATTTCTGATTGGCATATTTCACAGAAACGGACACTACGAGGCGAGTTTTGCTACTGATGAGGGTCGCTGGTGCTCGTTGTTTTCAGGAGACATCCCCTCCCCTCCTCTCCACTACCACTCAGTGTTGCCAACTGTTAAAAAAAAAATTCCCACAGCACGACAGCCCAACAGTACGCTTACTTTATGGACACGCCTCGTATTTAGATATGAGTAAATTAGTCGACGAAACACAATCTAAATATACTAAAGAAACAACTCAACGAAATGGAAAATTAAGTAAGAGGCAATTAGATGACATGAAAAAAAAAATATATATATTCTGGTATTTATTGCAGAGGGCAATTATTTCTACAGTACGCAGAGCAAAATTCACAAATGCAAAAGTTTAAGGAGCTATTTCATGTAACTTATTGGCCTAAACTTGTAATTCAAAATAATTTTGTTGAGCTTCTAAAAAGAAAAAATTGTATTTAGTAGAACAAGTCTGTTGTCAGTTGGTACGTTAATATAATTACCAAATATATTTACAGAAAATATTATATGCATCCAAACAACTTTTTAGAGTATAATATAAATAACAAATATATTTTCTATTTAATTAATATTAAATATCTTATGATCTAATTAAAGGGCTAGTGTTTATCTTTTAATTTCGAAAAATAAACTAGTTTAAACTAGATTTTAGCAAACTCTCTAGTCCCGAAAGCGGTGTCCGGTAGGATTTTATTCATAAATTTGAATTTAGTTTTTGTGAATGTTTATAAAAATTTCTTTTATCTCAATCTGCAGACTTTGTACACGCTACATAGAAATAAGTTTCTTATCTGTTAAACTGTTTGAGTTATTATAATACTTTCCCCAAAAATTTTTAACGAACCGTTTCCAAAATATAAAAGCTTAATTTTTCATGTGATATTATCTCCCAAAATGGCGAATGAATGATGTTCATTATGTATGACATTAATTAACTCAATTTCCGTACAAGTATGACAATGTTGGTATTGATTGGTTTAATGGTTCCGCTGCCATAAGAATATTATAAACCAGCTTAAAATTTTCAGGTAGCACTATCGAAATGGCGAAAGACAAAGGTTTAAAACAAAACAATTAAATTTTTTCATTAGTTGCTTTCATTATAACAAGTTTGGTTAAAATCGGTTATTTTATTCTTTTGATGAGGAATGTCACTTTAAATTATTTTTTGTGGCTATTTTCAAAACAAGCATCTAATCTATGAAAATATCGTATATAAAGGTAACCTACCATAGCAGTAATAAATCGTATGTAAAGTATAGAGGGAGTCAGTTAAATATTTACTAATATTTTACTTTTAAGCTTGAATTAGAGTAATGTTATCCCACAAAATTGTAGAAGAAAGAGGCTACTTATTGATGAATTTTATATTGATGTTAGAGAATGTCAGTCTGCTAAATTGGTTCAAATAGGTCTCATAATTCTTGATATTTAACATAACACCTTAAAAACTGTCGTAATGCCACTATTAAAAAATGAGCATCCATTTCGTAAAAACTTTGAATAAAGTAGGTTCTTTTTTCAATTCCTATGAACGTAAACAGTTGGTGAAATTCTGTAAAATGTTTAGAATGTCTACAGGAGCATCCTAAACAGACACACAAACACGCACATTAAGGATGGTCCTCTCGTAACACTTTGTTTTCAAAGGAAATCAGGCTCAGTTTACGTAAACACTAAACAAAAGTTGCGTTGCAAAAATATCATATATACAAACTAAAATAATAAAAAATTCATTATTAACTCTTTCTTCAGCTCTAGCTTTACTCCGGATGACGGGATTAATTACAAACAAACTGTGCATTTTTAGATTAAGTTTAGTTCTTTAAGCAAGTCGGTTGGCCTTCTGGTTCTATAAAATAAAAGCAGCTTTATATCGTAGCATGAAACCACAAATAAAAAAAACAAGATTTGCTCGAATAATTTTATACAAATATGCCTAACCAAAAAAAAATATTTTAATGCCAATTGAAGGGGTAAATAGAACAAAATGTATATGCTCTAACCAATTTTCTTAAAATAAAAAAAAAACCTAAAAGGTTTTAAACGGAAGCGAGAAGGGATAAACCATCTGTCGTTTTCCTACATACTAGTGATTTCTCCAGTTGTGCGCGTAAAAAGTTTTACTTAATTTTTGTACACATCACGGAATATAAAGGATATGGGATATCGAAAGCTTATAATCTGCAAATTAACTCATTTCTGACTCTTAGCTTTGGAAAGGTAGTAACATTGCTAACATAGTTTACGAAACCAAGCGATTTGGGGAACTGGTTGGCACACTATTTACGCAAATACGCAGTAAAGGATTTGTTGATAAACTTACCAAAAAAACGTAACGGATAGGGACGTGCAAAGTCTGCGTTAATATTTCGCATGTAAATAGATATCAGAGTCCTATGTAGGGCCTCTACTCGAGCCAGCGTCGTTTCTTTATTCGCTGATGTCCTCGAAGCGAAGCCACTTCCTTACTTAATTTAGGGCACGTGATTCTCTCACACCAATATGAAGTGTTTCATTACTGCCATAAAATTATCCAAGGTTTGTCAAATTAAATATAGTTCAATGAAAAATTTAGTGCATATAAATGCACGTGATTAAAGTGTTACCACTCACCAAACAATAACCAGAATTTTGCAATAAATCCTATCTAATAAATAGTATATTTTAACCAGTACGCAAAACTACAAAATTTTCCATACACCATTATGCAAGAATCTAAATGATAATTCGACGAACACACGAATATGGTAACTTCATTATGTGCTTATTTTTTTATTTAAACAAGTGTTAAACGCTACCATGGATGAGTGATAAACAAATTTCCCATGCGTTTTATTATGACTCTTATACACAGGTGTGATAGATTTACGTAACGTAGGACATTTCCTCCGATTTAAATTCGATGCAGCTAGGACATACTCAAGTCACGCAAACGTGCTGGACTGCTGGATAAGTACAAATAGACAAATTTCCACTTCATCTCTGACCACATCATTCTTACAGTTCTGCTGGCAATTCATCAGTCAATGTTGAGGATGTGCGCGGAAGTTTAAAAACTGTCTACGCATTTCAGGAGGGTTTTTTTTTACGGCATCGGACAATCTGGCTGTGCAGTAGGTCTTAAACCACAGCCATAAGAAGTAACGTCGGATAACTGTAGACGATCGTGTATTTCTGCGGCCAGTTATACTGGTTCCGTCAAGGCCAGCTTCTCGCAGCCGAAAGTGATCTCGTTTCTTCGGGGAGCCGACAACCACATGATCAGCCAGTTTGCCCTTGAGCAGGGACGCAGCTTCAACTGCCCGGTCCCAGGAACCGGCTTCAACCGCTCCTCGTATGCTCGTCTTCTGTGTCGGCATCATCGAATATAGACAGCTGCGTCTCTAAGGAACTGGAAACATTTTGCGTACTTTTACTGCACCGTATTCTATTAACTTATGTAACAAATAAAATGCAGGAAGCTTTAGTATCAGGCCAAATACACACGAGCTACCTAATCTCTCCCAAGAATTGTTTTGTTACGTATTTTGTGTCGAAATTAATTTTTATAGAAAAATATTATCGAAATACTGATTGCGATAAATAATTAAAACTTATTTCTTTTAACGTGGTTGTAGTGCCATTTTGATAAGTGCTACCTGAACAACAAATAAGTATATTACACAAACAAAATACAAACTTCGTTAACAGTTCCATTACTTATCTTCGAAAAATATTCGCACATCATGCCTATTTCAGTTATACTCGAATAATAGTGATTGAGATAACTCGTTCTATAATTTTCTTTTTTCTCTTTTCTAGTCGCGCGGTTTCACGACGCAAAGAAAATTAATAATGTAACACCTTTAACTATAGCTGACTCCGGATTACAAATTAGGTGTGTTCTTGCTACGGGGTAAGTCGTGATCTAAATTATTTTCGTTATTATTGTTGACATTTACCATTTCAGAGCTACATTTTCAACGAGAACCCAGTATACTGTATATGCATTCCGTGGCAGCGCCCCATAACAGTAGTTTCGCCATCGTAAGAGTGTGGATTAAGGTCATGTTACCATAAAATAAGAACTACTTAACCGATCAAACAAAAACCAAATTCATTCGTGCATTGTATGAAACATTCTCGCGACCCATACACATGCACATTTCCAGTTTTACCAGAGACGTTAAGCAAAATCTTATCACCAAATTTAAAATTAGGCTACTTATAGGGCCGCGGTGATGAAGTCGTAAGACTACTCGCCTCCCATCAAGGCGAACCAAGTTTGACTCCCGGCGCGGTCAACCGCATTTTCGCATGTATAAAACACGGTGGATGTTGCAGATGGCCAGCGGGTTTTGTCAAGGTATTCCCGTTTCTCCGGCCCTTGCATTTTGCAGCTGCTCAATCTTCGCCTCATTTAATTTTTCACTGGCGCTCGAAACATCGATGTTAAGTGTCAGCCATAAACCTCTCACTCTCAAACCTCTCAAAGCTTGTTACATTCATACATCGGAAGCACTTGGGCAGTACAGATTAGAGCAATCTGACACGACATATATTCAGTCGCAGCAAAGAGTTTCCAACAAACTGCATCTCGAACATCAATATTATCAATATAAGTGGCTATCGGCTCAGGAGAATTATGACACCGATCGAAAAAGAATTCAACTAAACCTCTACCAACTTTTGCCAGCCCAACTTGCAAAACATTAAGAAACATGAACGACACACATTACTTTCTTGTCATGCAATTTTCATTCTGTAGATTTTATTGTCTAGCTAGTCCATATAAAATGCAACATTATCATTGCTTCAGAAGATGTTACTAGGTCAAACTCTCCTCCTCCTGTAGTATTTACATGGCATTGCAACAATTTGCAATATCTTTCTCGTATGCATGTTCAAAATGCCTATTCAACTATTCTTCTCCGATTCTGGAGTTGTGTAAAATATGTATTGCACCAACCTTCTCCACGAGTTCCTTGTGTGCCAAATACACTGTGGCCAATACTCACCATAAACTCTTTGCTCCCAGTGAATTTTCCCTGCATGATAAGCAAAGGCACAAACACTGGAACACTATATGTTTGCTTGCTGCCATAGTGAGTCAATAGAAAGATTTATGGGCATTCGAAAGAGGCGCTCACAAATTCAGGTATTACATCGGAGAGATTTCTCGGCCGTTTAAAGTGCATCCGTCCGATGTTTTGACGTCATTGTCAAGTGGAGATGACATTGGTGTACTGGCCTCAAGCATCCCTCTAGTAGACCCAAGTAACTAACTACCCAGGGCCGGCGAACTCTATAAAGCATGTTATGTTAACTAGTCGTCAGAATCCATATCATAAATTGCAGAGGACGTTCATCGCAGTTCAGGTGCAGTCCAGTGATAGTGATCTTCTCCGTTACGAGGTGAAATCGCTTTTTCTCATTACTGTCCTCTCCCAGGATACCAGGTATCTCATGCGCGATGCCCGGTATTATTAGAGTGATGGAAACAGCAGTCATTAGGCTGTAAAGCAGAGGAAGAATGTCTCACTGAGAGATACGTCACAGTACATTATCGGGCACTCCAATTCACGAGCGGACCTGGCAGACGCCTAACTAACATTATTTACTTGAGTGTGTTGTGTCGATGGTGACATTTAGTGGTGGTAGTGTTCTTGTCTGGGACTGTTTCTATTGATTTGGGTTTGGGCCGTTAGTTAATGGATCGATTAACTCTGGCATTTAATAAGATGTTTTGGACAATAACATGCTGGTCATATTGTGGCAATAGTTTGGAACCGAGCTGACATCGCTCCTGGCGATGGCCATGGCCGATTCCTTCTTTATTTCTGCTTGCGTGAGCAGCCTACTCCGTATCTTATAACCTCGCTGTTGAAGAGACGTTAAGCCGTACCTACCTTCCTACAACAGTTTTGAATAGACCCTTCCTTGTATCAGCATGATAATTCTCCTGCCCACAAAGCAAGAGGACATTATTGGGATTATCTGGAGCAACGTTGCAAATAAAACCCTCTCGACCAACAGACAAATGTCAACTATTCACCATACTACAGGAAGAATGGAAACAAATTCCACTAGCTGTATACCATAACTTACTAGAGAGCCTGACCTTAAGGTTCAATGCTATTACAACAGCAAATATAGGTCGCTATCCTATTAGTTGCACAACTGGTGCCTTTGGAACCAACAACAATGGAAGTTCAATTACTTTTGACAACGTAGTCTATATTGAATTGGGAATATTGTTCAAGAAACGTACGAAATTGTGTTTATTACACACATCGTCCAGTATTTTTTTTAGATCAGTTGTTCGTTATATACTAGCTATTTTCACGGCTGTTTTCACAGTCCACATATACGTTTTCCATAAAATATAGTTCGGGGTGTAAATTATTTGTGACTGTGTCCATAATACCATGCCCAGTCTTAATATTACCTCTTCGAGACGTAACAGTAAGTAGAGTTCAAAGGAAATATATGTTTCCTTACTCCCAGTTAAGTCACTGCCATGCAGATTGTTACAAAATCTGAGTAGTCATCCATTGACCATTGTCAAAAAACATTCTGGTAACTAAACCTGCATCGCCTCACTGTGAACTGTTGCTTAATACAGTAAGGTTCATTTTTGTTGGATCATTCCATTGTGAAAAATATAATGTGTATGTTTCTAAACTCACATATGCCAAATTATATTAATTTATAGTATGTAATACTTCTGTGACACATGGAAATATCAAAGTTTTTCTCCTGATTCCCACGAGAACTTAGTGGTAGGAGTAAGGAGGTTTTGATTCTGGTGCATATATCGCTCCATTATAAGCATTCAAATATTTTCAATTTCTCTTTTATACCTAGTAAAACACCTGATTATCAAAAATTTAATAATTTTTTTTCGCCATTTCTGTTAACGTTTCTTTAATTTTACTGATAGTTCTAGGGAATATTCTACCAGCACTGCTCGGTAAAATGGAGGATAAAATTTTTGAACATTGTATAAAGTAGTACACCAAAGACATTGTGCGGCCCAATGTGCTTCATTCTTTGGCCAAATGCCAAGAAGCCAGTATCCAGCAAGAATGCTCGCCTGCACACAGCTTGGTTTCCCAGGAGTGTTTAGATCAGGTTTCAACACTCCCATGGCACGCCCGTTCACTTGATTTGTTATCCATGAAGCATTTATGGGACCACAGGTGACGTCAGCTTCCTGCGTGTCGAAATGTTCATGATTTTGAGTATAATTGCAACAACAATGGGTAAATATGCCGCAGGATAACATGCGGCATTTGTTTGATTCCGTGTACGATCGTATCGACACACGTGCCCATGCACGAAGCGGTCCAACGAGGTACCGCGCAGGAAAGCCCCAAAAAAGATGTTTACAAACATTTCCCTTTTTTTCGAATCAGTGGTCATATTTAAATAAAGTAATTGTGTCAGCCAACTTTTTACAACAGAATATTAAACAATATGTGAACATATTTAGTAATATTTTCACTGTAGTGTAAAGAACAAGGTTTATTCTTTACGTGAGTTCTAACACAATACAATTCGGAAGATTTTGCACATTTATATTTATTTTATGGAAATTGCAGTTAAACTGTTTACCTACATAAAATGAAAAAAAGATACGCATGCGACACCAATGCATTCTGACGACGAAAATTTGTATTTGCCAAACTTAAAAATTAAGCCTCCCAACATGAGTATAATAAGCCTTACTCTGGGTTTTCGGGATATTTGGTACTTCAGACGCCACGGTGACTGGAGCTGGGGTCGATGACATGAACGTAGCGTAAGGGTGGGCCTTCGCATGGTTGTTGGCTGATAACAGGACACCCCCTGATTCCCGAAGTATGAACGACGTTATTAGCCGTCCAATGTTTACAGGCGGCAGATATACAAAGAGGCTAGCGCTATCCATGAATTTCTTGTTTCAACTCACTACGTAGTTTCTGACATTTTGCAAATAACTAATTTCAATTCCCTTTTTTCAAGGGTGCGTCAATCCTTTAATAACTACGTGAGTTCGTAGATCGTATTATGTTTTTTTTTTAACTTAATTTCCCGTAACGCATCATCTCACAAAGTTTGTAACTGTAGTTCAGAATCTTCCTATATAATGAATTTGAACGTGCTTATGATTTACATATCCTAGGGCTTATGGCGATAATTATCTAATTACGATGACTGTTGCATTTTTAAACTTTTTTCCTGAAATAGTGCCTGGATATGACGACCCTTTCTGTGCTCTCGATATATATATATCTTATTAATTAATATTACTTACATTGTGTCGTGAAAAATTCGTTAGTGACAAAAATTGTATAATAAATTTTGAAAGTGTTTTCAACTATTTGAGGTAAATTTTTGTAAGTATTATTTTATTAAGTTATACTTATTTNATATATCTTATTAATTAATATTACTTACATTGTGTCGTGAAAAATTCGTTAGTGACAAAAATTGCATAATAAATTTTGAAAGTGTTTTCAACTATTTGAGGTAAATTTTTGTAAGTATTATTTTATTAAGTTATACTTATTTTGGCGCGTTGAGGGCAATTCAGTTACGTACTTTAATCAAACCTTTATTAATTATATTTAATGACTTTCTTCGGTTATTTTATCGTTTTTCCTACTTACATAACTTATTTGCATATGTAATAAAATCTTATTTTAGTCACGCCAAAGAAGTATAACTTCTAACGTGCGTACATAATAAGTACAGGCACCCATTTTTTTTGTTTGAAAGGTAGCCCTCCCTACCATTAAAGTAAAATTACAGTGAAGCTGGTGAGTGAAACAGTAACATATTTCTGCCAGCTTGCCCACTGGGAAACCCACGTCAGAAAGCACACGGGTAAGTGGATTAGTGTGGTGTCCCCCTGCACCTGACGTCACGTTTTCTCTCCACCACATGATTAACCCAGCCAAGGGGAGCGACTTCTGCGACCACGCTACGTATCAGCGGCCTTGAACCGCCGGTCTCCGTATCAAATTCGTGACCGAACAAAGCGACCGCAGCCTTCACCGGCTCAGCCAGAAATTACTTCGGCGAGCACGCCAGAGTTAAGGGGCCCGCCTCCTTGTAGCTGCTTTCCGCGTCGCAGGCCGCCGATAATTGCAAGAGCGATAAGGACGACACTTCCACGTGAATCAAGTGCGTCATCGCCGCTACGCGCAGGACTCTGAACTAGGGTGCAGTGCTCGCCTCGTGCTGTATCTATCTATGGGATTTCCAGCGCTGACCCTGTCATTATATTGGTGGGTAGTATGTAGCAAAGTTCAGTGCAGGTCCCCTCGAGTACGTCTGTATGTATCGGGCTCGAATTATTTCAGATACGTCTGTTTGAAAAGACCTTTTTTATCTATGTTAACGCGCTCCGAAAGGTTTTTTTCTAATGTGCGTGATGTATTTAATGTAATCGACAAGCATGGACTAAAGTGTATAATTCTTCATAGGTCAGCTCATTGGGAGCACGTTTAATGGTTTCGTAGGGAAAGCCCAATTCCAAACACTCTGCAACGTAGCTTTAGCATCTGGTAGGTAGGACCCTTAATAGCAGCTAGCTTTCTTGCGTGCAGCATCTCCTGATTGAACCTGAGCTTCGTGCGCAAGACAAATGATTAAAAAGCGTCCGATCACACTTGACTGGGCCCCGTGCGACGAACCATTATAGCACGGATTCCAAAAGAGGCCTAAGGTAGGTGGCTATGGCTTAACGTCTCTTCGACAGCGGGGTCAAGGGGGAAAGATTCGGCCGTGACCTGTAGTAAAGAACAATACCAGCATTCGCCTGAAATTATTTTGGGACACCACGAAAAACCTATATCAGGATGGCTGGACCGGGAATCGAACCACTGTCTTCCCAATGCGAGTCCAAAGTTTTACCACTGCACCTCCTCGCTCGGTAAGTCCATGACATTCCATTTTCGGTAAGTCACAAAACTGTACATAGATAAGAGAGTGTTCCTTCAATCTAACCAAGATATTTTCTGTAAACCGATAAGCATATCGCCCAATCAAATAACCCAATAAACAACACAATTCTACAGCTTCACATTAGAGGCACAGAATCTTGCTGGGAATTCTCTGGGTGACTCATAAGGACCACCAGAAGAGAGGAACAGTTCGTCGTCCAACAGGCGCTAACTCGGCCGATTGACTCTCTTTCGACCATGCAACGTCTTCACTAGTGACCCCTGTTTCCTTCCCTACTATTGTGAGGTGACTTGCAGGAGAATATGTCCATTCTCTACGTACCTCAACTCCATCTTCCGTTGGCATCCCGACAACAGCGACATCGTTGGCAGTTTTGTCGTGTCGGAGTGGTATGGATGACTAAGTAATGGCAATTCATCGTCTTTAGTGTCGAATACAAGTTTTGTCTGGACACAAATGACAGCTGTACTTGAGTATGGAGGGGTTCTGGACTGCGCACAAGCCCGAGCTTCATTGCTGAGCGACGCACCACCAGAACTGGTGGCAGCAAGATGTCTTTAACAATTTCCTATGAATCTCACACTTTCTTGGTAGTGATCAGGGGAACAATTATGGCACAACGGTTTGTTAAAGAGACTCTGCGGCCTCAAATGCTTCTCTTCATGGCGTGGCTCCAACTGGCAATTTTACACTGGGTTGATGCCCGCTCACATGCAGAGTGTGTTTCTCAAGCCTGCCTTAGTACTGACGACATCTTACCATGTCCAGTCTGATTGTCACCTATCGAACAGTAATTATTTATTTCCCTTGAGGAATCCCTTACATATTCAGAGTAAACAATGGGATATGGAGAATGTCATTATTTTTACAAAAAATATAATAATAATTACTAATATAATTATTATACCATTATGAAATTACAAAATGAATAATTACATCATACGTCCAATTACAGTTTTAAATTACTTCTAAATCAAACAAAGTAACATGTTAGACATTGCACTATATTCATACAGCATCAAAAATCATTCACCATTCAATTTATAAATTTAGTACTATAGATTTAGTTGCATTGCAACAGGTATTATATTCATCTAGAGTATAACAAGAGTGGTTCACAAAACATTTTTCATTTTAGCCTTAAAATATTATAACTTTTGTGACATATGTTTTTATAGTGTTCAGGTAACGCATTAATTGTTGTTATTGTTCTATACGCTTTCTTTTGGGAAAGTTTTAATTACATTGTATGTACATGTATATTTCTGTTATAACGAGTTTTATAGCTATGCACATCACAAATCATTTTTAATGTTTCCAAATTGTCCGAAAAGTAAAAAAGAGCTTATATATGTATTGTCCTTTTAATGTAAGAATCGTTTAATCTTCAAACAACTGTCTACATGACTCTGTTGTTTGTTTATTACAGATGAGTCTTAGGGTTTTCTTTTGAAGAATGAAAACCTTCCTAGCATCCACAGATTCACCCCAGAAAATTATTCCACGTGTCATAAATGAGTGAAAATATGCACAATAGACTGTTTTAAAAGTATATTTTTATGCTTTTTGAGAGAGATACCTAAGAGAGTAGCCAGCACTAAGTTTAAAAGTAATATACTGTATAAACTTTACCAATTTTAGATAATGGTCAATATTTAGGCCTAAGAACCTTGTTGAGGTCACATCTCATATGAAATTACCGCTGAATTTTAATTATAAGTCAGTATTTTGATTGTTTTGTGCAAAATTACACTGAGGTTATTTTATCGTAACTAAGAGCCAGCTTATTTACCGAAAAGCAATTAGTTAATTTATGACACATTTCAATACCGTGGATGTTGTTGGCAGTGATCAGCCAGTATACGGAATTCCCTCTACGTTTCTGGCTTTCGTGAAGCATTACCATACCCATAACACATAGATGTGATTACTTCTTGTTAAATTTTATCGGGTCCAGAGTGTGTTTTAAAACAAAAGAAACAAAATTATCTACTCATAAATCGAGGGGGAATCATTTAATTTTATTCACATAAATACTATCATCCGGGCCACAAATTAATAACCATAATTAGGATGTATTTCTAGCATTGTTCACAAAACACATTAATAACAATTCGTAATACACACAATGGTTTACACTCCCAACGCTGGATGAAATTTCACAAATGGGAAAACTGCTTAGGTTCTGACACAAATAAATATTATAATAAATTATAGAGACATTTTAACATATGATAAGGGCAAAAGTGACATTCACAGGGCACGTGTCACTGTGTATCCTCATTCGGGTAAGTTTTGTTATACTTTAATTCATGTAGACACATAGCAGAAGTGTGGCCTACCAGTTTCTTTTTTCGTCAAGTTATCTTGCAAGTCTACTGGCTAAAGTAAAAAATATTGATAAAACATTAAATTCTCTGATATACGTAGTAAGATGTTTAAAAGTTAGCACATACGTATTTTTATGTAAACAAAGACGGAAGTCCTCGCACAAATGATGGTAGGGAATTAGGAAAAATAGTTACATGTTTTTAACCTATTTTCCAAAAAGTACGTTTAACTCGGTAGCCATTAAGTTTGGTTTATTTTTGTTTTGTGTATTGTAAAGTAATAAATGTCGTTACAGTACTATATGTATGGCATTTAAAGAATCAATTGCACAAAGCATGGATTCCAGTAGAAATCAGCTGCATGGTAACGTCGATTTATACATTTGGCGGAAGAATACACGATTTTTTTTTAATGCTCAATTGACCACGTACAATAAACACCTATTTATATGCATGGTTTTAAAATTTTCTCTTTGTTTTNCATTGTAAAGTAATAAATGTCGTTACAGTACTATATGTATGGCATTTAAAGAATCAATTGCACAAAGCATGGATTCCAGTAGAAATCAGCTGCATGGTAACGTCGATTTATACATTTGGCGGAAGAATACACGATTTTTTTTAATGCTCAATTGACCACGTACAATAAACACCTATTTATATGCATGGTTTTAAAATTTTCTCTTTGTTTTCCCACAGGCCAGAGCACAGAACAGAAGATGAGCTGAAATTTTACGGAGGTGCGAAAGGCCAATACTTAGTCAATCATCCAGTTTACGGACTGGTGTCATCTGTTCGTCTGGCAGAACTGAAAGATAAGGTCGTGAAGGAGAAAGAAGATGAAGATCAAGAAAACGAGGACGAAAGCGAGGAAGAAGAAAATGAAACTGTAGAAATCCAACCACCGCCTAAAGGTAAGTGACGAACGTATCTTAAATGTAATTTTTTCGCCGAGACACTTAGTACAGTAGTGATTAAATAAATTTTACGGAAAATGATATTAACTTACTTGCACTGTAAAAACGCTTTCTTTACTGCAATACATTATTTGTTGCCACAAATAAAAGTTTGCTTAAATATGAACCTCTGCAAAGTAGGCTTGTTACAAACATAATTATTATTTGATATATACAGTAATATCTTTGATTATATTGCATTGTCGTTACAATAATTCATAAGGCGTCTTTGTAGTAACGTCACTTACAACGAAAAGAAAATTTGTGCTCTGAAAAACAATAGTGATTAGTTAATANAAGGCGTCTTTGTAGTAACGTCACTTACAACGAAAAGAAAATTTGTGCTCTGAAAAACAATAGTGATTAGTTAATAACAGAGAAGTAACACATCTTTCAAATTTATATTCATAAAAAAAAAGTGGCTCCGAGACTTAAACCCGTATACCCTATACTATAAGTCCAACGCCCTTCGCCAAACGACCACATTTTTCTTGTGGTAATTAGCTTACTTTTGGTATGTACGTTATATCAGGTAATGATAACATAGACCAGAACATAATGTCACATCTTGGGAAGAATTGAGGTTAGTGACTTAAAGTATCACTGCACTTCATGATGACATTAAACGTCANATAATGTCACATCTTGGGAAGAATTGAGGTTAGTGACTTAAAGTATCACTGCACTTCATGATGACATTAAACGTCAGCAGAAGAGCTGTACATTTGCTTAGCTACAGTTTCTTAATTGCAGAATGTACTTATTGGTTTATGAATGCTTGCATCGGGACAGCAGTTACATACTGAAAACTGTAATGAAAGACAGAAAACCTTACATATTGCTAAACCGTTACCTTTGGTACGAAATAATATTTATTTACTGTGAACAAAAGCAGCAATGAATGTTTATTTATTTGGTATGAAGAAAGAAAATGTTGCCATAAATCAAAAATTTATGAGGAAAAAATTTATTTACAGCAAACCTATGATTCTATAACCTTATCTTTGAATTAAAGCTACATTGTGTTGCTGTAAACAAAACAGTCTCAGAGAAATCGGTTTCTTTGCCGTACAGACAACTTTCTATGGATTTTTTTTAGTGTGTCAAAGTTAAACAATAACATAAAGGGGGATTACTTCTAGAAAAAAAATCGTACTCTCAGCTTGGTCTGTCAAATTGCAACATGAAAATATTTAAGCCGAAAATGAGGTTGACATCACTGGACTCGTGTAGTTCATTGTTTGGTGCCTAGAGTGAATGTGGGGCACAGTACGCATGCTAGCTGTGCAGTAACCATATCTGTGTTTCAAAACTAAACAGCTTTTATTCTTACAGAGCTGTTGAAACTAACGAAGGTTCGACTGAGGTTAGCACACTTTTTGCTTAATTGAGTACTCGGATAGGTTATAGTGCACTGANGAAACTAACGAAGGTTCGACTGAGGTTAGCACACTTTTTGCTTAATTGAGTACTCGGATAGGTTATAGTGCACTGCTTTTGACTAAGTTGTAACGCAAACGCGATGTAATCAAGTTACACAATTTTTTTTTTTCCGTAAACGCTTGGTTGCGTTGTAAAACCAATTATTAACAGGGCCACGGTGGTGCAGTGGTTAGACTACTCACCTCCCACCTAGGGGAACCGGGTTCGATTTTCGCATGTGGAAATCGTGCCGTACGATGCCGCTGATCAGCAAGTTTACTCAGCATCTCCCGTTTCCCTCGCCCTTGCATTCCGGCGCCGCTCCATACTCACCTCGCTTCATCCTCATCGGCTCTCAATACCTCGATGTTAAGAGCAGTCCAAATATCTCCACCAAGTATTAACAAACCGCATTTCATTGTTGAAGCATGTGCATTCAACAGTTGCTTAGACGTGCACAGAAGACGACAATCAGTCTACCCCATCTTTAGCTTATGATTTGGAGCCAACGTACTACATTTCCACACTTTACATTACTTATAAATTTCTCATATTTTTACACCTTTCTCGCCTATCAGTCAGTCAAGTTACTGCAGTTGGGCAAAACATCTTACCTAGATGGGTAACTCTAAACGAAATTAAAGTTGATAAAAATTAATGTCTTGATTATTTTCATCGTATTACATCCTAAGCAGTTTTTAATACGACTAAAAAAAAAAGTAAAAAAAATTTTCCTGCTTTAATGTGTATTTGTAGGTAACTCTGGTTCAAGAAAAATTCTGAATAAGTGAGGCAAGGGAATTTCGTTTTATGACAGTTATGTATTTTTCATTTATTTCAATTCATATTAATTTAATAACTTAAATGCCCATAACATATTTGATTATCAACTTTATTTGCATTTTGTTTGCTTCGGAAATTTCATTATTGGAAATAAGTATTTTTTTGATAATTTGGTCTAAATCCATGACAGTACAAAGGTTTTTGGTCACATAATGACTAGTATCCTCCTGTTCTTGACATTAGTAGTTTGTTAGTGCCAATTACCAACCATTGATCTCAAGGAAAATTCTAAATTTGACGAGGAGTCTGCTTAACTACGCCAGAACTATATACCTAAGAGACACGAAAATCTAACGAGGCAATAGGTATTCTAGTAAAATTATCTTAGTAGTCATATAGAATCCCTCTCATTCGGGAGATGTTCGTGGGACAAAAAGAGAATACAAGGTCAGCTTTTGTAAGTGGAAGAGACGCATATTTGCTGTCATGGATACGTTGTGCATAACCACCCAACAAATGTGTGTATAGGCTGATCACGGTAAAATTATCACTTTTGAAATCCCTGCTTAAGATCTACTTGTATACACATATGTATACACATGTGTAAAATTAACATTGGGATTTGCCTCATCCCTTTATCCATGCATCGGTAAAGTAAATTTGTGAAATTGTTGGAAAAGTAGATATTTTACAAATTTGCTGCTTTATACATTTATAAGCATTAAAAAACAGGAAGCAAAATAATTGTATTTACGAGTGCTTACCTAACACTAGTAATTTAACTTTCAAAGCATGGAACTACTTTCTCTCCGTCGTGACCAATTTTACTGGGCTCATGTCAGTTAGTGTATCCATCAAAATATATGCAGGTAGGGGCAGTGACATTATTCAAAGGTTGATTTCAAAAGTGCTCACTATACCATGAACAGCCTATAGGCATCAGCACATTATTCAAACTGGTGGGCTTGTTTACTTATTATGAAATCCTCACCTAATCACAATAATAAAGCTACCTTCCTTGTTATATTAATGTAATAAAAGTGGTTAGCATCGAAAATGTGCGTGAGATCCGAAGTGGTTTTCAAAAAGCAACTTTATGTAGCATTGTGTCTTCAGCTACTGTTGGAGCGAAATAATAATAATAATAGTACAGAAATATATGTTTTTATTTCATTGTTGTTTTTTTAATTTCCCGCTGAATGCTGGTTAGTTAATTTGGGCGACGGTTTAAAAATCGATTTTAAACCCGCCCCTCCCCCCCTTTTCCAACAACTCAAAAGGGCGTGCACATCTACGTTTTACCCGTAATTGTAATACCGTAATATAATTATTTGGTAATAGCCCATTCATGGTTACTTCCAACTTTTCTGAATCCTTGTTAAAGTTCTACTTTCAGGATATCCCTCCGCTTCGTGGAAACAAAGCTCAACTAAGTCTAGAAAATAAAACCGAAGGGACAACGCACCGCATTCGTGCGCACTCAGTGTAATAATACTTTCCATGTGNCTAAGTCTAGAAAATAAAACCGAAGGGACAACGCACCGCATTCGTGCGCACTCAGTGTAATAATACTTTCCATGTCAACTAATTCTTATAACGCATTACTAACACACCTATCTTCTTTCTGTTTCCAATCCTATAAAGTTTAAAAGAAATATTATACTTAATAGATAAAATAAAAGTAAAAGTTTAATTAACCCAAAAATAAGGTACTTTTACGTTAACAGAAGTATAAAACGCTTGTGAGACATGGCAAATTTAGGAAACAATTGAGCACGTCATACAGGGGATGATTGTTCAAAGGCTCTATTCAAAAAGTGAGAAGAAACCGCGAATAGGCTATAACCGCTAACTCCTCACATCGTACGACGGACGGGTGCCCTTCATGGAGCTGGTTTACTAAATGTATGGGTAAATGTAGTCTTGACGTCTTCGTATGACCATCCACGCACCCGTGTACAAACAATAGCCCGTGGTACACGTATTTTTCTCCAAGCAGAAAAACGTCAGCGTTGCCAGTGAAATAGACAGGAGCCTCAGGGACAGCATGTATTTACTCTGCCGCGGACCTATTGATTAGAATAGATGCGTCGATAAGGTGATAATGGAGAATCATTTGAATCAAATAAATTACTATTACATCAATTCTCAATATAATGTGTTCAAAACAAAATAAACTTATTTCCAGCTTGACTACGAGATGTTAATGCAAAGGCTTCGGACTGTTTTTTTCTTCTTAATTCACTGCTAGCATTCCTGTAGATAAACCATTTGGCATTTACAATAATCTATCTGCAATCATGGCAGGACATTTTTTTTAAAAGTTAATTTCAAAAGTGCTCACATAAACGCAGAGCAGGTGTGCTTAATTTTACCAGCCGTAGCACCAGTTCCCGGTGCAAGGCCACGAGAAAATTGCATTCTCCGGCATCGTTTCCAAGTGTCTCATTTACTCCTGTTTCTAATTCCCAGAACGGGTGCCAGACCACTCACACAACTTTGGCGGAAAAATCTACTGCAAAACCTTTTCTACACTATGCACAGGCTGTTAACGAGTAGTATGTATCATATATGTCATTTTTCTTCATTATTGACTACTGCAGCACACAACCATCAAATCAAGTACAGCCTACTGAGGTTAACGATCTAGCTTTTATTAATACAGCAATTACTGTTACTTTAGGCATTGTTAAAAATATTTAAAGTATGTTCGCTCTTTCGTAAACACTTTATAAATTGATATTTAAAATTATAGTACATGGTTTGTTGCGTTTGAAAATACTTTATCTCGGATCCACTGTTTTATAAACTTTTTTTCATTTCTAGACTATAGTTCTTTGGTAACTGATCATGAAATAAAATTCTTCGTTATTTTAGAAACCTAATTATTATTGGCCCATTCAAGCAAGAAAATGTCTCCTCAGGAAAACACGCGACTAGTGACGAAAATAAAGCTGCCTGTGTAACCATCGCAAAGTTAGCGGCGTATCAAAAAAATCAATTCTGCAGCTTAGCACTCGATTTTGTAAAGCATTTTTACAATTTTTTAAATCTCTGAGCATAGCTAGATACTTTATAGGGTTGAAGGTTTTTAATTAATAATGTTGTAATGTATTTATAAGTAATGCCAAAAAATACCACAAACTTAATTACTCGACAAGAATTGTTATCACTTGCTATGTATAGCTCATTTTTATATAATCGTCTCTCACCTCACAGAAATTGACACAATTAAATAATTAAAACTAGTTTGTGAACAGTTTATTATCTATCACCTGTTCAATTACTAATAAAAAATTTATATTTAGCACCTGACAAATCTGTATAATTCGCCAGTTCAGTTCCACCTTATTTTTGCCCAGAAATCACCAACACACAGTAGCCCTTCACTCGTGGGATACCTCGACATCCGCAGCACTCACACACTCTCACTCATAGCCGCACGCACACTCGTATACCGCAGACACTTATGCTCTCATTCGTCGCCGGTTCTCTCCTTCAACGTCCTTCGATGGCCCGATCTCCGTTCACAATTCGCCGCCCTTCACCAGATGGCTATCACAGACTGCCGACCCTCCGAATGCGGCGGTATTTATAGGGGCAGGCGCCCTGACTGAAAACATTCTCTACACATTGGATTGTGCCGTGGGAGCATATGACCAGGACTTCCGTGTCTGCAAAAACCCGCAGCCGCTGATACTTCCATCAGGGGGAGTGGGGGTTACACCAGTTCATATCAGCAGTCAATCACCCATCCTTCTGGCCTGGGGATGTAGCATGTCCACCTTGGGCACGTCATGGTGACCTACCCCCCACTGGTGACCCACCCCCCACTGTGCCGAGACTATTGGTCCACACAGTCATACGTTATACTCATGGAACCGCTGAGACCAAATGATTGGCCATAATTAATTATAAACTATATATTTTCTTCGCAGTTTCCACTTCTCTATGCCACTCCAGTTTTTATGATCCGCCAATTTTTTACACTGTGCATTTTAGACTATTGTTCTATGTGGACACCTATCACTGTAAGGTATTTATCAAAATGGGAGACAAGTTTTTAAATGCCCTTGACATAAACGCTTTCAGCAGTTCATTGAGAAATGAAAATTCCGTTGCTGGTGGTCTTCATTGTCAGTAAACGCTTTCTTCCAAAAGACTCCTGTAATTTTGAGGAACGGAGGTAAACGCTAGGGATGCGATTGAAGCTGTAGGCCGGGTGCTCACAAGCCTTCCACTGAAACTTCTGAAGCAGCTGTTTGGTGTGTTAGCGGACACATGCAGCCATGGTCATTTTCATGGATGATTACATCGCCAGACGAGGCATAAAACCAGAAATTAATGGATCATGTTTGCCCCAGACCAAGGTATTAATTTTCTTGTGGACGGAGAGGGACCGTTTAGCATTCTTCAGTTTGGTAAGAGAACGCGGATGGTGCCACGCCATGGTTGGACGTTTGTGCTCATGTGTTGGAGTAGACAGTCCATGTTTCTTCATTTGTCACGATGCGGTACAGGGATCTTGTCAAAAAAGGCCAATTCTGCTCCCATATCAGTTTTTTGTGTTCCTTGTCAGCATCATGCAAGTCACCCAACAAGCATAAACCTTTCGGTAATTGAGTTGACTGGTAACGATTCCATGTATTAAAGCTGGTGAAAACGTGGCAACTGTGCATGGACTTCATCAATTTCGAAATACCGATCGAAATGCATGGATTCATCCACTTTACGCAGCAATTCATCCGTGACTAAAAACCGCTGGCCAGGACTTTCTTCATCATGAATTTTGGTCCCTCCAACCTCAAACTTCGAATATATGTTCTTATTATTCTAGCGTGAAACCCCGAATTTCAACTCAATTAACATGGCTGTATTCTCGATTTACATTACTACTACTACTACTACGATACAAACTGCTCTAGAGCTCACATACAACTTACTCACGCCAAGGGAGCTTGGACGCTACTTGACGACCTTGGTTGCAGCTTTTTTATCCTTCTGTAGACACAGAATCCCTCCGCCAATGGACAAACGGGAAAAGTGTGAGGTTAAGTTATACATAAAATTGTCTCCACGTATAAAAGGGCCTGAATCCACTTCGGTGCTTAAGTAGAATAATACCCCTATGGGTGTGCTTTCATAATAAAATGTTTTTACATCTTTCGTCGCTTTATTAAGTATTACCAAAGGGGTACTGTGTTCCAGAAAATAGACGTAACAATATAATCATATTAAAGTCCAAACCGGCGAAAAAAAAATATATTTAGCTCTCTAAACGATGCAGTATTTATCGCACGATATTGTATTAAAATGATGGTTTCTCCAGTACTTTATCTCGTAAACAGGTACTGAGATAACGTATTAATGGCCAAAGTACAAAAAAATACAACAGATACTGTTTGACATAATTATATTTTCCTTGGCAGCTTTTTAGTAAAAACAATTGTTGATTGTTTTACGAATAATAACATATGGAAACCAAACAATCAATATATATATATATATATATATACATATATATATATATATATATATATATATATAACCGCAGCGTGCAGTTCAACTTTTGTTTTGTATTTTACGGTTCGACAAATAAAAAATGTAAATTAATAACTAAGGGAAGCTGTAACAATTTTATAAATTCCAAACAGCTTTTATTTGTGGTAACAATTTTATAAAGTTCAAAAAGCTTTTATTAGTGGTCGTCGTGCATAAAATTTCGTTAAAACGTTGTAATGGACCTCGCACCGAAAACTGGTGTATCCAAATTGGCGGGAACTGATACCCTTTCAGAGTCAGTACACGCAATTGTGTACATAAGGCACAAGAAGGTTATTTATTGCCAGCATTGTACACTACGAGGCTCAGTAACTAAAGATCTTCCCTGTGGGTGACAGATTCGCAAACCGAGGTACTGCTGAAGGTTACGACTGGTTCTTATTTCTCGAACCGATCACAAATCCTACTGTCCATATGTTGTGATAACGAAACAAGTGCTACGTTGACTTAAAGTGCAGCACGAATAAAAAAATTACAACACCTGAAAATATGAATTATATCGGTTCTAAAATGGTCAAAAGTTACACTTGGTCGACTCATGAGGAAAGTAAGGTGGTCCGTGGAAAAGTTAACTTTGCATGAGGAGGAAGGATACAAAAAGTAGATCCTGAGCAGGAGTACAAACNAAGGTGGTCCGTGGAAAAGTTAACTTTGCATGAGGAGGAAGGATACAAAAAGTAGATCCTGAGCAGGAGTACAAACAGTCATAGATCAAAGATGAGGTAGGCATTTTTTCGTCTTCTGCGCATGTGCAAAACATTGACCCACCCTGCACTAGTACAGCTGTCAAAGTCACGTGGTCAACTCAACTTTGATGAACGTGTTTGTTTATAGCTTAATTTTAAAAATATAAACACTTTTATATGTATGTTTACCAATCTTAATGCAATCTAATTGCAATGGAAACTGGTAAAAGGAAATATACAAACATCTCAAAAAACTTGTTTACATAAACAGCGTTCTAACCTCAAATCCTTACCTCGTCGGTTTTGATGGTCGTATTGGCAGGAAAACAGTCTAAAGCTGAGACACGCCTCGGGCGCACTCTCTACCCTATTTCCCCTCTACGCAAGCAGCGCGGACAGCCCATAATGAAAGAGATGATTCAGAAGCCCTCTGTTTTGCACAGGCCCTCGTAACTTGAATAGGGAAAACGAAACCTTACCGAAGATACCCGAAGTCTGCCCAAGTTGAGGTTCTACGTACGGCCTTACAACTACGGCATTAAAAAAAAAAGTTATCCATATTTAAACAAAAATATACAGTAAACAATAATGTAGCTTATCTCTTTATATGCTGTATGCTATGATAGATTTTCATATTTTAATTTTGAAGGTTGGAGCACAGGCTTCTTTGTGTAAGCGCCCTTCGCGTCTGTTTATTCGTGTCAAGAGTGTTTTCATTAATATAGGCATCAGACTGATTGTTACGTTGTGTTTCAACTTCACGGTTACAGTTAATATTCGCTCTAATGTATTTGTGATTTGAATAACTGTAAATAAGAGATGCATCAATAACATTATCCAGAAAACATANATATTCGCTCTAATGTATTTGTGATTTGAATAACTGTAAATAAGAGATGCATCAATAACATTATCCAGAAAACATACGCAAATCAAAATATTAAAAAAAAATATCACAGCTGGGGAAGTCTTTACAATACCACCAACATAACGAAGTGACAATGTGTATTTTGCTTTGTGTCCTAGCGTTGGCAGTGGCGTAGCTCCTACTTCGGCTTGCTTCGGCAAACAAATGGATAGGATAAGGATCTATCGTTGTGTCCTCGAGTTACAACTCTGTACTTGTATGCTCCGTGTGTTGCAGGAGCAGCCGTGGCCGAGGCGAAACCAGTGGGCATGGCCATCGCCGGAGAAGGAGGCGTGGCGGTGTCCAAGCCGATCGCCACCGCCGTCGTCGGCCCTGGAGGCCTGGCCATAGCGAGGCCCGTCGCCACTGCCATCGCCGGAGTGCGCGTGAGTAGAGATGGCCGGTAAATCGCAGCCTGCTACTTTGTTACGAATGTTTCGTCGCCACAGACATATCTGTGACGAATTCATTGGAATATCTGTGACTGAGATATCGCGTAATGACAGGTGCAAAACTTGCGAGACGAACTGTGGCAATCGAAGCAGCTTCTTTCGTCACATATTAGTTCAGCTGCCTTTGACATATCGCAGCGTCACAGCTAGCCTTGTATGTTTAGCAAGATATGGCGGCTGAGTGCTTTTTAACAAACGATTCAATGATTAACCACACCTTCTGTTTAAAGCGGTAATAAATCCCTTTACATGAATTCCTTTAGTTTTAACTTCAATATGTTTGCTCCGACCTACTANCTGTTTAAAGCGGTAATAAATCCCTTTACATGAATTCCTTTAGTTTTAACTTCAATATGTTTGCTCCGACCTACTATATTTTTATAGTAAGTCAGCAAAACATTGAATGCTAATAAATACTTTTATTGCCTATTTACTGTTATGTTATTTTTGGCAAACAGAAAATTGATACGACTGAATTGTAGGCGCCGTCAGGTGTGTGGTCTGATCCTCTCCCTTTTTTTAATGAATTTTCTATTTTAATTAGTAGCATCCAAAATTTAATAGTCTAACGTGAAATCTTTCGGTGAAGAGAAAGTACCACCGGCACGGAAAAGAACATAACCTCACAAAAGGAAAGTTTATTATAAATTTCATGCAAATGCTGATGTTTTCAAATCAACACTGGTAATGCAATCATCACCACTGTTACATTTGTGCGTTTTTTTTTTATATATAAATACATATTTTTTGTTACTGTGACAAAATCACAGATATGTTGGTGTCACGGTAACAGTTGTCACAGATACTTGAAAATATCGATTAAGCTCATCTCTACGTGTGAGTGCCTCGCCTGGGGTGGTGTTGAGGCGCAACAGCGCCGCCTTGGCATTCATGGACATCTGCACTTATGACTTTAATCCCAAATCTTGATTTAGCATTGTCCAGGTTAAGAAGTTTGCACAGTGAAAAATTTAAGCAGTAAGAAATAATCAGTAAGCAGTAGGCTCCAAAAGCTGAATTGACACAATAACGATCCTACTGCCAAAGTTCAACTAACGTAAAAGCATTTTATGGTGTGTTATTTAAAATCAAAATAGAAACCTTTTTTTTTTATTTAATGGTATTTTTTCTGTCGGCAATTTTTTTTAAAAACAGGCCAGCAGAAATAGACCATAACCGTTTGTTATTTGTATTTAATCAAAGTAAAAATATGCGATCATTTAAATATACATCTCACAAAAATTTTGGAATATTATGAGATAAGGCAGTTGGGGTGGTAGGAGTTATATAGTTAATTGTGATGAACGGAAAGCGCACTAACGCATTGAACGTGCCTAGGATAAGCTTAAAAAATAAGTTTATAATCGTCCACAACCTCCAGAAACACTTCCACATATCATAACAGCTCTGCCCAGACGGAATGGGACCTTCCTCAGGCAGATGACATCAACACATTGATTACAAGCATGCCATGGCGTGTTAGGAACCTGTACAATGCACATTGAAGCCATAACACGGTACTAAGCAGAAGTGGGAAGGAAGAAACCCTTCCTAGTCAGATACACCATTAACTAACTTTTGAGNAAAGCTTCACGAGGGGCCACCACAAAAACAATGTGGATTATGTTTTGTAGTTTACGTATATTTTCTAAGTACGGATGTCAATTATAGTTTTGTATGGTAATGTTTATACCTGTATTATAAATTTGTTGTCTTAAATGTGTCAATAGGAAGCAATGTGTGTTTGTGTGTGTAAATACTGGCAATTTCTATGATTTCAAAACTAAATTTTTGGAACGGGTGCTTTTTGCAGCAACCACCTCGTAATTATCATTTTAATATCATGTATTGTATCAGTACACAGATTCTTCTATTTATTAGGGCTCGTACCTGGTCAAACGTACTCTTAGCTGAAGGTATCTGGGCCGATTGAGCATATATCAGTGCTTTGTAGCGAGGTCCCTCATGCAGATTAACCAAGAAGGAAACAAATTCAGAAGCGTCTCCTTGACAGAGCCCGAACATTTCCTAGCATGTCAGATAGCCTGATACTCTCTACATTTTTTACTTTATGATGTTTTTAAGAGTTGGGGAGGTCCTACTCTCTGAATCGATGCATTACCTTAATTGTTTTTCGGATGTCTCGTGACTCACTTTGCTCGAGATTGTTCTGAACCCCATGAAATAAAAGTTTTTGAGATGGTTCGACAAGCAAAAATGTGAAAAAAATAAACGTAATACCATTGACGACCTGTGTTGAATACCAAGGGTTTTTTATGCGTCCTCGAATACTGGGATTTTCTAAGTATTAAAAACCACTCTTAATGAAACAACACATTCCTGAGCGCTATTTTCTCGAAAGGTGATGAGTAATATTTGAAAGTCTGATAGGTAATATTATCTGCTTCATTACGAAAATTAGAGGGGGCCATGTTATTGTTGTATAAATCTTTGATCCCCTTGGCTGAGATCTAATTTTAATCGATAAAATAATTCCTATTTAGATATTCATACATGTTGTGTTGGTGTAAACTTTCAGAAATGTTCTCGAGAATAAGAGCTACATCATTTGGTTGATGGATACCTTGTTTTTTAAATTAAAAGTGATGATTATCCATTAAATTGTCACAAATATCAGGTTTTAACTCATGAAATAATTCCCCTACTCAATCCAGGAATGTTTTGTTTCTTTGCAAATAATTACTAATTATTTTTTGATAAAGTCATTAGAAAATGTGATTTCCAGGAACCTGTATCTCCCATACTATTCATTTTAGTTTATAAGTCGTACTATGTTTTATTTCTTCTTATGCGTCTCATAGCTTTCTAACCAGAAGCTCAGAATAACCGTGCATAAATACAGGCTAGTATTTGCATATTTGTGAACGCCAGCATAGCCAAAATGATCGCCTGTTTGAGGTCATTTAAACCTACTCAAGGGAGAAAAATACGCAATGAAGTTTAGCTAAGGATGAGAAATGTTTAAGTTCTGTTACTGTCCAGTAAATATGAGTTCTCAAGAGCACATTTAAAAAATGCATACTATTTTTCAATAGAGCAAATCCCTAACGTAACCACGATACTACTGATAAATTCGGCCACAGCTCAGCGCTTTGATCTCATGGTGCTGAAAATCAGCAAGGCTTTTTCTCAAAAAGTGGTTTGCATAGAAAATTAAATTAATTAAAAATGTTGTTATATAGAATATTAAAAATAAAATGTGACATTCATTATTTGCATTTTATTCATTTAACATAAGATGTGGTAGCATGCACTCTATAATGTACCGAAAAAATATATAATGGCAACAAGCTTATGAACTTCAGAATGGATCCAACAGCATTGCCAAACTTGTGTGCCACTACAAAAACATTCACAGAGAGTTACTTTTCAGAATGTCACAAGAAGGCAAGTACGAATAACTGCTTTTGTAGCCTTCATTGTCACAAATAAACGGCGGGTAAATTTCAGCAAGCTGAAGTTTTGGAATAGGGTTCAAGTATTTTACTTGCATTGGCCATATATGTTTTCTCATAAAGTTGAAACTAATGGATGCAATATACTGAAATTCGACAAGTATGTATTGGTGTATGAAAAGCGCGATTATTAAAAGAAAACTGTGGTGGAACTAGTCTGTGTGTCGCGGGTGAACAAACTGAAGGCCTATTGTTTGTTCGCTGTCCTCGATTGTTGGTGTGACGCGTCTGACGGNAACTTGCATTGGCCATATATGTTTTCTCATAAAGTTGAAACTAATGGATGCAATATACTGAAATTCGACAAGTATGTATTGGTGTATGAAAAGCGTGATTATTAAAAGAAAACTGTGGTGGAACTAGTATGTGTGTCGCGGGTGAACAAACTGAAGGCCTATTGTTTGTTCGCTGTCCTCGATTGTTGGTGTGACGCGTCTGACGGTGTTGTTAGACAGCTTCGTCACCAGTCATTCTACCTTCGGGTTAAGAGCAAGGCAGTGCCTAGAGTGCATAATGAGCCAGTAAAAAGTGGAACAGTGTGTGTTTATTGTCCGTACACACCAAAAAACCACATCAATGAAAAGTTGTCAGATAAAAATGGTATTCCTCAATTTGGAGTTTAGAAACCACCAGCATAATCGGTGGGCAGTTAAGGCTGTTATTTTTATATTTTTGTATATTGCATGTTTTAGCTTAAAAATTTATGACAGTAATATCTTACCCACATGAAAGATGTGTTATCTGCATGTTGTAGAAATCTTTGTCATATTTTTATTGTGTTGTCTATTTGTCATGACTAATTTTTGGTAAAACATTTTTGTCTCGATTTTTGCTTAAATATTCCATTTTAATTTTTGCATTATTTTGCATCGACAATAATTATTTTTATCAAAATTTGAATTTTTAAACAATTTTTAATTTTTTACATAAATACTACATTTTAACTAACGCATTTCAATTTGTTTTTAGTTACAATTATATACATTTATTTATTTAATAATTTTACCTTTGGTGGTTTTTTTTACCATAACCAGGTTCGGCAATGGAGAAAGTCAAAACATATCTTCGTTTAAAACTAAATTTCTGTAGATACTGACGCTTATGCTGCTGGGATTCCTTTGACTGAGCGCTGAACTGGTGAAAACACCACTTTCGAGCTAACAAAGGTCTCCTAAGTCCCGGTCATATGGGATGGTCTCCTGTTGTGGGCAATTTAGTTGAAAATTCTCTACAATGCCCACTGTAAAGACACCTACGAGAAGTGATAATAAATAAGGAAATGTTAATGTTAAACCCGGGAAAACCCATGCTGAGGAGAACCCTGGTTACATAATATGTAACGCACAACAAAAATAACTGACACTTAATCTGTGAAGAGTCTACTGAACAAGAATGGCATCACTTTTTGGTGAGGCTTGTCATGTGTCGGTGTCATCGGTCCTGTTTTAGTTAAAGGCAATTACAACCGCAGGTGCAAAAACTGCCAGTCTTTTTAGCTTCATCCTTTATTATTGTTAGAACACCATCATTTATTTAAAGGGTTTCAGCCCCCTTAGCATACCTATTGTTACGCCATTGTACCTCACCTATAATCGTTAATTCATTCAATGAGCACAGTGATAAAGCACTGAACTGGAATTCGGGAGGATGCTTGTTTGATTCTGGTTCCAGCCATTGTGATATGGATTGACAGTATAAGTTAAGCTGAGTTTTCAGTTCTGTGCACTTAAGTATGCTTCTTAAATTTGATTGGAACCAAACTGAAAATAGAGTGAAATAACATCAAAATGGCAAAACAAAGGCTGAGCTGACTGCATGACAGTGTATAAACTGAGCTGGAATTAGACATTATGCAATTTATTTTGGAAAATGGAGACACATACAATATAATCCATTACCTAACACCAGTAAAGAGATGTATAATGCATCTTACATTTGCCAGTCGTTGCCCTGAAGGAGCCAAAAAATTGTAGTTGAGAACCACTTGAAGGACAATGATGTAAAATTAGTATAGTATATTAGGCTAAAACCTCTACTGTTTCATTGCATATATAGACAGGTTTTCTTCCTTTTGCTGCAAGGGATTAGAGAATCGAAGCTGAAGTCGACCATCATCTTAGATCTCGTCACATTATAGCAGCCTGAATGTTCAAAATGTTTCGTTTTTTCCTCAAAATTACCTGTTTGACATTCTAAATTTCCCAACTAAACCCCAAAATTTTCCTTTGTCATGCAAAACACCCAAAATATCCCCAAAATGTGTTTAAAAATGTCTTCCTACTCAATGCAGTTGAGTGGCTGCTCAACATAGCTCAAAATCCACACAAGTTTTTGAGTGTTCGCTCTGCTGGAAAGACGAGTATGGCATACTGGTTGTCGTAAAGACTGGCCTCTATGTAACAGTAGTTACATCCAGGGTTCGATCAATTTATAGTAACACCTCAACTGTGAGCAACTATACAATATCCAAGGTCAGATTTCGTATATTATCTAATGACATTGCAGATTGATTCATGGAAACTCGTCCCACCACTCTTCACATGGACCAGTTGCTTCTATGCCAAAAGTTCGAAAGCATAAAAAATCTATTAATGGAAGATTTTGTGTCCATCGACCAGTGCATACAGAGCATGGAGGAAAGACAATCGACTGATCAAGGTATCGATTCTGCAAAGATGTGATTACTTTAAAGTTTCTGCAGAACACGATGATCTCCAAACAAACGAAAAGCATTTCCCGTCTCACTATGAAAATAGGTGTTGCAAAACCTAGCTAAAAGGAATGCATGCCTCAATCGACTGGGGAGGATCGAAAATGTAATTTCTGCCAATTGCGAATGTATATATATATATATATATATATATATATATGTGTGTGTGTGTGTGTGTGTTTACTACATTCGATAAATGAAGGCCGACCGAACCAAACAGACGAGTGAGCTGCAGTGAACTATCGAAGCAGATGGCATGAAATATCTAATCGCGAAAAGTAATAGACAAACTCTCGAGATTTGAAGGGAGGAGGCTTTCAAGCCGATCATCAACTGACTCGATGAGCTTAGTAGCCATCTACAGGAGGTTTTTTGCCTCGAACCGATATCAGACAAGACATAATGATGGAAGTGATGGTCCAGACTCGTAAACTGCCATAATTGAATTGAAGCATTGATGCTACTGCCACCTGAATTATACAGAATGGTGGCTAGTAGGGTACTGAGTTACTGTACTTTGGTGCAGACTGAGGGCACCTGTAGTTGATGCATAAGGGGTGAACAAATACTCTTATTCTCAGTTAGTTAACACACAAGTATTTTATTTGACTGAAAATAACGTGGGTATCTACACACACACACACACACGAGACTGAGTTCCTCACGAGTTCCCCCCCCCTCCCC
>NQII01000761.1:437320-468830 GCA_002778355.1 Clitarchus hookeri
AGCCCCCCCCATGTCGTAGGCCTGAAGGGCGGGTTGGTGGAATGCTATGCATCGGGGGAAGGTTGCTTGAATGGAGACGTTTTTACTTAATTGTAACTGCTTCTTTTGGTGAGTTGTCTTCGTTGGTTGTTGTAGCTGGGTCATCTCTGCGTCCCTTCTCGGAAGTCCGGGGTTGGTTTCTCGGCACTTGTGGTGTGTCTACTATCTCGCCTGGCAGTTCTCGTCGGAGACCTTAGCATGTCTCCTCTCCTACGTCGACGTCCGCAACAATCGGGCTCGCGCTTCCGAGTCCTCCACCTCGCATTGAGGCCGCCGGACAACTGACTTTCGTCTCGGCTGCATAACAACTCCCTTCCTCACTTCTTCCGTTCTCGGTATCGCACTTTGCGTCCCGATGTGCTGCTCCATCGCCATCCGGAGCCGTCTACTTCCTCTCGGTGTGGGGCCTCTCGTGAGGCCACCACTCGACTCCCTGGCTCGGTCTCGCACTTCGCGTCTCGACTTGGTGATACGACTGTTCTGTTCCTGTTACACGACTGACTAATCTTGCGTATCGGCATCACTCCTGTCTGTCGCCTCTCGGTGCGGGTTAAAACTGACACTACATCACTGACTCTGCCTCTGCCGGGGTCCAAACCCCGGCCTCGGTTGACTGACTCACCCGACTGCCTCGCATCCCGGCGTGGCAATACGATTGCCTGATCTGAACTGACTCTGGTCCAGCACATCCCAGCATGGGGAATTACTGGTCGACTGATCTGAACTGACTATCAACTGACGTGGGGCTCCGGCAAGCCCCCACCTGACCGTCTGCCGGCGCATTCCGGCACGGCGTATTCTGACTAACCTCAGACTCCCCGCTAGGCCACAGAACAACTCCTGCTTCCATCTTGGCTGCGCTCGTGATTTAACTCTTTCGTCGCTATGTTGAATCTACCTTTGTCAGCAATTTCTCGGGAGAGAATTGGGGAGTTTCCCTGTGTAACTTGGGCATTTTGTGCCCGATTGTGTGTCTTGTCAATGGATTGTGCGCTCCAACCAAGGTGGAGGTATGGTGAGGGTAGTGTCGCAGGGATTCCTATGGTACTAATTTCCGAGCTCTGGTCTGCACAAATTCTGGTCGGGGGCACCCCCTGCTTCCTTCGTCGTGAGCGCCTATCTGCTGTTTCTCTTGCATGGCTGAAGGTTCTCCCCCGAGCCATTAGCCTCGGGATTTATCCTGTGTCCTTCGAGCCTAGGTTCACCCCTGGGGGTGAATCCCCGGGTTGAAATTTTCGTTGTCAGCTGTCTGCCCTGTATATGTATCGATAAGATGGCAGGGTGTGGTATTGGCGCTATGCTCCTGATCGATTTTCTTCATGGGCGAGAATCTAAACAGGCATGAGAGTGTAAACCCAAGATTTTTTTATTACCAGGTCATTACATCGTTTCCTACTTTGATTGGAACTGCGACAAGACATATGGCTTGCGATGCCACAGCAATAAATACTTTCTCAGAAATAAGGAACTGATTTTTTTTGCCAGACACTGTGATGCAGATCAGCAAGCTTAAAACGAAAATCATGCAACGGATGTGTCAACTTTGTTTAGTAGGCACCCCGGACACTACACCGAATCAAATTTTCACAAGTATAGACACCTGCTACAGTCCAGTCATGCTCATTGAACGAACGATAATCCTACAGTGTGCAAATTTAAGAACAAAATGCATACAAAATACGGCATTATCGCAGGATTGTTTCCATGATTGGTCAAAACCATTTGATCAGGTCTGCTGCAGAAGATCAACTGCAAATGCAGGATCGACTAAATGTTTTTGGATGATCCGAGCAAACTCGTCGATAGGCTGCGACTGCCGATTGCTTCACAGGCTATATGCAACTTCTCGCAGACCGAGATAATTTCCATCATCGAAGAATGCTTTGAGGATGGCTATGTCGTGCGATGAAGAAATATGCAGTTTCAAGAGGATTGCACAGGTCGGCCAGAAGGAATTAATATGTTCAGAAAATGTCACGATAGCCCTGGACAATACTTTTGAATACAACCTAATCGAAATGCAAGTCTTTGCTCTCACGAATAATTGTCACAGCTACATTTTCATCATAATCAACATGTTTTCCAAGTATGTGTGGGCCAGGCCACTCAGTCAAAGGAAACAAACAATGTCACAAAGGTCACGACAATTGTATAGTGCGAAGGATGTGTGTCGAAGAACCTTCACACTGACGATAGACTAGAATTTTTCAATGGGAATTTCCATGCTATGATGAGAAAGTATGGTATACATCACTAGTCCACATGCTCTGGGCTCAATGCCATCATCGCAATGTAATTTCACTAGACAAAGGAAAGTTAAACTGTGGAGGCATTTCATTGTAAATGAAAACTACATGTTGTTAAGGCTACTACCGAAACTCGTTTGTGTATAATTCGGCTGTTCACTCTAGTATTAACATAAAGTCAGAATATATAAAGCACGATTTCATGCTTCAAACTGTCTACTCTGAGCCAAAGAGAAGGGACCAACACATACCTAAAGCAAAGGTGGATGACCTGATCCATATCTTCAAACAAAAAGGCATTTTTCACAGTCATATTGATACAAGTGTTCTGCGGAATTGTAATAGATGGTTCGCAATGGCATTCGTGCCTGTGTATGTATGACCTGGAGGACCTATGGGGTGAACCCATTGTCGGCAACTTTTGCGCAGAGGAGATACAGCCTACAAAGTTTGCCGATGTGTATCTGGTGTAGGTGTTGAAAAAAAGTAATGGACATGCATACTTGTGGTGGCTTGGACAGCTGAAGCGCGATGACTTCTGGATCAATTAGAGAGAGATTTAAAAATAAACGTTATGAAAGTTTTCAAGTGACATTATTTATTTTTTCTTATGGACATTTGTATTAAGTAAAATTAATTTTTCCTTATTTTGCACTTTTATTTTTATTCTTCCAAATACCTGTCCTTATATACTATAATGGTGTGTTGGTAGCCAGCTCCATGCAGGCTACATACTCTGTTTTAATTTTGGAAGATGTCCTTTTTGGGTAAGTCTAGGGGAGATGTGTGTAAGGATGGTTGTGAGGTGATGGGTTGATGGTCGGTGAAGGTGGATTGGGGTATGTATGAACAGGTGGATGTAAGGGGATGCGCTGGTGTTGTGGGATGGCAGCAGTGAGGAGGTTGATGGTTAAGAAGTTGGGGTGTTGGTAGAGGTAGTAGTGTGGTGAAGATTTAAGGGTAAGTGTGTGGGGGGGTGGTACGAGTGGTGGAATGGGGCTGAGGATTAGGAGTGAAGGTGTCAGATTAAGATGGTGGGGTGGTGATGAAGGAGTGGTGGTAAGTGTGTTGAGTGTGAAGGTGCAGGATTTCAAGGGTTGCTTGTGGCAGTGAGGGTGTTGGGGTGGTGCTGAGGGCGGAGAGTGGGTTGGTGGATGAGGCTGTTGCGGTGCTGTTTTCGATGGGTGTGGGTGAAAGTCTTGGTTTGTGGTTGGTGAGGTGTATGGGGGTTGGGATTGTGCAGGGGTGAAGTGAGGGAACGGTGGTGTGTGGTATGGGCTAAGAGGTAGGTTTATGTAAGGGTGGTAAGCAAGGGAGTGGGTATGGAAGAAGGGGGTGAGAGTGTTTGTGAATGAGGGTGATGGGGTTGTGTAGAGTTGAATGGGTGTGTGGTGAGGTCATGATGGGTGAGGGTATTAAGAGGTGTAGGCTAAGGGGGTGGTTGGGTTCATGAAGGGGCTGGGGTGGGTCTGGGAATTGGTGTGGTGAGGCTTTTTATATATTTTTGTTTCTTGTTTGCTTATTGCGGATGATAATTCAGCAACTTTTGCTGATTTTCAACTATGTTGAGAAGCCACTCAGCTCCATCGAGCAGCAGGCCGTTTTATACATATACTGGGAAATGTCTGCTGGTTTTGTGAGTAAAAGTGAAACTTTGGGTTTAAATGGGAAAGTTCGAAAATCAAATATGTCGCTGTGAGAGAAAACCAGGAAATTTTGAACAGTCAGGCGGCCATCTTGTGAGGAAATCCAAGATGATGGATAGCTCCGGCTTCTATACTCCAATCCCGAAATTAAGACGATCTAACATAGAGCATATTATATCAGATAATGAGGTTTTACTTTAAAACAGGAACAAACACACTATAACAGCAAAAGGAAGGCTATGTATAATCCTAAGGTGAGTTAAATAAAACAGCTATGTTCATAATACTTACTTCTAAAATGGCAACATATTTTCTTGTAAAACAAAGTCAATATTTTTTTCTTCCTCTGTTGGACTGAACTTGTGTATTACACGCATGTAGTATACACGGTGCACCAGAAAGAAAGAGTAAATCCCACCACACACACACACACGCGCGCGCTTGAAAATGCTTACAAGAAAACAAATGAACTCAACATATCTGAAATCACAATAATCACTACATCGATATTTTCGCCACTGAAAATTCTAGTGGAAAAAAATTTCTTTGTGACGATTTGAAAAATACTAATTCAGTTGTCAATAAGGTTCAGTAGAGTCTAATTCAGTTAGGTTTCCAGTTGAAGGAAAGCACTATCATAAAAATGTTTACATAGAGGGGGGGGGTATTCAACCGACATACTTCGCGTGGTGATTACTTATGCAAAATCAAATGTAAAAATACAGGATACTTTCTACCTAAATCGAATATTAAGGGAGATATAAGCCTTTCAAAATCGAGATTTTTAACAGTATTTTTGCAAAAAATTAGAAATGAAGTGAAATAGAATTACAGTTCTCCGAAAATTGTTGTATGATATTGGGATCTTCAACCAAAGGGCAGCAACTCATTAATTTCTCCCCTTGTAATAAAAATGTCAGGGGTGGCAAAATATTTGCAGACCAACGTTTATACCATCAGGAATTATGCAGGTGTGATGCTGGTTTACTGAGCAGTTGGCCTAATTAACAAAAAAAGGTTATTTTGTTGTAACTGGCCAGCATCCGCTGTTTTCTTGTAAAACGCATACGAAACTTTTGACGGCAGTGACACAGCTCCAGACATTATGGTATAACCAACACTTCCTCCAGGGAATCACACACAGACTGTCACCAGAAACAATCGGCTTCAGTAAGTACTGTAAGCTTATTAATGTATAGTAAATACTGTTTACAGTAAGCATTAAAAATATACGCCAACATTATCGTTGCCATACTCAGCTGCAAATCATACACACATGTAGATAGTATTGCCTATGTTCTACGCACTGTATCGGTACAGTCGAAGCTTTGTGTGCATTTAATACGAAAACGGTGATTCCTGGGCAGTTGCAACATGAAAGCAATTTTTGTTAATTAGGTTATACTACTCAATAAGCCAGCCTAAATGTTCATAATCCCTGATGGTAAAATAGTTGCCTGCAGAAACAAGGATAATTATACTGCTATTTTCATTACGAGGGGAGGCTTTAATGACAGTTTGCTTAAAGGTTGAATATTCCGAAAACATAAAACGATGTTCCAAGAATTGTAGTTTAATTCAACTTTCCAATACTTTGCAACAATACATTTTAAAATCTCAATTTTCAAGGGCTTTTATCTCCCTTAATATTCATTTTATGTATAAAGTGTCCTGTATATTTCCCACCTGATTTTGCAGATGGCATCACCTCACGGAGTTTGTCGATCGAATTCCGTCCCACTTTGTATAGTACAATCAATAAGTTCGTGGATGCTGTAGTGCATGGGTGCCTAACACTGGGGTGCCAGTCCACGCAAACCTATTGAGTATCCTCATGATGCGTGACTGCCTACACTCGGGGTAACAATCAGTCCACGAAATTATTGATTGTGGGGTGGTCTATTCTTTTGTGGTAACATGACACTTTACTTACAAATGTTACCGTAAGCTGTGTTTACTAAGGACATGGGGGTGACTTTGTACACAGGGTTTTTCACTCTTATTTAAATTTTCTTCCATTTCAAAGAGACTATTTTTAATGTTCAGTGGTTCAATTGGCACCACTGAATATTTTCAATTATCCCACTGAAATAGGGGGATATTTAAATGTTATTTTACGTATCACAAAGTCACCCCATTTTGTTAAAAAGTGACCGCCGCTTACGGTAAGTCTTTAGTTAGTTCAATTCTGTTCAGTTTAGGGACTGAAGGAAAGCAAGCATTTAGAAGAAAGTAGGCGATAAATGTTGATTTACCTGCCCGCAGATAAACGAGGCCCTGCTGGGCGGGCTGGGCGGCGAAGAGTCCGGCGGCGCAGATAAGCCACAGAAGCCTACGTCGTCGTCGGTGAAGGCTCCAGGCCACCCCAAAACGGTGGCTGTGGGACCGCATAAGTCGCCTGACGCCAAGTACGGTGTCTTCCCTCTGCTGCCGCACGGCGCGTCCACTCTCAAGGCAGCGCAGCAGTACCTCTACTACCCCGTCGCCTACTACTGAGGCCTCCCTGCGACTCAAACTTGTCCAATAATAAAACTTTCCAACTAAAACACAACTCTGAGTGTTATTTTTTTCTTACAGATTCGTACCTACCCGTGTCCTGCCTGGCCTTCTCTTTCTTAATGTTACAAGTTCTCAAAGTCAGAGGTATTAGCCAGGTTCTCTTTAAGGAATGAAGGTCTTGATTATATAAAACTGCTAATAATAAATTCCTATTTTATCTGCAAACACTGCAAAGAAAATATTCTCGTCTTAATATTTGCAATTAATTTTTTACATAATCGTCCATTATATCATAGGAATTAATGCAACAAAATAACTAAAATCCGCCCCAATAAACACGGCATCAAAACCTATTTT
Source organism: Clitarchus hookeri (assembly GCA_002778355.1). NCBI lineage: Eukaryota > Metazoa > Arthropoda > Insecta > Phasmatodea > Phasmatidae > Clitarchus > Clitarchus hookeri. The sequence goes on from NQII01000761.1 coordinate 444,108, forward strand.
ATTATTTTATAAATTATATGTTCGTACTTGACAGGTACAATATTTACAATACAGTCAGTATCACATATTCATACAGTCCCACATTAATTCAATCTACATTTCACCAGTATGGAATTTTCTAGATCTCTCCGAGAACCCTCATGCACAGTAGCACTCTTCTCGTCGGGTACGCCCTCTCGACTGTCCATGCCACACACAAACTCAACTGCCGTCGTCTCGCACCCTCTGCCATCGTCCGTTCTCTCCACTGATGTCCCTTGCTGCACCATACTTCGTCATAATACCACACTTTAGACAGATGGCTACAAGTAAACTCAATTTTCTCCGGCTGTGGGGGGTATTTATAGTCTCGTCGGTGCTGGTCCAGAATCTGCTTTACTGGTAAGTTTCCACCAAGGAGAGAGATAGCTAGGAGTTTCCTTCAATAGCCACCTGCCGCCGACTTCTCCAGAAGGGGACGGTGACACTAGTCCAGATAGCTGCCAATCATTTCGCCCGCCAGGTGACATAAGGGCAGCCAAGTAGTGGTGACTTACCACCCTCACAGCCGCGGGACTGCCGCACATGCCCCGTGCCCGACACAGTGTATGTGCATAACATTAAGGTAGAAGAAAAGAGAGTGACTTCCAACGGAGCACTGCAACCGACTGTACAATGAGCAGGACTCAATAACAAGTAGTGCACACACAACCCAAATTTTCAGGAAGGTTGCATAATAAATAAGAATTTATATAACACAGGTTAACATCTCGATATGATACACTTATTTTAATGTTTTAAGTATAAATAAGTGCCTATTTTTAAACTGTAAGTGTATTCCCAATGTAGATGCTTCAGAAAACACATTTTGCAAAAAAAAAACACTTTATTATGCAAGACCGTCATAATAAACACTTTTATTTTGTGTAACAACAAATTAGTAATAATATATAAATATATTAAATAATTTATTTTATTCACATCCATTTATCTATAAAAGTCAACAATTTTTATAACTGAAATGAACGTACACGATATTAATTATTAAAAATATAAAATTAACCTTAGTACTGATGTTTTGTTACCTACAACCATAGAAATTATTATTGCCCTACCTGACGAAGGGAGTGATAGTCATTTGTTGACTCGAATACAAATCACCTTTAAATATGGCCCTATGTACTGTTGTTGACCGTATAATAAGGAAAAGTTGTTTCGAGAGAGTGATTGAGATTTGACAGTTGTGTTAACGAGAAAATAACAATATAGTGAAGTTTCTTATGAAAGTACGTGTCGGCGTACATTAACACAACAAGATCTGTGTCGGTATTAAATTCAAGAATACACTTAGGTGTTTCACTGTCTATCGTAGTTGATGTAGCTAATTCCAACATGTATCTTGTCCACTTTTTCCAAATAACGTTTTTTTGTCTATGGGATCTCTTTTAATCTGATTTTATTTTGTCGATAAATATGCGTCATTTTCTTTCTGGAACATTCTTTGTTCCTTTCAAAATTACGAATGAGAGAGGCTTGCAGTTTCAAAGTGTCTCCTCTTTGCAGATATGGCTTCTGTATTTCCTTAGCCTCCCAGTTTCATAATGGCTCTTTGTTATAAATGTATTGTTGCAAGGTCTCTCGTGGCTTCATCACACATTTGAAAAATTCTCATGTCCCTGTGCACTGTACACCAAGAGGTTCTCTCTGGTGCCCGATCATAAGGTTGGACCCGTGTTGGTAGTTATTAACTCGATGTGTTAGAGGATGTCTGGAGAGATTCCCCGTCTCTAAGAAAGGCCGGAGGTGAGCGACTCACTGCTTATGTTGTGTCCTGGAGAGATACTAGGGGTTTGGATAATACCCTGGCCGGACCACATGCTTAGTGCTGAGTACGAGGGTCTCAATATTTGTGTTGGGGTGGACCTTGCTGTACTTGTGAATCAGGTTGGGGCTGTCGATCTGGTCATCTTAAGTGCTAAGCTGGGACACCTGCGATGGAAGGACGTAAACCCTTTACCTCGCTGATTGAGCGGTCGTAGCGCGGGAAGATTCAACGCTAAGAGCGCTACGTAAAGAAAAAGCATGGCTGCAACTTTGTGTATCGTATATATTGTCCCCATGTAATATTACCCCATTAATATCGCCTTTTGTGCAAACAATTATGATCTTGATAGATAAATTTTATTTAAAATAAACTCCCTAATAACTAATATTAATATATTTAATGATTTTAATTGTATTAGTTTATAAAATATTTTCTCATACTGTTTTTTTAATCATCCAGGTTTTGCTAAGAGGGCAAGAAACATTGCGGAATTAACCACCTCAGTTACATTAGATGAATCCTTCTTCTTTGAGGCATTCTCTACAAGAAAGATAGTGAAAATTTGCTACTGTTACCACTTATCAATAAAAAGTACCTATCCAGAAGGTTGGTGTTTTAGTGAGACAAAATAATTCGTCCACATGTTCTGCGTAAGAATTTTCGCACATGAGCCATGTCCATTTGTAAAAAATTTTAAAGAGTTTTGCAACTGGTTGGGTATCTGGTACACATACTTTTACACTCAGGGCAATATGCATAGTGTATTTGTATTCGAGTCGTATTATTCCCTCTTACTTAAAATTCTAACATTTGTGGCAACATTGTATGGACAGATAAAAATTTAGTCAATTTTTTGCATTTATAAATGTTATAATAATAAGATAGTTTCACTTTGACTCGACTACCTACAACTATGTACGTGTATGTCTTTTAGTCTTTAATAATACCCAGATCAATTTCTAGGCATTTCCAGTTATCATGTCAATAATGCATATTTCGAAGGAGCTTCTTTGTTAAATCTGGCATTAAAGTCACATTACACTGTCTTTATCGGTTTAGTACTCTGTAAACGTTTGTATTTACAGGAACTTTATACCAGACGTTCTTCGACATTATATTTGATGGTGTCAACTCTCTCAAAACAGAATAAACCAGAAGTTACTGATAACTAACATGTCTACTTTCCTCTACATGGGTGCAAATATATTTTATTGAAACTTCTTCGCCAAATTGGAAATTAATTAGTTCATTGTTTCCCAAGATATGACATAAAATCTGTATTATTTCACGTGGGGCTATCTTACAAAATGATGGAGAAATCAGGCTTTGCATAAACAATTTTGGTTGTATAATTGATACTTTCAGCATACAAACGTAACTTGAAATTTGTTTTGTAGTTTCCTAGATAAAACATTCTGAGCTAAATTGTTTATATGGCCACCATTTTGAAAAAATGTGTGTCTGACCCTCTCAAAGTTTATAAATTTACATGGCCTGCCATAGTGCTACTTGAGTGCCAAATTTGATAGAAATATTTTGTTTTTTCGGAGATATCACATAATTTGAATTTTTAATGTGATACTATTTTACAAAATGGCAGACAAAAGAGATTTTTGTGTGAACTAATTTTTATGGTTGTAATATACACAGCCAGCAAACAAAGTTTCATTGGGATTAATTGTGTGGTTTCGACGATATAGCATACAAAAATAAAATTGCTACATTGCCACCATTTTTAAAATAAGTGTCTAACATACCTAAAACAAATAAATTAACATTACCCACCACAGTACTACTTGTTTACCATAATTAGTAGGAATCGGTCAACTTTTTCCCGAGATATGGCATAAAAAAAATGTTTTATTCATGTGGTATTATCTTACAAAATGGAGGACAAAGACACTCCGTGTACACATTTGATGTTGGTTATATATAATCCTAGCATACAAGGTAAGTTGGATTTGATAACATGGTTTCGAATATACACCATACTATGCTACAATTGCTAGATGTCCGTCATTTTGAAAATAAGTGTCTGACATAGTTGAAACCTATTTGTACATATAAACTGCCACAGTACTACCTGTTTGCCAAATTGGTAGCAATTTGTCAATTGTTTCCCAAGGTATTACATAAAAAATTTATTAATTTATGTAGCAATATCTTACAAAATGGCGGACAAAAGTGTTTTTGCTTATATTATGCTTGTAATAGATGCTGTCAGCATACAATATTTGGTTGAAATTGGGAAAACGGTATTAAATTATACAAAATAAAAGTAAAATATTAATATCGCCACCATTTTGAAAATAAGATTCTAATAAAGTTCAATTACTTATATGTACCTGGCCAATTGTAGTATTACTTACATGTCAAATTTGGCGAGAATTGGTTTCTTCACCTTTCTCTTCCCCCTTATATTTCAGGTTTCAACTGGAGGTCTGGGAGGGGGTTGTTCAATTGCGCATTCTCCCCTCCACCAAGAGGGGCTGGTACCCCCACCCCCCTCACAATCCCGGTACAACTCAAAACTCCAGCGCAATCATCGTAAGGAAAGACAACCCTCCCGACCAACTATTCTTTTCCAGTGTTTCAAGCAGCCTTTCAATAAAGATTATCCTTTCCCATCCTCTGTTCTAGTATAATATTTTTTTTACTTCATAAATTGCATGAAATTAGCAATATTTTGTGTCGAGGGGTTTTTATAGTGTCTGTGCCAGTTTTCCCCCTCCCTTTTTAGATAAACTAGGTTATCATGGGAGGTAAATAATGCCTCAATTGCGGCCATATTTTCCCAATCCCAGTAAAGCCACGAGCATGTACCCTTGTAGTTATAAACTTCCCTGCATGCTTATGTGTATGGGGCTCAGCCCTGAGACGCACTTAGATCCCTTCCCCTACCTAGGACCTCCGATTCTCCCTCTAATTTTAAGGTAGGTCAGAAAAAAAATTGTGGTTTTGTGGACTTCCTTGTCGGTTGTCGGAGAGTGCGGATGCTCGTCTGCTGCGCTCCGAAGACACGAGGAGAGATAGAGAGAGACAGAGCTGCGACCTCGCCAAGCTGGGAAAATTTCGCTACGAAGATTAACCCATCAGGTTAAAGCCATCCCTGCCTAAAGTCTGGTTTAATTGCCCCTCCCCCCTCCACCAAAGACATAGTAGGTCATCATTTAAGCAGCAATGTATTGCGGTCCTTGGCCCTTGACAATAAACCACAAGCACTAACAAGCCTACAACATGAATTTGAATTTGTCAAAATTATCATCATTTTTTAAGAAAAAATATGTCTCTAAAGTTTAAATTTTATAAATTTAAATAATTTATGAAAGACATACAAAAGAATCTATGTACCAAATGTAAAATCTATAATCACCATGGATGCAAAAATATAATTTACATTATCACTTACAACTGCCACATCAGCTGCGAATTTTAAGCCACCACTGACAGAAAAATAAAAAATGTATAGTTTTTGCTTACCACCAACAGCAAATTATATGCATCTACCACAGGCCAAAACATTACAATTTAAAATATTTAGGTGTCGTAACGAGTATCACACTAGCAGCAAAAATATTTACCGACGACTGACAGGAAAAAAAACACAATTCCGAGAAAATTGTGATGTGTGCCGCGTCCCTCCTCCCTTAGCCCATTCGTCCTGAAACACTAATGCAGCTACGATGTGCCCTCTTCTGGGGACAAGTCGCCCCAAATGCGGTGGCCGACCTCCTTGACTCCAATGCCGGTGGCAGTGTGCTGAAGTGCATCCCATCTCTGCTACTTCCCAGGCCATCCCACTCTCATGCCCTCGAGAGGTAACTTTTGGGGATGTGATAATTCGGGCCTACTAACACCACCTACAGAAGTCCCCGTAGTAATACCGCCGGGGGACTGAATGCACTGAGGGGGACACAGTGGTTCCCTTGTTCCAATAACCTCTTGTGTTTACGATCGTGTGTAAGTTGTGTGCATAATGAGAGTGTGAAAAATAAGCAGGCCAAATATTACTGTGTCAGGCAACAGTGAAATAGTGAAAATATTATAAGGGTAAAGAGTTCTAATTATTTCTCACGCAATCGAGCATGGCTCCCCAAAACCCCTCCTGAGGACAAGTGGACTCGTCCACCACGAGCCACCTGTTGCCACCCTCTTATGTTAGAATTTGAGGTGCAATTAAATGTCTACTATATAAATTCTTAATGCAAATTTCCTCAACAGCATCATTATTTCAGCAACCGATTGGGAGAGACAGCACTGTTGTTCATTAAAATTATGTTTCTTAGCAATTTCATTGTCAACGTGATTATGTTATACTTTCAATTGCTCATGCAATTTAGTACCAAGTGTTTTAAATGTTTTATTGTGAATGGTAAGTGTATTTGTGTTCTCTTTGGTTGTTATTAAAATGCTTTTATATTTATCCTAAACTTTGGTGCGCATTCGCCGGGGGTCAATACGTGCCTCGCTAAGTTGAATTAGTCTGGTAAGCGCGTTCGTAGAGAGCGGACGCATCTCGCACCGTTCCCTTGTCTTCACCTTTGTTTACCATGTATAATTATTTTGTCTGATAACGCAGCCTGAGTAGTAGGGGACAGATAACACAGGCGGTGTTCGGTGTTCACATTAATAAAAATCGAAAATAGCACAAGTATTCCAACCTTTAATTTAATCGGTGCCAACCCACTGGGTGAGTACGAGATCTCTGTTCTCAGGATCGTGGGCCGAACGACAATGTTGCTGTATCCCCTTACACACATTGCACTAAATTCTAGGAATATGCAGATGTAACCAGGGAATTCAGGGTCCCCAGCACGCCTTGATATTACCATTTGAACTGTAAATGTTGTATGCCTCCACAGGGTGGTGAAGAATCCCTGGATAGGACCAGGGCCCGAAGTACAATATATTAAATGAGAACACGCAACTGCAGTTGACTCATTAATAAGTTGTATCATAGAACTGAGTAACTAACATTTGCCCATGGGCTACAAATACAGGAGTGGTCCATGTCAAATGCCCTGTCTTAATTAAAGCAATTACTCTACGGGCATTACAGACATTACACTGGTTCACTCGATAGATAGTCATGACCCATTCATGTGTGAACGATGTCGGGTGTGCATCAGGATGAACACTGTGAGCGTTCTGGGTGTTGCTGCTGCAGGCCAGGCAGCCTGGTAGAATGGTTACAGTGGCTGTGTCAGACCATGCAGGAGTGGTCCATTTCAAATGTCCACCCCTTGGGGAGGCCACTGTCACAGTGAGTGGTGGCGACTCAGGACTATGTGGCACAACAGGTGGTTGAGCAGCATCTCGGTAGCGGGCATAGCCATCTCGGTGAGACGAGCTGGACAGAGCCGGATCGCCCTTCTGCAAGGTAGCATGCAACTGGTGTCGGTCAGACTTACCCCTGATATGTGGTACCTTACTGCTCTGTGGGTCTGGTCAGCTGTCCCTGCATCAGGTAGGCAGATTGGTGGCCCTGCCGCTGTCGAGTTGCTGCCACTGCTACTGCTGTTGCTGCGGTATCGGCGCGACCGGCGTCGACCCCTAGTCGAGGAGATGCTCGACCCTGAGCTGGACCTGGCCACCGACGAGTCAGGTGATCCAGCAGTTGGTGATGTGACATCTCGCAATGCTGGTGTAACCCAGCAGGCCCCCAGTGTCATGGTGCTGGGCGCATGGCATCTGGCAGTCGGCTGTCGTCCCTGACACATTCCATGGGATCAGGTTCCCCCCAGCATGGGGTGCCATCATAACATCTGGCAGTTCTGGCGCTCTTGGGGGCATCTGTGTTGGGGGGTCATGTAGTCCAGTCATATCTGATGCAGGTGGCTGACACCTCGGATATGCCGAGACAACTTATGCTGGTTGGTTCGATGTTGTGGTATCTTGGGGCGCCGAGGCTCAGGCGTCGGTGTCTCCAGCATGGCTCGTAGGTTATCGTGGTGGAATTTCTCTCGTCGGCGGGTGCTCACCTAGACGACGTAATCGGTCTTCCCTACCCTTTGTACCACTGTGTGGAATCTACTTAAATGGGGACAAACCTGCACAGAAATTGGCATGGACAACAGACTGTTGGTGTTCTGCCTTTCCAATTCGTAGTTCCTTTGGTGGGTGTGTGGTCTCTGATATCCACTGCTGTATGTACCGCTCATGCCTTCATACAGTTCGTTCAAACCTCTCCTGGTGGTGCTCTTTGTGGGCTTCCGTGTCAGAATGTTCTGATTTCGGTTATGGTTGTGGGAAGCGTATTTCCCTGGAAAAGCAAGCATGTGCCCATACAACATTAAGGCTGGCTCGTGGCCTCATTTTGTCGATTTCTGAAGCATAACAGGATCTCCAGGACGTGTGTGGCCCAGGAAGTGTGGTCACCCCCCNGTTCTGTGGGGTTTGCCCAGGGGTAGTACACAGCTGTTGTGTGGTGTACCGTTCTCTCAATTTAGTGCAGAGTTCTCGCCACCATTTTCCCACGAACCATCGTTCATTGTCTGAAAGAATCACTTTCGGGTAGTTTCAGCGCGCAAAGAAGTCGTTTTGTAACACCCCAGCTATGTTCTAAAGGCTTGAGCTAGGGAGGGGAGGCCTTCACACCACCTAGTGCACAAGTCAGTCACTACTAACAGAAATCGTTTCCCATTCGGCAAGCAGGGGTATGGCCCCATCAAATCCAAGACGATTGTTAGGAAGGGTTTTTCCGGTACTCTTGGTTGTTGTTGCATAATGCCATCAGCGTGGTGGGTTTTTAGGTGATTGCACTCTTCGCAGGAACGTACAAATTCCCACATTTGTTGGGTCAGCCCTGGCCAAAAATATGATTTCAGAACATTGTGTTTGGTTTGCGATGCCCTGGGGTTGCCATTTAATTGGCTGGTGTAAGCATAAATTATGACTAAGGCATATACACTGAAGAGCCAAAAAAACTGGTATAGGCGTGCGTATGCAAATAACAGAGGTATAAAACCAATCAGAGTAACGTGATGCGATCGGCAGCTAGATCGGTTACTGTTGCTAGAATGGCAGGTTATCAAGATTTAAGTGAGTTAGAACGTGGTGTTATAGTCGGTGCACGAGAGATGGGACATAGCATCTCCGAGGTAGCGATAACATTTAGATGTTCGCGTACGACCATTTCACGAGTGTGCAGTGAATATCGGGAATCCAGTAAAACATCACACCTTCGACATCGCTGCGGCTGGAAAAAGATCGTGAAAAAACGGGACAAACGACGACTGACGCGAATCATTAAACATGACATACGTGCAGCCCTTTCTCAAATTGGCGCATATTGGATTTGTGGACTGCCCTGCAGGATTCATGGTGTGAATTGCCTCCTGCATACCTTCATACATTAGTCGAGTCCATGCTATGTCGTATTACGACACTTCTGTGTGCTCGGGGGGTGGGGCCCTAAACGATATTAAGCAGGTGTACCAGTTTTTTTGGCTCTTCAGTGTATTTCTACTCGGATGTACGTTCGCCAGTTACCCTCCTACCCGTGGGCAGGTCTCCACCAAGCGGTTATCGATCGCGCGCCAGTTTGTCAGCTGTTCTCGCGCACACTGCATGTGACACTCGGTGACGTCAGTAGACATCTGTTGTGTGGCGAGCACTCGTTTGTATACAGCGTCACTTGTTATCCTGGGGGTGGCAGCCACATCCAAGGTAATATGCTGTAACATAGCAATGGGCAGACTGTCGGGCGAAAAAAAAATTCCCATTCATCTTCGTCCTGTGCTATTTCGGTAGTGCATGGCACGTGGCAAAGTTTGTCGGCTAGTTGGTTTTCCTCACCAGGGATGTATTCCACGACAAAATCAAAGACCTGTAACATGTAACAACATGGAGCACAATGTGAGCATGTTATGGATGATGCGCATATTATGTAACCATATCAGGCAACAATTGTCAGTCCTTAACATAAACTGTGGGTACTCGAAGTGTTGGCGGTAATGCTTCAACATACATACCATCATCAGGCATTCCATCTTGTTTACATCAAAATAACGTTCGCGTGCAGCGAACTTCCCACTGCTGTAATCTATGACCCTGCGTTCCCCATCGTCGTAATGAAAGAGGACGATGCCAAGACCCTCTTGAATAGCATCTGTTTGTAGGTATAAGTGCCTCTGGAGGTCCAGACGTGATAATTTGTCGCATTGCTGGAAGTGGTACTTTATCTCCTCGAATGCATTTTGGGTGTTATCGTCCCATTGAAAATGCTTCTGTGGGGATAACATGGCAGTTAGCAGAGCTGTTATTCTGGCGAAAGCATTGATGTAACATCTTAGCCAATTTACGAGTCTAAAATTTTTCTCAGGTGCTTGCGCATGTTGGGCGCGGGATAATCCCGAATTAATCGTAGCTGTAATTGATTGGGCTCAATCGCCCAGCCATCGACCATATGGCCTAGGTATTATAGGCATGTTTTGCCAATGCGGCATTTCCCATTCACACAAGTCAGGCCATTCATAGCTAGTTGCTCTAGTATGAGGGATAGGTGCTGTACACACTCTTCCCAAGTTCTCGACCAGATAATGATTTCATCTAGGTAGGCGATAGTACAGTCTCCTACCAGGCCATTCAAGACATGGACCATCATGCTTTGGAAGGTGGAGGGGGCGCATTTCAGCCCAAAGGTTATTGCGGATAATTGAAACCAGTGCCCATCGGGGTTTTAAATGCAGTTTTGTGGTGGTCCTTGGGGCATACTGGCCGTTTCCAGTAGCAACTTCTCAGGCCCAGGGAGGACAAGACCTTGGCATCCCCTAGCATTTTTTAAGTGGAATTGACACCGACTAAGGTCGGTGGTGCACTTTCAGTCACTTGATTGAGCTGGCAGAAATCTACACAAAACTTCCAACTCCAATCGTTCTTTGGGACTGAGTGATAGCCAAATTGTAGTTACATTCGGAGGGTTCTATCACCCCATCTCTAATAATCTCCTCGATCTGTTGGTTGTTTATCCTTTGATGGTATGAATCATATTCGCGAGGGGCAGACAATATAGATTCTGCTTTAGTGAGTGGTATCGAAAATTCTGCCATGCTCGTTCGTTTAAAGGCGTCCGCTTAGGCGAATGTGTCTCATCGTAACACTTAGTGGATAGCGTCTCCATGCTCCATGGACATTGTGTGGTCGAACATGTAAAGCTGGACGGAATGTTCGTTGTTTTCACTGCAATGTCCTAGGTAGTATACAGTACGCCGCTCGATCAGACCACTGGGATACGATCCATGGCAATTTAGATAATTGTATTATGTTGTCGATTCCAGGGTACCCCTAGAATAAGATCTTAGCATATTTCGTTGGGGACAAGAGCAGTGATGTCCATAGAAGAGTCACGAATATAGATTTCTAACTGTACTTCGCCCAAACATTCATTGGTCCTGCTTAAAGTATCTAATTGTACAGTTTGTTTACCTTTAGTTATCAGCTGTTGACCCACTAATTCGGCACGCACGAAATTGTGTAATGCTGCCATGTGGATCAGGGGTGCAGTGTTCCACTCGTCCATGTGTACATGTATTCTAAACAACTGGTCACTGGTGGTGCTAACCTGGCCTAAATAATGACAGATGTTACCTGTGTGGGTAGTCGCGAGGGTTCTGGTCGCGACAATGGAGGAGGGGGCGGCCCCAGTTTGTCCTACTCCGCTTTGCAGTTTCCCTGCTGCTTATCTACGCAGTTTTGACACACACGGTGCCAGTGTTACAGGGTTGGGAAGTGTCACTTATGTCACTTTTCCCCATTATGGCAGTTCCATTTGCCCATGACTGATCACTTGGCATAGAGGGTGGGGTGTTAAACAGCCCCGTGGCTGATTCGGCCTGCTTTGCCCCCTTATTGTCCGATGCACATGTGTCATCTGGGTTGCCCAGCATGTCCGTCCAACTGTATTTGCTGCGCGCTGTGAGGTTGGCTATGCTGCATTTATCCGCAACATGCACAACACACACAGCAATCCTTAGGAATTTCTGTGTGCTGTTAGATACCATCGGGCATAAGGCAGGTCGGTACTCTGGTCGCACAGTCTCTTCTATTGTCTCGAATACATCTTCGTCTGGGAAGTGTTGGTAATTCAAGTCAACTAGACCAAGTTTACGACTCATGAAGATATCGAGGTCCTCAGTGATGGCCTGTTCCTCCGTAAACAATGCTATATGTTGTTTTAAGGTGGTATATATATTTGCATATCTAGCTGTGAACTGTTCCCATGCCATGTACTCGGAGGCGGTTCCCTGCCAAGATTTCGCCTCGCCTAGCAGCTAATTGCCAACTTGCTCACTCCTCTTCACTAACACTTTATCGTTGTAGGCGAGTGGTACATTCCCTAACAAATGCGTGTGTGTCTTCAGTGACTTGGCCAGAAGGTTTAGGAATGTCTGGAATTTTGTGGGTGTCACAGAGCTCTGTATGGTTCGGGTTAGTCTATGCTCGGGGGCTGATGGCCCCTGGGTTATTAACTGTGTTACGTTCACTCCTACCATTTCCTACCATGGTGGATGGGTTGCACAGTTCCATGTATCGGGCGACTGGGAAGTCTCGAGACATGTTGCGAGAATACATCGCACCTCCCTTGCATTCGCAGTGGTTCTAGTACAGGCACACATTCGGTCACGTGTGTTTGTTTACATTTGACGCAGATAAACATCACAGCCTACCACTCCTCCACGCATATGCATGTGGTGTTGAAGCTCGAGGTACACCATCTGCAGTCTACACACATCCTGTCGGGGTTTACACAATACTCAGCCTTGCACTCTAAACCCTGTTTGGTTTTTTGTTGTGGGTACTCACTTATTGTTGGTAGAAGTTCGTGCTTCGGTGGTTTGGACTGGTAGATTGTCCAATGTTTTGTGAATTGTGCGCATGCAGCGGTAGTCGACCACTGTGGAAGCGAGCGGAGGCAGGAAATATGTGTCATAGTCGGTCGGCGGGCACCTGCATATACCTGTGCGTAGGTTATATTTGTCGAAGGGATCGAGCATTCTAGGTTTCCCACACTGATCACACATTTGACTGGTGGATTACACAGATAAATTGTAGGCCATCTTTGAAAGTTCTATAAATTGTACACGTCGTGCTATATATGATCGTACATATTAGATGTGGTCGCCGTGATTCAGAATGGTAGCCCGGTCTTAAGTTGTTGTCACAGACCATCTTCGCAGAAGGCGCAGCCTTTACCATTCGTGGGCTCCTCACGCACGTGGAGCGTATCGACCAGTCCAGTCATTTACTTGCCAGTGGTCACGATCATTGGCCGAACGACCATGTGTCTAAATCCTCTTTCACACACTGCACTAAATTATAGGATGATGTGTATGTAACCAGGGTATTCAGTCTCCCCGGCATGCCTTGATATTACCATTTAAACTGTAAACATGGTACACATCCACAAGGCGGTGATGAATCCCTTGATAGGGCCAGGGCACAAAGTACAATACTATTAAAAGAGAACATGCAACTGCAGTTAGCTCAGTAATAATTTGTACTGTAGAATTTAGTTTACAAATACACATATACAAACAAATTGAAACCGGACTGGCTCACTAGCCCGCCAGCAGCCGTAAAAGTAAAAATGCCGAATATGACGCGAAAAAAATTAATGCTGTTTAAAACCTCCGGGGTCGGAAAATTGATCTGACAGAGCGGTGCTGCGGACATGAGGGATTCTACTAGTACAGCAGGCTAAAGTTTTCTGTCACTTACTTTAGAGTATTGCATTGCAGTGGTTATCACAAAGTATAAAGGTTCGCCGCGATGCAATGCATGTGCAGCACCTATGGCCTGTGAAATCAGACTCCCGCAGATGTGGTAGGTGCATGATGGAAGTTGTATAAGGGGTCTATGTCCACTGATCTGCCCTGATCCATCGGACCTGTCTCAGAGCCTGGAATCCACATTTAGTGATCTGAGGATTAAGTGGCTAATTTCACTAAGAGCTTCGAATCTGTTTCCTCCTCTGAGGAATTATTGGTTCTCACGTCGCTTAGCATCAAATCTGCTTTGCTCATTTTTCCCTTTTTTTAATTTTATGGTGATAAAAGTGATTTTTAGATAAAATAATTAATTTATGATGTAATTTTTGGGATGAAACAGGTTATTTTGTCGATTACATGACCATCCCAGCCCGCCGGCAGCCGGTCACGACCACCTCGTCAAGCAAGTTGGCAGGCGAATCTGGCATCTGGTACCTTCACACTTTTCCCCTCGCTCTCCAGATCCTAGGATTGCAGAAGAGGATTGTAAAGAATTTCTGTGGGTTTTGGAGCGATTGCGGAGCATATGGTACAGATTGTGGAGCAGGCAGAGCAATTGCAGAGCGATTTCTGAGGATTGGCGAGGATCATGGAGGATTGCAGAGGATTGCAGAGGAGGTATAGTAAGAATTGCTGAGGATTGGTGAGGACTCCTGCAGATTGGTGAGAATTCCTGAGGATTGCTGAGAATTGGTGAGGATTACAGAGGAGAATTGTGGGTGTTGCAGAGGATTGGTGAGGATTGCGAAGAATTGGGATTGGTCAATGTATTGATGTCTTAGACGAGCACGAATGATAACACTTTTTATCGCCCTAGCTGCCCTCATACATTCCAAGTCTGAAGGGCCTAGCACTATTGGTATTTAAATTATAACCAAGTATGCCTTTAATAGTGATGGTAGATGCTGATCCATAGCATTATTATAACATACTTGCGCAGATGGTCGTTACTCGTATGATGGGCTTGTATTGGTCACACATACACACAAATATCTGAGTAGCATATTTGTACCTACATAACAGTCGAGGAAGTGAATAGTATGTAGATTCTGACATCGTGCAATAATAGACTTCAAGAAAGGAGACTAGAGATGTAGTAACAGAATGAGAGACTTTTACATGATTCCGCTATACTCTCTGTATGACTGTGGTACAAATAAAAATATGTTAAATAATTTTTTTAATAAAAATATATTTTGATTGGATAATAAATACATACTTTCGATTTGACATACAATATACCTATAAAAATAATATCGCTACCAGAAACAGACATATGCTTGAAGAGTTAATGGTCATAACTGTCGAGCACCTTCTGATATGTTCTACAATACCGAGTCGAAGGCTTCTGAGCATCCCCTGAGTCGAGCCGAAGACTGCCGAGCTCGTTTGAGTCGAGCCGAATACCACCAGCCACAGCCACGGCCACACAGCTCCCATTTAAAATATATTGGTCTATACCCATCATATACAGAATGTCCCAGACCTACCACACAATCCCTTTTTCTCGAAAACGGGTTCGAGCTTTTACTGGTAAAATGTTTTATAGGCAAACCCTCGAGGACGAATTAAAATGATGAACCCTACAGTTTCTAGAATGTGCGGTAAACTGGAGGAAAATAACTTAACTTCAGAATTTCAAATGGGAAGATGCTACAAAATTAGTATCGTTGAATATAGCTCGCAGGGTGAGTATAAAAGAATACCCCAACTTTGAAGGTCTATAATATCAAAACCAAACCACCTACAACATTGATTGACCAATAAAATGAACCGCGGAACCATGAAGTTAGTTTACCATACATTCACAAATGTTCAATGTGACCACCATGAGCAGCCCGAACGACATCTACGCGATAATCAAACTCGTTCCACGCTCTTGTCAGCATTTCCGGTGTTACGGTTTGGATGGCGTTCGTAACTCTCGGTTTGAGGTGGCGAGGGGGTAGCGAGCTTGCATTCGACACAACAATATTCATGTTCACTTTAAAATCCTCGTCAACTAATTCTCACCCGAAATTGTATTTCGTAGGTTTAACTAAATGTTTTGAGTGAAGTTTCGAATGTAAAGTTAATTTATAAGGATTACACCACCGTAACTTTTGCATTAACTTAATTAAAGTTATGATGAATATTGCAAAATACTTTTAAAAAATTGTTTCATACTTATTTGAAAGCAATGAATTTTCAATGTGACCGACTTAAACAAAACATATTAAACTAACCTATGATTCTTGGGATTAGGCTTAGGTAAGTTTCTGTAGTGTGTAATAGAAACTGAATAATCTAATTAAATTGGTAAACGACCTGTTCAGCGATTCGAATAGTTACCCCATGCCTAATATCAATAGAGACACAAAAGTGCACAATTTACTACAACTGTATAATAAACGACACATGTGCCTTTATTCTACAACATCGCAGTCTTAATCAGCATGTAGTCCTTTGATGACCACAGGCCACATTAATCATATACTGTCTGCCACAGTGTCTTCGCCACCTGTCCGCCCACTTTCGTTTCGGTTGGGATTTGCCAATTGCCATGATCTTATATTAAGAATATCATATTTTGCTTTCAAATGATTTGATATTCTTGGTAGAAGACCACGTTAGGAATTAAACATTTGGCTGTTATAAATTTTCCACAACCAAAATATTTGCGAAGCATAGAACCTTTTTGAGGAATAGTTTTATTTTAGAGTAAATTCAAACCAAATTTTTTAGAACTCAAGATTCGTTACCCCAGACTTTACTTTTCTCATGCCGTTTTATGGCATCTGTTTAATTGTTTTCAATAGTTTTTTTTCTTTTTGNTTACCCCAGACTTTACTTTTCTCATGCCGTTTTATGGCATCTGTTTAATTGTTTTCAATAGTTTTTTTTCTTTTTCCTGATTAATCAATCAGCAAACTTTCACCTGCAGGGGTAAAATTTATAACTTTGACGACTTCATTACTATATCCTAAACTACCACAACATAGGAAAAATAACAACTAACCATGGGGAGGAAANTAACTTTGACGACTTCATTACTATATCCTAAACTACCACAACATAGGAAAAATAACAACTAACCATGGGGAGGAAACTGGTATAGGAATCCGTGTCAAGGTATTATTTTCTCAATGGGCAATTTTTTCTCTAGTTCTATTTCTTGTCGTGGGACCGAAGAATCGATAGCAGCAAGATAATCATGATATTTAAGTCATACTGAGAGGCCCTGCATTTTCGATCTCCCTGTTTTACTGGATTTTCGCCCAAACATGAACATGATTTTTGACGCCTGCCTGTCATGGAGGTTTTTCGTCTGTGGAAAATAATTTCCTACCTTTTGAACTGCATCTGACACCAACTCCACTGGCCCATGCAGCTACGGTAGCAACAATCGGCATACTACGTGGAAGTGGTCTCGCACCACAGTCCCACAAGTTATGTGGCATCACAAGTTGTAGACTGTGTTGCCGAACTTTAAAGGAGATTTTGGTAGAGCGCGCATGCTCCTTTTGTGAATTCGTCTTCCTGATTCGACAACTTACATTTTTAAAGACATTATTGCCAAATTGTGCATTTCTGAACGTTTTTTAAACTCAGGTTTTCGACTATAAAGAGCCGAGGAAAACTGCTCCTCGAGGTTAGATGGTCAGCCGAGGCAGCATGAAGAGGTTCAGTTGAGACATTGGACGGAGATAACCAGCAGAGGAAAACGGCATTCTTACTCTCAGATAAGTGTTTATAAAGGAAGATATATATGAGCAGGTCAGGCGGATAATAATTTTTATACCACCCATTCTGGTGTTGAGTTAGATGAAATCGTGGAACGATACGCCCTTTAACGTAAGCCGCTTCACGGCCAAGCTTTAAGACATTGTATTTGGTATTGCCGCCTCACGATTGTTTGTATTTACTTGCACAATGCAGAAGTATTCTACCACAGTCACTAAGGAATTGTATCTTCATAAGCAAAGTATATATGGTGGTTATTTGTATTCGAATTGTGAGGATCATAATTGTAAAGTATTTTTTTANATCTTCATAAGCAAAGTATATATGGTGGTTATTTGTATTCGAATTGTGAGGATCATAATTGTAAAGTATTTTTTTAGCATTTTTAAACTAATTAATAAAATCTGTGTTTTGTATATTTAGCAATTTTTCTTCCATTGAAAAACTNTTTTTTTAGCATTTTTAAACTAATTAATAAAATCTGTGTTTTGTATATTTAGCAATTTTTCTTCCATTGAAAAACTAGCCTGTTGAGTGATGACTTGTAAATTTGCCATAGGAGACTTACACATTATTTTGCTTTAATTTGAAGGCATCGGTAAAGTTGGGGTACCATTTGTAGATGGTAGGATTTGGCTGTAGCCGCTCTGTCTTTTCTTTCTTCTCGTCATTATTTTTACGCAGAAAACTGTCATACCAGGCAAGCAGAAAGCTTATCTCCAATTGGTCAGTTTACAGTTATATTTGCTTGAATTATATCGTTAACATTGCTCAAAGGTTCGTTCTTTAATCTGAGAGAATTTGGTAACGGAAGTATAACAATTAGATTTTAAGTGAAAACCGGTGTCAAATGCTGTTACGTAAGTATATTTGTATTCATGCTTGCATAAAATGTCGACAGGGTCGATTAAGCGACTGTCGAAAGATGAACTCGCAAAAATGCTGCAATAAGCGGGCGAGGAGTTGTTTGAAACTAACAGGATCCAGGAATTGCGCGCGAAAGCCAGGGCTCTTGTAAGGAAGGATGTGATGGAGGCCGTACGACACAGAATGAGTGAGTCCAGTCCTTTACTAAAACAGTTAATTAAATTACCAGCTGAATTTGTTAAAAGTTTACTGTTGCTTACATTGACTCATTTATCAGCTGTTTTGGAATTTTTTGTAAATCTTAATAAGTTGCATACGTTAAAGGTTTGATCCAAGCAAGTATTGTATATTGCGGTTTTGTTTAGAATTCCGGAGCAATTTCACTCAGTGTTTACTTTAGCTGGAGATAAAAATTGGGATATCATGTGTGGCACGAACACATGCCTTCAGCAGGTGACGTCTGTTGTGGCGGTAGCAAAAATGAAAATGCAGTTGTAGGAGAAGCATCAAAGGTCAGGGCAGTCAATGCGTGAATTTTGTGTATGGTGCCATGGGTGGTAATGGAAGAGCAGCACAACGTCTGTATGAACAAACCTTTACAAACAACTTGTTTGCATAATTTGTGCAAACTGTACTGCGGCTGTGGATGATAACAGTATGGAATAACAATGAAAATATTGCTAGGGCCTGCCGCATTCATTGTATCCCTCTCGCTCCTTTAGATGCCAACATCAGCTTGAATTTTAAGGGCATTTTGAAAAAAAGTGGTAGCCTGAAAATATATATGTGTTTATATATATAATTATATACACACAAAAGGAAATTCTTTGCTAATTTTCGTTTTTCACAACTAGGGAAATTTCATCGGTAATTTTTTCCTTTGGGATGGTTTATTTTATTGGTTTTCCCAGCTTATTTAATATCTGCGCAAGGTTTTAAGCATTAATTACATTGATATGAATGTTATGGATGGAGGAAGAGGCATTGGTCACTGTCATGAGGTGGATGGGTATCCTCCAAGTGCTCCCGTCTTATGACATATGATTTCTGCTCTACTATGCTGTCTATCCCATCCAGGTCAATTGACAGAGTGAAATTGGAAAATATTGCTTTTCTGAGAAGTGAAAAACGACGAAAAGTGCAGATTTTTATTCTTGTGTGTATTTGTGTACTGATCAATGATAACTTATGCAGGTACTGTGCGTACAGGTTGGATCTATCACTTGTCCAAAGAAACATTGCAAAGCACCTTGGCCGACGCAAAGGTGAAGTTCGCTGAGGGCGACATCATTGATGTGTCACGGGGAATATCACGTGGCATGGTGATGAAAGAGGGCACAACCGAAACAGAAGACAACCGTGGTGAGTCCATTCCATTATTTAAAATCTTAAAGTCAATTATTTCTGGAATCGAGAGTAGAATTCCAGGTGTGAGATCTGGTAGTTTAATGGAAATCATAGATTTTTGGTAGAGTTGTCTATTAGAGTTTTAGCACCTTTTAGACCATATTATCATATTAGAGTTGAAATTGTGTGCATCAACCATCATCTATAGTGCTGCATTGCTTTAAGTTCCCAAGAGTTTACAGTCAGTTTTAGGTAAGGCCATAGCTGGTAAATGGGAGTTTGCTTTACTTTGTCGAAATTTATCACAACAGGTTGGATCTCCTTAGCTATTATGCGGTTGCGTTTAAATATATTAGAACGATATCAAAGTCCTACTCAAACAATGAAAGCTTTTGTGCAGAAAATAATTAAATTAGTACAAGTTTTAGGTGGCCCATGTGACTAGGCATATTTAACAGAAGTCATAGTCTTTAATCTTTTACTCAGAAATCAGAAATTTGTTTCCTTTGCCACAAAGCTACAAACTTTAAATGCTTTGTTAGAGTTAGTATCCCAGTTGGAGTTATCTGTAGGAGATTGCCACCAAAGGCACGAAGTGGTTACTAAAGTTATTGTAAATACTGTTTTCGTGAAAATCACGATAGTGAAAAGTGTTTTTTTTTTTTAATGGGCCAAGTAAAGGTAAAGACACGAGTTGTGTGCTAGATGGGCATAAATGTCGCCAATCCGGTGAATGTCTAAATAAGGACCAACCTATACGCGATGTCTCTATGCAAACGGACATGTATAAGTAACTAGGTGCACCTAAGGATAAAGACAAACGTCGTCCTGTTGTTTGTTGATTTTGAGGAAACGAAGGGCATTTGCAGTTTTCCTGCTCGCTTAAGAAAAATCCCGCTGGTGTAAATTATTTCACTTCTAGTAAAAATAAACCAGGTTTATTGTTTGCTCCTTTGCAAATTGGAGTTTCTACTGTGAATGCGTTAGTGGATTCAGACGCTTCGGCAGTTTTGAAGAGACACGAAATGTGCAATCAGCTAATGTGTGAAAATTTAATTGGGGTTATTAACGTGTCACAAAGCTGTACCGCAGTATTTTTCCTTTCCGACAGGGGTTTAGTTAAATCACATGCAGTAGCTACTATAAAGTTCAAAATTGAAAAATTTTCATGGAAAATGCAGTTTCAGTAATTAAAGGAGTTTTCATATTCTGTTATTATGGTTATTGATTTTCTTGGAAAAACTCAGTGTTGCGTGCACATAAAGAATAACAGTTTACGTTTTGCGTTTCCTCCGGAATTTCCGGTACCCTTGGAAAATAAGCAGTCGTAGTATTGTAGACATATTCAAATGGTTCACTTAGGCGAATAGTAACAAACGGGAATTATTAAATTGAAGTCGGAATTTGTTCATGTTATAACGAATACATTGGGTCACTATACAAAATGTCCTATTGTTTTCAAGTTGAAAAATCATGAACCTGTATTTTCAGTACCATATTGTGTGCCATCACCCAAAGTTCCCATTTTTATCCTAATAATAGCTGAATTGAAAGAGGAAGGTATTATTATGGATTCTTACAGTGCATATGCGAGCCTCTCATTTCTCATTCCTAAGAAACAACCAGGGAAATACCATTTAATTAATTATTATAGGTAAGTGAAGTATATGATTTATATTGATCAATACCCCGTACTTGTGTAAGAGACCGTTTTTCAGTATTTATGTAGAGTTAAATTTTTCACCATTTTGAACCTGAACTCGGAGTTTTTGCAGTGTGTACTTCATCCTAACTTACGAGAATATTTGACGTTTTGTACCCCATGGAGCCTATATTAATGGACTTGTTTACCGATAGGTGTAAACTGTGGACCGCAAGGAATGTCAAGAGTTTTATTTCAGGTGTTAGGTAAAGGTGTACATGATTTTATGTTCACGTATATAGACGATGAGGATATATATATAGTAACACCACAGAGGAACACCTTGAGCACATTCATCTGGTATTAGAGGCTTTGCGGGAAGCAGGTTTGACAGGTAATCCCGATAAAATAATTTAGGCAGAAAAACACATCATATATTTAAGGTTTATTATAGCTGATGGTCAACTACGCACTGACAAAGAAAAAAATTAAAGCCATTGTAAATTTTCCCGTACAGCTCCAGATGCCAAAATCGCTGCACAACACCTGGACACTTATTTCGTACAGTATGCTACATGATGACACGACAAGTGCGCTCAATCTCGTGAAAAATTGATGAGTTTTGGAAAATCATATTGAGGCACTCCCGATAGTTGATAACAACAACTGGTGGACGTGTGTCCCCACTGTAGCCCACCAAAGTGTACTCTCATATGCACACAACGATCTGTCTGCTGTCGTTCCAGGCATGGAACAAATGCAATATAACATTTCTAACAAGTACCACTGTCCTTGTATAACGTGTGAGACATGCCGCTACTTGAGGCAGTGCAAGATTTGCAACATGTTTAAAGCCTGTTACCCAGACTGCACGCAACTTTGACCGTGCCTACAAACCAAACCATTTGACACCGTGGTGTTGGACTTCATGGGACCATACCTACAAAGCACGCAAGGCAAGCATTTCATTGTAGAGATCACAGACATTTGTCATACTAGACAGAGGCCTACGCTATCATACTGTTAGTTCGTGTTCCAGCACAGCTATGACGCGATGCTATGTTGGTATTGTTCGTGTCCGCCATGCTGCTGTCTCATGCTCTCATCAATGTACTGAAAATGTATACTTTTGAATGTGTTTGCAGAAATATAACACTATAATTTTCGCGGAATTACCAAAAAAAGTCAGTGTTTTCTTCATACAAGACTATGTGGTATGTGAATAAAACGGATGGTAGTGCACAATCACAGTAACGTAATGTTTAGGAATACATGTATATTTCTTGGGCTGCAAACAATAAAGAAGAAATATGTCCTCTTTCTCTAAATGCAACAGTGAAAATAAATGTGTGTGTATTGGTTTTTCTTAATAATTCTGATTTTATCACATTCCTAAACGAGTAATTCTATAACATACCAACTCTGGGATCTAATGATTGTTGATTTGCCAACATATGGGTTGGCAAACATTTATAAAAACAACTAGTTGTCATGATCAATAACGGCCAGCTCTAATAACTATGAAATAAGTTTAAATGAACATATTCAAATGAGTAGGTTTAAAAAGTCAAGCAAATAACTGACAGCACCACACATGCAAACAACATACCTAAGTCTTCGAGACCGAGTTCTTCCCTCAGTGGGATTTCCTCTGAGTGCTCCTCACCGACGACGGTACACAGGTCAGCAGGCACCAATGCAGAATTTGTGTGAGGGGTGGAAAGCCAAGCACCACACCATGGCCCACTACCATCCAAGGGGCCATCCCCACTGAGCATAGGAACCATGACTTAAAAATCCAGCTCAGAATGCACATGTGAAAGGACCACACAAGCTGGCCACATCACATAATGGCTGCCTTTCTCTGCATGCACATGCACATAAACACAGCTACAGGGAAGACGCCAGCTGAAATCCTACAGGGTCGAAACCTAACACACCCTGGAAAGCTATGTTGTCCGCAGAAAAAGCCATATAACAATACAGACTGACACGTCTCGGGGTGGTCACAGAGTCCCATAGATGAAGTTATTATTCAGAGGGAACTAGCTAGCCAGTCAAAGGAATCTGCTAGGGTTAGCACGAGACCCTTGAGTTGGAATGTTTTCGAAAAGCCCGAGCTAATGGAACCTGCGCCCTGCACATTAACAAGGGTGCGGGTGATAATTAACATCGGCAGCTGAATATGCAATGTAACATACACACTCCCGAACTGGAGTATTATGGCTCTTTAGCACGCCGTCCCAAAGCACTGATATCAACACTTCAAATGTTACACAATATACACTTGGACTTACTTTATGCGGGAAACGTGGCAGGTAGTTGACGGTTTCAAGGGCCGTCGCCCTTATGATACCAGTGAGGCGGGAATAAATGTACACAACAACATCGGTTCAGAAAAATTTTGGTTGTATTTTAGCAAAATCCAGATGAGATGAGAGAACATGTAAGTAGTCATGCTTCACGAGGCCCTGCACTGTCCTAAGCTGAACACAAAAAGCTTAGATGGATGCGACTAAATAATTAAGTGGTAAATTATGCCAGAGGGACCGTGTGTCTGCTCCGGAAGGAAGGCATACTCGGGGGGTGCACGAAGAAGCTAATAAAATGGCTCTAGCATACTTATATGCCTATTGCAGCTATGTGGTTAGAGTAAAAAAGTTTCTTCACCCCCGAGCTGCGTGATGCGACCTGCTCTGATGCCCACTACTCTCAAAATGAAGAGAGGGTAGCATGGAGGAAGTAACGGGAATTGACCACCGCCATCCAAAACAGAATATCCCTCGATAAAATGAAATTGGTGTAAAGGAACATACAATCCTTAGAAAATACATTGTGATTTGCACGATGTGTACTGTTAATTACATTTGCATAAAAAAAGAGCATAATAAAAATCATGTGGAAATAAAAATTGTCGCCTTTTAAATTTTTTAACAGTCTTTGCTGCTCCTGAAAAAGAGAGTACATACATAAAACACTCTGATACATGGACAAAATAAGTATGCATTAATTATAAAGAATTTCATTAATATAAAAATTAAGTTATGTTTGCTACGAGAATTTTGGGGTGGTGCAGTTAGAATTCGAGTGTTCCTCTGTTGGAGTCAAGACACGTGTCTCTTATTTATTATGCACTGCACTAGTTAAAAATATAATAACTTATTACTGTGTTCCATTACTAAGCATTGCCCGATGCACCAGTTAGTTTTCCAGATAATTACAGGATTACTTAGTTCTCTGCGACCATGTGGTCGGCACTTTGTACCCTTGGTACACTGTGACTTAAGAAGGGATTTTGTCACATTCATTTCTTGTGTCTGATTATTAATTACGATAGTAATAATGGAAGAGTGATCTGCTTTGATTAGGCTGTTTACATAAAGTTACATCTTGTGGCACTAAAAGTTTTTGCACTAACTTGTGTAGCACAAGTTGGGTGTGTAGCCTCCGGTCGTGCGGCATGTAGCCAGTACCTCGGATGGATATTTCCTACCTGCTCCACTACGTGGTGTGCGCGGGTTGACAAGGACTCTTGAGAAGCAACGATCGGCATCAATCACCCCCCCCCCCCC
>NQII01000761.1:468997-498175 GCA_002778355.1 Clitarchus hookeri
GTGGGAACCCTTTCGACCCCACGCTTGCCAGATGTCTATGCTGTCTGGAAGCAAGGCGATCCACTCCGAAGGTAGTGGCCACAGCTGGTAGCTATCTGTTGGCATCGGGATGCAGGTATCGTGGCATATCGGCAACCCGCTGGTGCTGGTGCGGCGTGGCCACGCTGCTCTCGCAGCAACGGTATCGCTGTGGTAGGCTCCGGCGGTGCTGTAGTCGGCAAAACTGGATGCCTGAGGTGTCGCTGTCGTATCCGTCACTGTCTCATGGTGTTCCTTCGGTTGCTGGTGAACTGAGCCAACTACTATTTCTCCCCGCCCGCTGTCACTGGTTCTGTACTGGCCATGGTGATAAAGAGCATCGGTGCAGGTAGGGGTGGCATGGTGCAGCTGCAATGCTGGTGGCTGGTGGCGAGGGTGCTGCACTGAACGTATGCATCTCCCCAGACCTCTTCGATGGGTGACACCGCTTCCCTATTGGGCGTCGGGATGCCAGGCAAGAGTGCAGTCATGAGGGAGTGTAACGATGTCTGCTGAAGTGATGGCTGAAATGCAGTGCTGACTGGCGGCAGAGGTGCCACAGGTTAATTTCCTAGCCGGTTTCAATCAAGGCCACCGAACCCTTGCTGGGTGGCTGGGCGCCAGGCATCGGTGTGGTTGAAGGCTGTGGTGCAGATGTTGCTGTCGGCGCTCGTGGCATGCCAGTGTTGACAGACTGTACTGAACTGGCAAGTGGTAGTGGAGCCATAGGCAAGTACCCCCATACTTCCTCTATTTATTTCGCTGCTCCCCTATTGGGTGTCAAGATGCCAGGCGTCGGCAGTTGAAGAGGAAGAGTTGGTACTTGTACTGCTGGTTGTAGAAATTTTTCCAGGGCAATCAGGACGTCGTCTTTCCTACTCAATCCCTGTTGGGTGTCGGGATGCCAGGCGTTGGGTGAGTGGCTGGCGTTTCCTGAGTTACCACTGGTTGCTGATCCTGCCTGTACAGGTTTGTGCTTGACATGGCCACTTCTTCTGCTAAGCCCGCTCGATCCCTGTCGGGCGTTCCTGTGCACCAGGCATCGAGGCAGTGCCCTCCATTGTCGGGGCAGCAAGATCAAGTTGTGGGGTAGGGGAAGGGGAGGTGGTTCGTCATCCACTCCGTCGCCTGTCGCCCTGATCTCACTATGGAGTTTGGTGGTTCCCCTGGCGCTGAGCTTGACAGTGTAGGTGCCCTCCCCCAGTTTGCAGGGATGGGGCAATGTCTACTCCACTTCGCAGCTAGGCCTGCAGAAAAATTCTTATTGCCTGCTGATTGTGGGTGCTCGCGAAAGTAAAAAAGTTCGCCCACCTGCAGTTTTCTTCGTGGTCGTTGGGTGGTGGGTAGCCAGGTGTGAACATATTGTTGTTGTTGCTCATGTACCTGCTGCACTTCTTCCCAGTGTCTGGCTTGTCTGTCGGCGTTCTCAGGCTTGCTCGCTGGGCAGGCTAGCTCTCCAGGACGAGCTAGATTGCACCCCTGCAGTATCTTGGATGGTGTTTTCCCTGTAGCGGCTTTCACATGCATATGCAGTCAAAACTAAGTTACCGGCAATTGATGTGGCCAGGTGGTGTGGCCTTTTTCTCACGTATCCTGTGTTGAATGTTTTACGTCTTGGTTCCACCACTCAGTGGGGTTGGCCCTTGGATGGTATTGGGCTGTACTGTAGTGTTCTGTTTTCTACCATTCGCAGAAATTGCGCCACCAGTATCCTGTATATTGTGTACTGTTATTGATTAGGAGCACCTGGGGAAAATCCTACTGAGGGAAAAACTCAGTTTCTAGGACTTTTGCGACATTGTTTTTGCATGCATTGCTGATGGCATAATCTTCTGTTCAGCGAGAAAAAAAATCCGTCACCACTACTATGAAACACTTCCACTGTGCGCTGCATTGATTAGGGTCCCATGAGGTCCAATGCTACAGTGTCGAATGGTTCGGTTGGCACCCGTGGTTGTTGTTGTGTGCCATCTGAGTGGCAGGCCTTGAGCGTGTTGCAAATTTGGCATTGTCTTACATAATGGTATGTGTTCTGGGTGATACCAGGCCAGTAATATTTGATGGAGATCTTGTGCTGTGTCTGTTCTGTGCCCGGGTGGCCAGCAAGGTGATCGTCGTGTGCGTACTTGCGTACTTGAGTACTCGGCTGGTACAAATGCTTTCCACTCATTCCTATCATCTGGCAGAAGTACTACAAGGCGATTGTTTATAATGCACCAGTTCTTCTGAACACTCTGAGCGCACTCGTGTCGCTATCATACATCATCTGGAGCTACATGTTACGCCTGTATGATATGTACATCTAACTGCTGTGCGGTGAAATATTCATCTGCATTTGAATTGAGGTTGATTTTATTTAGGCGTGGTGGTGGGGTTTCGGCACTGATCTGAGGTTTACTGACAGGTGGCAACATTGCTTCCCACTCGTCAGAGTTAATTTCACACACGTCTGGCTTCAGGGAGTGTGAGAGTGCATCTGCTAGTTCATTTTCTACTCCCGGTACATGTTCTACTACAAAGTCGTATGCCTGCTTAAGCACAGACCAGCATGTCAATTTACTTAGGACTAAGCTGTGGCTGTCGGTCCTGAGGGTGAACCATTGGTACTCTAGGAACTGTCTGTGTCGTTTCAGGGCCCAAATAATAGCTAAGCATTCACGCTTATTTACATAATATCTGGGCTCTACAAAGCCGAATTTTGCGCTTCCGTAGTCGATAATCAACCGCTCGCTGTCATCGCCTAGCTGGAATAATACTGATCCGAGCCCTTCCTTACACGCATCAGTTTGCAGGTACAGGTGTCTCGTGGGATCTAGGCGAGAGAAATATGAGCACTGATGGAATGAGTGTTTGATTTCTGCGAGTGCCTGGGCGGTTTCTTGGGTCCACTGGTATTTGACTTGTGTAGACTAGAGTGACATAAGAGGCACAGTAATAATGACAAACGAATACAGTTTTGTGGCGGTCGTTAGGCGTGACTGGGACTTGCCATTAGCCAGAACAGAGGTCAAAGTAACACATAATTTTTGCAGATTCAAGCAAACTGAGAGCACTGTTTATGTTAATTACTGGAGGGGCTGAACTTTTGGTGATACATTTTCTTAGACTAAAATCCACACAAATCTCCATATTCTGTCTTTCTTTGGTAACATTAGACGGAACAGACTCTTGCACTAAAATAGCAACAGCAGGAGTACCGCAGGGTTTGGCACTTTCCCCTTACAGTATTTACACAGCCCGACATCCCAATAACAGATACACTCACTAATGCTAATATCCAAATGTACGAAGACGACACAGCAATAATAAAGCTACACTACAGCATTAAATATGCGTTAATAGCCCTACAGAGACAAATGACCATTCTCGAACAATGGTACACGAAATAGCGAATTACAGTATACCCAGGAAAATCAGAGACAATAATAATAACTAAAAAATTACCAAAAACCTAACAAAGAATTTATATTATTCAATCAAATAATCCCGTACGTCAAAAACCCGAAATATCCAGGAATTACGATAGACCACATGTTAACTTAGCAAGCACACGTAGATAATGCAATATATGCAGCATTGGGAAAACATAAACAACTATAGCCAATGTTATACGCAACTAACTTTTCACGTAAGAAAAAACTCTTTATATGCAATCAAATAATACTCCCAGCTATGTTAAATGGATGTGAGGTATGGGGACATGCCGCAGACTTTAGAATTAAAGACTTGCAAACCATACAAAATGCGTACTTGAGGATAATAGCTAACCAAAACTATCCATTAACTACTATAAAAAATACGTTAAAGAAGTAATTGAAACCAAAAAATAACAAATTGTATAATAATCTGGTAAATCATAACAATCCGAATATCAAATTCCTTATCAATTATGATCCCGCAAGAGTAAGAAAATACAGAAAACCTAAACTACACTCAACACGACACAAGTGTGAAGAGGTCCGTGCGCTCTGATTGGCCAACCAATAAGAGCGCGAGACGCTCCCAAAAAAACCGATCACACGGACTAAAACCTGCAGTACAGCAACCAAACATGGGAAAAAAGCTGTACTCTCAAGTAATAAAACAACAAGATAAACAACATATGCAAATAATAAAACAACATGATAAACCCCACATGCAAATACACATTAGCACAGCTTCAGAAACACCCACAAAAGAATCAATAGAAACACAAATATTTTGTAAAAGTAAATATAAACTACCACCACAACAAGAGCCAGCCCGCACTGGCACTCACTCACACACGCACACAAAACCTACCGAGCCCACAAAAACACACCAGATTCGCACTCAATATACACAGCCCTCTACACAAGCCCGCCAGGGTCCCCTGCCTACAAGCAAAGCGCAGGGACGTCTAACATTCTATAAGTTCCATGCAATACTGCAGGAGATACCTGATTACACGAACTCAGATACCAAAACGTTTTACGAACTCATTATACACAAAATAACACAATGGGCAGACCATACACAAACAATCCAACAACAGTTCTTAGCCACCACATTATTCCTACAGAAAACACTACTGCTGCTGCACCACACCAAGTAAAACAAAAACGCACAATAATGGCAGTGCATAAACCAACTCGCACACACACACACACACACGCTGCATACTCATCTGGAATGCCAGGGGCATAAACTACAAAAAACACGAGTTGTCTGCNCACACACACACACACACACACGCTGCATACTCATCTGGAATGCCAGGGGCATAAACTACAAAAAACACGAGTTGTCTGCCTACATGCACAACTCACATGCCAACATAGCCATCATCACAGAAACACACTTTCACCTAAACAAAAAACATACAATACCAGATAACAATATTCACAGACAAGACATAAATATACAAGGAGGGGGAGTTTCCATTATCCATCGATACACACGCCATCATATCCACCCGCTGCCACAGCTACAACACACAGAAGCCATAGACACTTACATACACAATCAGCCAGTTACAATCATAGCCGCATACATCCCTCCATCTTCACCACTAGACATAGGCGAAATAGACATGATATTGCAAGTATCTCCACGAGTGCTAATAGCAGTAGACTTGAATGCCAAACATCCCGACTGGCACTCCAAAAGAGCCAATACACATGGCATAATACTGCACAGACACGCCAGCACGCACACCTATATTATAGATGAACCAAAGACACCAACATTCATCCCAGACAACCCACATCATGCACCAGATGTACTGGATATTATCCTGAACAAGGGCAATAATTTCCAGTACAGACTGTACACAGACACAGCCCTTTCCAGCGACCACATACCAGTATTCATGGACATTCGCCATACATCTCGCCCCCAACTTGCACATACTCAGACATAATTATTTCCCCGGCAGATGTAAGCAGGCCAGGGTAGTGACTTTCTTTAAACCAGGTAATTCATCCTCACTACCCACCAGCTATCACATTATTAGTTTGCTCTCCACTCTCTCCAAACAACTGGAGAGAGTGGTGAATAGCAGGGTGCTGGCACACATTTCATCCCACCACATACTTTGTGTCGAACAGTTTGGGTTCCGGTGTGGGCATTCTACAGTCCACCAGCTCACCCGGCTCACTCTGGAAGCCACGGAGTCCATTGAATACCGACAGCACACTGACGTCGCCTTTCTAGGCATAGAAAAGGCGTTCGACAGGGTCTATCATCCTGGTCTGCTGTACAAGCTTCATGAGTATAACTTTCCCCCCCTTCCTCTCCGCTTCATTTCATCCTACCTATCATCATGCACATTTCATGTCAGTCTCGACGGCGAAAAATCCACGGTCTGCCAGGTAAAAGCAGGAGTTCCCCAGGGCAGTATACTAGGTCCAGTCCTGTTCAAATTATACATTAAAGACATGCCACGAGCCAGAGAGGCTCACATCGGCTGTTATGGCGACGACACTATAGTCTTCGCATCGTCGATGAACAGAGACCGGGCCATAAGCCACGTGCAGGCTCCCTGGACGACATAGAGTCCTGGTTAGCGAAGTGGCGCATTAAAGCAAACGCAGACAAGACAGAAGCAATAGAATTCATTACCCGGAGATATAACCCGCCCATAAAACTACAGTTCTGTGGCCAGCAAATCGAATACAGCAACAATGTCAAGTACCTGGGTGTAATCATGGATAGGAGGTTGTTTTGGAGGCATCACATTCATACTCAGCTCGCCGAAGCCAATTCCCGGCTAAGGCAGCTGTTTCCACTCATTAATAGCCATAGTTTACTACGCACACGAAACGGTGTAATAATTTATCATACTCTCATTCTCCCCATCCTCACCTACGCTGCACCAGTCTGAGAAACAGCAGTTCGCTGTCACCTCTAGAAACTACAGCGCTTCCAGAACAGAGTCCTTCACATGATAACCGATGCACCCAGGTACACACGAAATGACCAGCTCCACAACGAGATGAAAGTAGAGAGAATAGAACAACACACGCACAAGCTGGCCACAAAACTGTATAAGAAAATCCCGACGGTAGAAAACCCCCTGGTTCGTGAGTTGGCAAACTATGACGAAAGGCTGGCGTGGAGGCGGAAACGACCTAAAGCTCTCATCCTCCCTCCAACAACCTGACAAACCATATACACTGGAGAGCCAAAAAAAACTGGTATAGGAGAGCGTATGCAAATAACAGAGGTATGGAACCAATCAGAGTAACGCGATGCGGTCGGCAGCGCCTATATAAGACAACAAGCGTCTGGCAAAGTTGCTAGATCGGTTACTGTTGCTACAAAGGCAGGTTATCAAGATTTAAGTGAGTTTGAACGTGGTGTTATAGTCGGCGCACGAGAGGTGGGACATAGCATCTCCGAGGTAGCGATAAAATTTGGATTTTCGCGTACGACCATTTCACGAGTGTGCCGTGAATATTGGGGATCCGGTAAAACATCAAATCATCGACATCGCTGCGGCCGGAAAAAGATCGTGAACGAACGGGACAAACGACGACTGACAAGACTCATTAAACGTGACAGACGTGCAACCCTTTCTCAAATTGGCGCAGATTTAAATGCTTCCTGCATACCTTCAGACATTAGTCGAGTCCGTGCCACGTCTTCTTACGGCACTTCTGCGTCCTCGCGGGGGCCCTACACGATATTAGGCAGGTGTACCAGTTTTTTTGGCTCTTCAGTGTAGTTGAACAACATGCGTACAGAATAATGGTCCAAAGCCATTCAATCCGTCTAATTCAAAGGTCATACGAAGGCCTTAATTAAGAAAGATATCAAGTATATCAGCTCTATGATTGTATAATATTGGCTCAAAAGTAGGTTCGCTGGGCGCATGAACACATTTATCTTGTTGCTCCAAGTGCCTAAATACACTATTTCCATTGGCTGTAGCCGTGACACAGCCCCAAGCGGGATTTTTAGCATTTAAATCGCCAACAAAGAGCATAACAGGGGAATAATTTATTTATTCGTCTAGAACCCTTCGTGTAAATAGTGCGACTTGGTGGGCATTAGACAGAATAAATTGCAACTTGTTGTTTGCCTAGTTTAGCTTTAATGCCCACTGCTTCCAGTGTTTCGAGCTCCAGCAGTTTAGCTGCAGTGCATGCGATAGTACGGTGTATTAAAATGAAAACTCCGCAACCATAATTATCTATATCTGAGCGATAGCATTCAAAACCTGGAATTGAAAATCTATATTGTAGGCGCAAATGTGATTCATTAACAGCTAGAATAGATCCTGGTGCTGAGAAATAAAATATATCACCCCTTGCTTCTCATTACGAACGCCACTGGCATTCCAATAAGCAATACCAATAACTTATCTAATAATATAGGAGGGCAGACTGGTGTTCTGCCTTCTAGCAGCAATTTGAGGACTTGGGAAGTACCATAAATGTGAAACCCATAAGAACGTGACATTTGTCATCTAGCCCTCGTGTTGGGTCCGTCCAAGTGCGTCTCAGGGCCAGGCCCCATACGCCTACAAGGAAAGGAAATCATGCATGGAAACATGCATTGCGACAGCAAGGGATTGGCTTATCATTGTCTCGTTTCGGCAATTCCAACCATCCTGAGTGTACTTATAGCTAAACTACTATAACTAAGCAGAAAAAGGGAAAAGCCGGCAAAGACACCGCAAAACCCTTTCGACAGGAAATAATTAAAAATTGTTGCATGCATTAATATAAAATGCTACAGGAGACAGATAGGTAGAAACCATGCTCTTTATTAGTGGGTAGAGAAAATACTATTAGAGAGGGGCAGGACATCTTCTTCTTTGAATTTTATTTACCGTTGGCGTAACCAGATTGGAGCTTGCACATCTCTCTGGTGGGGTGAGTGGTGCTATTGGACCTCTCCCCCAGCCACCTTTCTCATAGATCCTGAAAACCTATAGGAAATGAGAATAAACTGCCAGCGAGCGTCAACAGAGACCTCGTAGCGGCAAGCCTCTGTAGCAATGGGCTGTAACAGAGTATTTTTTCACCTGTATCGCATCAGGAGCACTGAGCTTCGCAGGTGGTTCCCAACAGCTGCAGCAGACATCCTGTCGCCTTTCGCCTTGGAATCAACTGTCGGCGATTTGGCCAATTGTATAATACAGCTGTCGGATGAGAGGTGTGTAACACGTAGTGACTTAATATTATAATCTAAACATTTCCTGAGTTGTTCCTTCAAGACTCCTCAAGCTAATCTAAAGCTGTTTGTCAAGGATACAACTGCTTGTAAAATTAATTACACTAAGAATAAATATCTACCACAAAAAACTGCGCAGATGCTGACATGTTTGGCCTTGCAGTGTGTTACATGCAGGGCTATAAGGACCTGTGCGCTAGAAGCGACTTGTGTCGGTTATAATGCTGTGTGTCGTTGATATCGTAGTCCCCAAAGGCAGTTATGAGAGGATTTGAATGTTCGTCATTTGTTTCATAAAAATGTTCAGCTTCTTTCCGAATTACTTCTTGCAGCATATCTTGTTTTAATTCTGCGTGCAAGCTTCTGATAGGGATATATCTGGGTCCATTTGCGGACAATCGGAGACTTTTTTTTTGCACCACTTGCAATGAATTTAGATGTGTTTTTGGACAGTAGGCCCAATCTGGGACTGCATAAGTGATAATGGGGCAAATCATTCAATAATATAATCGTATCCCTTTATTCTGTGACAAACCAAAGCCACTAGACATAAGAGGATATAACGCNTTCTGATAGGGATATATCTGGGTCCATTTGCGGACAATCGGAGACTTTTTTTTTGCACCACTTGCAATGAATTTAGATGTGTTTTTGGACAGTAGGCCCAATCTGGGACTGCATAAGTGATAATGGGACAAATCATTCAATAATATAATCGTATCCCTTTATTCTGTGACAAACCAAAGCCACTAGACATAAGAGGATATAACGCTGATATTCGCGCATAAGCAAGATTTCTCTTGGCCTCCACATCACGTTGCCATGTCAGCCTCCTATCTATAGTAAGGCCGCGGTATTTCACTTCTTAAATGGAATATCCTCCCCAAAGAGAGTGAGATGTGGCAGATTGGGAGGAATGTTACGGCGAGCGAGTGAAGACTGCCGTCTTGCATTTTCCTACATTTGTTTTGATTCGTCAGAGGCGAAAATAATTTTCAAACTCATTGAGCTGTGTCTGGGCACGCTGAGTGGCAAGTTCACAATTACGAGATTGCGCATAGACGACAGCGTCGTCAGCATAAACTCATAAATTAATGTGTCAGTTAGGGGTGTGGAATATCTTGGGTATAAATATGTTATAAAACTGGACCTAATATGGTGCACTGGGTGACTCCACCACTAATTATTTTCTTATGTAAGTTCGCGCCATCGACTGATAAAGCGAAGGAGCACCTATCTAAAGGAGGCTTAAAATTTAAAATAGCAATCGGGGAAATTTTTCTTAAATAATTTATAAAGAAGCCCTGTATGGAAAACCCTGCCGAATGCCTTTTCGACATCTATGAATACTACGACTGTGTAATGGCACCAGTAAAATGTATTAGTAATGTGCTCTGATAGTCTGACGAGCTGATGAACGGTGGAGTGATTTTTCCTAAATCCAAACTGCCTATTAGGAAAAATATTTGTTTTGCAAATGTGATTTCCTAGGCGCCGCAATAAAACGCGTTCTTGAATCTTAGAGAGAGAACTGAGCAGATTGATGGGGCTATAATTCTATAATACCTTCGGGTTTTGCCCGATTTAGGAACTATAATAACTGTGGCACAATTCTAGGAGGTAGGGAAGTATGCAATATTAAAAATTGAAATAATTCACTCGGCTATAGCTCCAAGCATACTGTCGGGCAGCTGCTTAAGAACTTTGGCTTGCAAGGATTCTAACCCGGATGCTTTACAGTATCTTCATACGTTTAACAATTCGCCTGACCTCGGCGGCATGGGTGGGCGCTGGGTCAGCAGCTGAAGAGTACTGCAAACGCACTCGAGGGTTATTATAAATGGGAGCCATAAACGCTGGATCACAAGGACTAGCATTGGGCTTGAAAGCTAGTACTAAGTGAGCGGCCACAGCATCAGATTTTTGCTGTGGCATGTAGGACGTGCCTGCAGTGTCTTGAATTGGCGGGATTGGATCACGTTTCTTAATAAACGTCTTTGTCATATGCCAAAATTATTTTTATCTGAAGTGGATGAATGGGATAATTTATCATTGCCAATTCCAGTATCAATTCGAACTCAATTTTCGTTATCTGAGATTTAACTAGCCTAGTTCAAACCCGGGAATAGCGCAGGACATACGAACCAATTCCGGTCTGAATAAATTCCGTGAAATGTATGACTGCAGAGTCTAATTCTTCGGGTGTACTAATAAGAGCTGGCAGATTTATTTCCTCGTGCAGGATTTGGATGGATATCTGGTGTTGTGGAATGTAATCTTAAGATGTGGTAAACCGGTTGTGATATGTTGTTATGATATTTTAGCATTCGGTAGTCTCCTGGCTGTATGTGGAAAACACAGAACTAGCAGAAACTCGGCTGGGATGTGTCCTGCAATAGAATAGTCATACACGCAAACGCATTCACACAATCTTTTTTTTCATATATGCATACATCCATTTACACATACATATACATACATACATTAAATCATTGAATTATGGTAAGACTTGGTTATACAGAGTTTAAATTGAAATAGTGTAATAAATTAAGTTGAAATAATAAAATATAATTAATATAATAAACATAATATAATAAATTGAATCGAAAGAGCATACTAGAATCGAAATAATTTAATAAAATTGAAATAATATAGTCAATTAAATCTAAATAACATAATAAAATCGGCATGTAATAAAATTTTAATAATATTATATTGAAATAGCATAATAAATCGAGATAATATAATAAATCTAAATAATATTATAATTAAACAATACCCTACTTACGGCCAAATTTGGCTCTGTCCCAACTATTTCCAATTAGTAATCTAAACTATACACATATCTTGTCAGGTTGTTGGATGGAGGATGAGAGCTTTTGGTCGTTTCCGCCTCCACACCAGCCTTTCGTCATAGTTTGCCAAATCACGAACCAGGAAGTTTTCTACCTTCGGGATATTCTTATACAGCTCTGTGGCCAGCGTTTGCATGTGATATTCTATTCTCTCCACTTTCAGCTCATTGTGGAGCTTGTCATTTCGTTTGTACCTGGGTGCATCGGTTATCATGCGAAGGACTCTGTTCTGGAAGCGCTGTAGTTTCTGGAGGTGACAGCGAACTGCTGTTCCCCAGACTGGTGCAGCGTAGGTGAGGATGGGGAGAATGAGAGTATGATAAATTATTACACCGTTTCGTGTGCGTAGTGAACTATGGTGATTAAGGAGTGGGAACAGATACCTTAGCCGGGAACTGGCTTTGACGAACTTAGTATAAATGTGATGCCTCCAGAACAGCCTCCTGGCCATGATTACACCCAGGTACTTGACCTTGTTGCTGTATTCGATTTCCTTGCCACAGAACTGTAGTTTCGTGGGCGGGTTGTATCTCCGGGTGCTGAATTCTATTGCTTCTGTCTTGGTTGCATTTGCTTTAATGCGCCACTTCGCTAACCAGGACTCTATGTCGTCCAGGGAGCCTGCACGTGGCTTATGGCCCAGTCTCTGTTCATCGACGATGCGAAAATGATGGTGTCGTCAGCATAACAGCCGATATGAGCCTCTCTGGCTCGTGGTTTGTCATTTATGCATTTATGTATAAGTTGAACGCAAGAGCCATGCATCTTTATTAAACGTGTTAAATTCCATCCCGTACCGATCAGAGAATTCCGAGACAAAAAGGTCTGTGTAATGTGTTAAGAGTTTACGTTTTACTGCGATTTGGTGCGTTTTATTGTGGCTATTATTGTTTATATAATTACTATAGTTTATTTTATTTTATTTTTCAGTATTAGTTAGTGTTGTCCTAAAATCTTTATTTGTTTAGTGAGGTAAAGTGGAGAGTGCTGTGAGAAGCAGCAGCTTCTTCTCCTGTAGTGTTGTCACGGCTTTCGACTGCGTGATTATGGGCATAAGATGGTCCATTAGGGTTACGAAGTGTGTTTCTCGCAGAAAAGCAGCCAGTTCGTGCATTCTGCTAACATGGCCGTATTTTCTGTTGTGTTGTCCCTTCTGTATTTTTGTGACGTTTCCCTTTGCTGTTATGTGGGTTCTTTTTCCATGTGAGTGTTTTCCTTTTCAGTCTACCTTTTTTGTGATTGAAGGAGAGGGAATTCAGCCTTTGACTGAATGTTTGCTTATGTGTTTTCCCAGATTTCCTGCCTAGTGTCTCGTGTTTGTTTGGTGATTTTAGGTCCCATTCCTTTGTTTGTGTGTCTCTATGTGCTTCTGGATTACTTCTCACTGTTTCCATAAAGCCGAGTGTCCTATTTTCTTGCAGAGTGTACATTTACACTTTGCTTTGTCCTGTTTTTTAATGGTAGAGCCTACCTTTTTGTGCGGTGCCGTACACAGATCACAGATTGGCCGAAGTGTGCAGTATTTGTGAGTGTGGCCCAGCGCACAACAATGCATGCACTGCACCACATGTTCAGTGCGGTGTTTGTACAATTCTATGCGAACTTATGTGTAGAATAGTGTGGGTATTTTCAGTATGTCGAGATCTTCATATTGATGTACTACAAGACTGCAGGTGTGTCAGCTAGTGTTCGGAATTTCCGAACATGGATTAGACTAAAGCCATACTCTTTGAACTCTTTCGTTAAGTGTTTTGTGTCTGCATTGTGTGTTAGTACTTTTATGACTCTTTTTATTTGGCCTTTCGTTTTTCTGAGCATGTCTGTAATAGAGTAAATCATGATTTTGTAGGAACTTGCAGAAGACAGAGAGATTCTCCCTTCTTACAAGCATCTTCATATGTTGTCTGTTGGAGACTGTGACTTTCACAAAGAAGTTTTCGCAGAATTGGAGAGCCAGGTATTTAAAAATTGAGGTGTCAGGGATGTACACCGAGAAAGCGATTGTTTTTGGACATGTGTTTTCATGTGTTACAGCCATATTGGAGCTGTCCTGGCAATTATTTGTAGAATTTTCTTCTATCAATTGTGAGAAGGCATTGTGTGTTTGAACAGCTGCATGAGAATTCGTTTGTTTTCCTACTGGTGCTGTGTGTCTCCTGCTTGTAGTATGTTCCGTTTTGTGTTGTGTTGAATGTTTACTGGGCAGGGAGAAGAGTGGTTGGCTCAGTTCACCAGCAGCCGAAGGAACACCATGGGACAGCGACAGCTACGACAGTGATGCTTCGGGCGTCCTGCTTCGCCGACCGCAGTGCCACTGCTGCCTACCACAACGCTACCTTTTCTTCGAGAGCAGCATGGCCACGCCACACCTACGTCAATGAGCTGTCGAGATTTCGCAACGCTGAAGTTTCTATGCCGACAGACACCGCTACCAGCTGCGGCTAATCCCCTAGCATGGACCTCCTTGCTGCCAGATGCCTTAGACACCTGCCGAGCGCAGTGTCGGAATGGCTTCCACAAGGGATGGGGTGTATTTTATGCCAACCACAGCTTAACCCAGAGCCCTTGTCGACCCGCACACACGAACTAGTGGAGCAAGTAGGAACTATCTACTCAAGGTACCAGCCACATGCCACACAAAAGGAGGCCACATGTCCAACTTATGGCACCCAGGTCGGTGTAACAACTTTATATGCCACAAAGTGTAACTTTGTACCAAACACATCAATTATCCTGATCAATCCTTCATAATTACTGTCGTAATTAGTGGCAATACGGGAAATGAATGTGACAAAATCCCTTTATGGGTAACAGAATACCAAGGGTGCAAGGTATCGACCACGAGTTCGCCGAGAACTAAGTATCCCGTAACTTTATGGAAAACTGACAAGTGCATCGGGCAATACTTAATAAAGAGCCACAGCAATAATTAACAATACTCTTAACCAGTGCCATGCATAGTAAATTAGAGACACATGTCTTAACTCCAGCAGTGGAACACTTGAACTCCAATTGAACAACACCAAAATTCACATGGCAACTTAATGTTAATTTAAATATTTATAAAAAGACTTTCAATTAATGCATAATAATTCTCTCCTTGTTAAAAAGAGTTCTATGTTTGTATTCTCTTTTTCAGGTAGCAGCAAAGACTCTTTTTGAAAATATAGAAAATGCTATAAAAATTCTCACACAATTTTTAACATTTTTGTGTATGTCAATGTAAGCCACAAGTCATATAGTGCTATGTGTAGTATATTTTTCAAGGGTTGTATGTTTCATTTCACTCATTTCATTTTTGTGAAGGGAATTTTTTGTTTTGGAGGGCAGTGGTCAACTCCAGTTACCTCCGCTATGCTAGCCCCTCTTCAGTCTGAGAGTAACGAGTATCAGGGCAGGTCACATCACACGGCTCTGGGGTGAAACAACTTTTGTACTCAAACCACGTAGCAGCAATATACTTGTAATCATAAAGGGAACCTTTTTACTAACTTCTTAGTGCACCCCTGAGTACGTCTTCCTTCAAGAGGAGAGTCACTTTCCCTACGGCATAATGTACATCTTCATTCTTTTGTCACATCCATTGGCATTTTTGATAAACTTCGGCAGTACGGGGCCTCATGCTGCACACCCGTTTATGTGTTGTACCATCTCATCTGAATTTTTCTCAAATTCAACCAGTATTTTCTTGAAACCGATGTGTATGTGTATATTATTCCTGCTTTACTGGGATCTTAAGGGTAACCGTCAACTACCTGACATGTTTTCTGCATCAAGTACGTCTGAGTATATTTGTGTGAAATTGTAGTGTTTCTGCCAGTGCATTGGAATGGCATGCTGGGGAGCCACAATACCCAGATCCGGGAGTGTGTATGTTACATCGCATATTCAGCAGCCGATGTCAGTCATCATGCGCAACCTTGTTAAGACATGGGGTACAGGGTCCATTAGCCCAGGCTTTATGAACATGGCCCACCTCAACAGTATCATGCTAACTCGAGCAGTTTCACTTAACTGGTTAGCTGACGCGCTCTGAACATTACTCTCATCACAGGGACATTGTAACCAACCGCCAAACGTGTTAGTCAATACCCTGATGACCAAAATTCATACCATTGTATAAAGCAGGTGAGTGCAAATTTATGACTAACGATATGCCTATATAAATTCTCAGTGTCATTAATAAAGTATTTTAAACTGCTGTTAAAACACAGCTACTAACCTTCTTAGAGAAGCACAATATACTTTTAGACTGTCAGTATGGTTTTCGAAAATTCGAAGCACACTATCTGCAGCCATGACTCTGGTTGATACATTCAGAGAATCAATAAATATAGATAAACTAGCTATTTCCCTTTTTTTATAGATTTAGGTAAAGCTTTTGATATAGTTGACCATAAAATTCTATTCACTAAATTAAACAGATATGGAATTAGAGGTTTAGCGTTGAAGCTGTTCAGAAGTTACCTCACTAGTAGACAACATTTTTGTACAGCTAGGACACAATAAAAGCTCAAAACCACTAATTAAACATGGAGTTCCACAAGGCAGTGTGCTGGCCCCACTATTATTCTTGGCCTACAACAACGATATTGAATATTTAGAGCTAAATGGCAAGACTACTTTGCTTGCAGATGACACAGTCATAGCCTACTGTCTTATTATTGGCATTTCTGGGTGGTTACAGGATCTCAGTCATGAAATTAATGTCTGGAAGGCACCAGATAACCAGTAAAAGGAACCTGCTGAGGTAAGTCCAAGACTCTTGAGGTGGGCCGTATTTGTAAAGCCTAGGCTAATTGACCCTGTACCCAGTGTCATAACAAGGTTGTGCATGATAATTATCCACGGCGAATGAATATGCGATGTAATGTACTCGCTCCCGAAATGAGGAATTATGGCTCCCCAGCATCGCCATTCCAGAGCACTGACATAAATACCTCTAATATTACGCAAAATACACGTTGACTTACTTGACACAGAACACGTGGCATGTATATGACAGTTTAAGAACCATCGCCCTTATGGTACCTGTGAGGTGGAAATAACTGTACACAACAGCATCGGTAAGGAAAAATACTGGTTGTATTATAGCAAAATCCAGATGAGATGGTACAACACGTAAGCGGGCGTGTGGTACGAGGTCGCGCACTGGCCTAGGCTGAACACAAAGGCATCGACGGACACAACAAAAGAATGAAGTAGTAAATTATGAAGGATGGACCGTGAGTCTGCTCCGGTAAGGAGGCATACTAGGGGGTGAACGATAAAACTAATAAAAAAGTTCCAGAACACTTATAAGTCTGTTGCAGCTACGTGGTTGAAGATCGAAAGTTGCTTCACCCCAAGCCGTGTGATATGAACTGCCCTGATACCCTCTACTCTCAGACTAATGAGGGGGTGGCATGGCAGAGGTAATGAGCATTGACCACCACATACCAAAACAGAATATCCATTGACAAAAATGAGGTGAATGAAATGGAACATATATCATTGAAAATACAGTGCACATTATGAAATGTGATTTTCGGTTTACATTGACATACACAAAACTGCTAAAAAAAAATTACGGGGCAATAATTTTATAGGATTTAAATATTGTTGAAAAAAAGTCTTTGCTTTTACCTAAAAATAAAATACACACACAGAACACTTTAGAACACATAGAGAATTAATTTGCATTAATAAAAAAACCTTTTCGTTAATATTTAGATTTATGTTAATTTGCCATAGGAATTTTGGAGTGGTGCAATTAGAGTTCAAGTGTTCCACTGCTTGAATCAAGACACATGTCTCTAATTTATCATTAATGGCACTGAAAAAGGACACTTAATTACTGCTGTGTTCCTTTATTATGCATTTCTCGATGCACTATTTGGTTTTCCAAAAGCTATGGGATTTCTCAGTTTACTGAGACCAAGATTTCGGCATTTTGCAACCCTTGTATTTCGTTATTTATACAGGAATTTCGCTACATTCATTTCCCGACTGGTCATTAATTACGGTAGTAATAATGAAGGAATGATTATGTTAATTTATGCACTTTGCCCAAAGTAATGCATTGTGGCATGTAAAGTGGTTGCACTGACTCGGGTAGCACAAAGTTGGTCATGTGGCCTCCGGTCGCATGGCGTGTGTCCAGTACCTTGACTGGATAATTCATACCTCCTCTGCTAGGTGGTGTGCATAGGTCGACGAGGACTCTGGAGGAAGCCGTGGTCGGCATCAAATGCCCCCCAACCCTCCAACCACGGCAACTCCTTTCGACCCCATGCTTGGCAAGTGTCTATGTCATCTGGGAGAAACGCGACCCATGCCATAGGCCAGGCCGCAGCTGGTAGCGATGTTGGTCGGTGTTGGGATATCGGTGTCGTTGCATCTCTGTGTTTCGCTGGTGCTGGTGCGGTGCGGCCATGCTACTCTTGCAGCAACAGTAGCGCTGCATTAGCAGCCGGAAGCCCTCTGGTCTGTGAAGCGGGATGCCCGGGTATCACTTTCGTAGCCGTCGCAGTCCCATGGTGTTCCTTCTGCTGCTAGTGAACTGAGCCAACCACTTTTCTCCCAACCCTCTGCCACTGGTCCCATACTGGAAATGGAGATGCCAGGCATCGGTGCAGGTAGGGGGTGGCGTGGTGCAGCTGCATTGCTGATGGCTGGCAACGAGGGTGTCGCACTGACTGGTGCATCTCCCTAGACCTCCTCGATGACTGACACCGCTTCCCTATTGGATGCTGGGATGCCGGACAGGAGTACAGTCATGAGGGGGTTGGGCGATGTCTGCTGAAGTGACAGCTGAAATGCTGCACTGACTGTCGGCAGAGGTGCCGCAGGCAAACTTCCCCAGCCAGATTCAATAGCAGCCACAGAACCCTTGTTGGAAGGCTGGGCGCCAGGCATTGGTGTAGTTGAAGTCTG
Organism: Clitarchus hookeri; assembly: GCA_002778355.1. Classification (NCBI taxonomy): domain Eukaryota; kingdom Metazoa; phylum Arthropoda; class Insecta; order Phasmatodea; family Phasmatidae; genus Clitarchus; species Clitarchus hookeri. Next base: position 487,426 of record NQII01000761.1, read on the forward strand.
AGGTGCGGACATTGCTGTCGGGGCTTGTGGCATGCTGGTGCTGAAGGAGTGTACTGTGCTGGCAGGCGGTAGTGGGGCCATAGGTATGCAACGCAATACTTGATGTATTTCTTCCACTGCTCCCCTATTGGGCATCAAGATGTCTTGCATTGGCAGTTGAAGTGACAGTGTTGGCTATAGTGCTGCTGGATGTAAAAATAAATCCAGGATGAATAGGACGTGGTCTTCCCCTACTCGATCCCTATTGGGCATCTGGATGCTGGACGTCGGGTGCATGAATGACGTGTCCTGAATTACCTCTGACTGTTGGTTCTGCTCGTGTAGGCTTCTACTTGATGTGGCCACTTCTTCTGCTTAACCTGCTCTATCCCTGTCGGACGTCTGTGCGCTGGACATCGAGGCAAAGTCCTCCACTGTCGCGGCAGCAAGATCAAGTTGTTTAGTAGTGGAAGGGGAAGATGTCTTGTCGTCCTTTCTGTCGCCTGTTGCCCGGCTATTGTCACGATTGAGCTTGATGGTTCACTTGGCGCTGAGTTGACAGTGTAGGTGCTCTCCTCCAGTTTGGCAGTGATGAGGTAAGATCAACTCTACTTCGGAGTTAGGCCCGCACTAAAATTCTTATTACCTGCTGATTGTGAGTGCTCGAGAACATAAATAAGTTCGTCCCCTTGCCACTCCCTAGGTTTTCGTTGGGTGGTGGGTAGCCAGATGTAAACATACTACTGTTGTTGTTTATGTACATGTTGCACTACTTCCCTGTGTCTGTCTTGTCGGTCGATGTTCTCAGGCTGTCTCGCCAGGCAGGCTAGCTCTCTAAGGCGAGCTATATTGCATCCCTGCAATGTTTCAGATGGGGTTTTCCCTGCAGCGGTGTTCATGCCCATGCGCAGGCAAAACAGAGCAGCCAGCAAGTGATGTGGCCAGGTGGTGTGGTCCTTTCCCATGCACATTCTGAGTTGAGTTTTGATGTCTCGGTTCCGCCGCTCAGTGAGGTTGGCCCTTGGATGTTACTGGGAGGTGGTGTGGTGTACTGTTTTCCATCGTTCACAAAAATCTCGCCACCAGAGTCCTGTAAATTGTGTACCATTTTTAGTTTGGAGCACCCAGGAAAAAACCCACTGAGGGAAAAACTCAGTTTCTAGGACTTTTGCTATGTTGTTGGCACATGCACTGTTGATGGCGTAGGTTTCTGTCCAGTGAGAAAAGTGATCTGCCAATACCGCTATGAAATGTTTTCCCTGTGTGCTGTGTGGTATGGTCCCATGAGATCATAGTATACAGTGTCGAATGGCTGTGTTGGCACCCGTGGTTGTTGATGTGTGCCATCTGAGTGGCGAGCCTTGTATGTGTTGCCAATTTGGCATTGTCTTACGCAATGGCGTGTTTCCCGAGTGATACCAGGCCAGTGGTATTTTCTGCAGATCTTATGCTGTGTCTGTTCTGCACCCGGGTGGCCAGCAAAGTGATTGTCGTGTGCATACTTGAGTATCGCATGGCGGGCCTTGGCTGGTACAAATGTTTTCCACTCATTCCTTTCACCTGGCAGAAATATTTCAAGGCGATTTTTTACAATGTGCCAGTTTTTCTTAACACTCTGGGCAAACTCATGGTGTTATCGTGCCACATCTGAAGCTACCTGTTATGCCTGTATGACATGTACATCTAGTTGCAGATCTGTGCAATTTTAATTTGCATTTGAATCGAAGTTGATTTTATTTAGGCATGCTGGTGGGTTTTCGGTACTGGATTGAGGTTGATTGACAGGTGGCAACGATGCTTCTAACTAATCAGGCTCGTTTTCACACATGTCTGGCCCCAGGGATCATGATAGTGCATCTGCTAGGTAGTTTTATACTTCCAGAACATGTGAGACTACTAAGTCGTATGCCTGCATAAGTATAGACCAGTGTGACAGTTTACCCCTGTATTCGTGCATCTTGTGAAGCCACGCGAAACTGCATTTGTTGGTCCTGAAGGTGAACCATTGGTATTCTAGGAACTGCCATTACCGTTTTAGGGCCCAAATGATATCTAAGTTTTCACGCTCGTCCACATCATATCTGCACTCTACAGGGCTGAATTTTTCCCTCCCATAGTCGATAATAAACCACTCGCCATCATCGCCTAGCTGGAATAGTTCCGCTCCGAACCCTTCCTGACTCACATCAGCTTGCAGGTGTTTGATTTCTGCGAGTGCCTGGGCGGTTGCTTGGGTCCACTGGTACTTGACTTGTGTAAACAAGAGTGATATAAGAGGCACAGTAATAATGACACAAACTCATTGTATTGGTAGAGCCAATTTACAAGTCCGAAAAACTTGCGCAACTGTTTACGTGTTTTTTGTGGTTCTTGCTCATCAAATAATCTGTAGGTGTTTTGCACTAGGGCGATTTCCGGTTTCTTTTACATGTCCCAAGCAATTTGCCTCTGACTTGCCAATGTGGCACTTGTGTTTGCAAAACGTTCCAATACTAATGCTGACTTCCAGAATCTCCTCCCAAATGACTGACGAAGCCACTACATCATCTAGATATGTGGTGACGAATTTGCCAATATAGCCAGCCAGGATGTGCACCATCATGGCTTGAAAAGTAGCAGGTGCGCACTTAAGACCAAAAGGCATAGCAAACAATTGATACCTCCTGCTACCTGGAGCGGTGAATGCAATTTTGTGGCGGTCATTAGGTGTGACTGGGACTTGTTACAAGCCAGAATGGAGATTAAAGAAAGACATAATTTTTGCAGAACCAAGAAAATTGAGAGTACTGTTTATGTTAATTACTGAAGGGGCTTAACTTAATTGTGATTAGGTATATTGGACGAAAATCCAGACAAAAACTCCATGTTCCTTCTTTCTTAGGTGCCAAGGTTATGGCTGAGTTTTAGTTACTCTCAAAGGGCTCAATAACACCATCACATAACATTTCACTTACCTTGGTGTCGATGATGATGCAATAGTAGGCTGTGTAGTATCTGGACAGTTTTTCATCATGACTCGTAGGTAAGGTTCTTTGCAATGCTGGTGCGGTGGAGTGGTCCCCACGCGTAAACACATTACTTCGATCTTGCAAGATGGCTTGTACAGCACTCTGAAATTCCATGGTGACAACATGGTCGAAATCGTTGAGATTTGCAATGTCCAGTTATGTGGGCTGGTTATAGCCTTGGTGGTAGACTGTTTTTCTTTGTGTCTTGTCAAAAAGAATATAGCCATGGGACAACTCAATAACAACTTTTAGGTAAATGAACCATGGCACTCCCAGAATGATGCCTTCTCTGAGGTCTTGCATAACAATAACAGGGACATGCGTGATTTCGTCTCTGATTATTACATTCACTATGGTGGTACGTTTAGTGTAGCTAGATATGTTGCACATGGCGATCTGCAGACTGCTTTGTTGACAATCGCACCGTTCAGTGATAATTAACTGTTCACTAAAAAAATCTTTTAGACTGCTGTGTCAATTAGTGCTATGGTTGAAGTTAAGTTTAAATTAACAGGTATGTGTAGTCGGCTGTCATAGTTTTGAAAAATTTGCCCGAGATACAAATGGTTGTTTGATTTATTTTTGCTGTCCGACTCCCGGTAGGTGTAGCAGCTGTACACATGTGCATTCTGTGTGGAGGCATGCCGTGTTTACATAACTCAGTGGCATCTCGGGAAACACAGCTAGCTGTTCGGACAAAGTTCTCAAAGCCATTATAAATTACTGGTAGCAAAGCATCGCTGAATTCACGGAGAACTGTTTTAATCACTGCTTCTAACACATATGCGGCTCCAAAATGGGGGTAAAACCAGGCTACAAGATTTACCTTATGTCGCACGAACATTTCTAGTTCCTCGTGAAACTGTTGTCGCTCTATGAAGATTCTCAGCTGTGTTTGCAAAGTTGCCAGTGTGCTGATGTATCTGGTGGAGAATTTTGTGAGAAATTGTTGCCACATCATTTGATACTCTGTAACATACCTCCGCCATGCGCGCACATCGCCTGTGAGTTGTGCTCCTACTGCAAACTGCTATTCCTCGGGTGGAACACAGTATAACTGTAAGTGCTGCACGCATTCTTCCACAAAAACCCACAGGTCCTCCGGGTCCTGTCCCAAGAAATTCGGGAGCATCTGAAATCTCGCTGGAGTTACTACTGGAGTGGCATTCGAAGTGTGAATGGTACATGGGACGAATGGTGAGGATGCCACGGCAGGCTGCGGTGATGTGAGTTGTAGTACACTTGGTATCAGCGGTGGTAAGGGCACCGAATGTTCTTGAGCGTCGGGGGCTGTCATGTAATGTCGCATCTAGACTCGCAGTTCTTCAAGTGCGAATGAGTCACACTGAGTACATTGTTCTGATAACCAGTTCTGGCACTAGAAATGCGCTTTTAGAAACTTAGACCATTCGATGATGGTCATGCAAGCAAAGTGGCACTTATGGTTGCAGCTGTGACAGGTTTCAATGTCCCCAGTGGGTTACCCGCAGTTAAGAATGTCGCACACATCCGCAGCAGCGCAGTTTCTTGTGGCAGCATAGTCCGCTGGTGTCTTGAGGTCGACACATGCCAGTTCTTGGGTACTGCTGCACCAAGCACATACGAACTGCGATGCTGAGGGTGCTCACAAGATAGTATTTCAGAAAATATTTGCAGGAAAACAGATCCCGCTCTGTTTCCTAGTGTTAATTTCGATTAGTTAGAACTTTGTACAGTCGTTCGGCTAGTGTGCCAAGTAGTATTAGCAGTGAAGTGACATGTTGTCATTGGAAGGCTACTGCAAATGTTTGCTGACAAGTCATACTGGGCGAAAAGGTCATTGTCCTTCGCCATGCGGCAAATTACACAATGCTCTGCGGACCAATATTCCATTGCAAAACCGATCACATGTGCAGGTGCATGATTGTGTGTGATTCTGGTGCATGGCTTGGGATGTGCAGAAATCTTCACAGGGCTATTGTCCCCCCGCTCACATATGTGTCCCGCGTGCGTGGAAAGTTGATTTTAGCAGTGGTTGTCTCGGCAGGTGCAGGGATGAGGCACGTGCTCTGCCTTCCCTACAGCAGGTGGCACAGCTGACCAGTGACAGTGAATAGAGGATGCAGAGGAGGAGGGAAAGCTCTCCTTGTCCCCTGGAATGCAGAACCAAAATTGTGGCATTTTTGCACTCTGCTCACGCCAATGGCGAAAATAGCAGCCCCACAAATGGTCGCACACATGGCCGCATAATTTAGCCAAATGAAAGAGCGCCAATTTACATGTTTCGGGGTGGTCACAGAGCCTCGATAATGAAATTAATGTCCAGAGGTGTCCAGCTAACCAGTTAAGGGAATCTACTCGGGTTATAATGAGATTCTTGAAGCGGGCCATGTTCGAAAAGCCAGGGCTAATGGACCCTATGCCCTAAATTTTAACAAGGTTGCATGTGACAATTAACATCAGTAACTGAATATGCCATCTTATGTATACACTTCTGAACTGGGGTATTATGGCCTCCCCAGTATGCCATTCCAGAGCACTGACATATGTACTTAAAATATTACCCAAAATTCAATTAGACTTACTTGATGCAGAACACGTGGCAGGTAGTCGACCATTTCAATGACTGTCGCCCTTATGATTCCCGTGAGATGGAAGTAAATGTACACAACAACATCGGTTCGGAAAAATACTGGTTGTATTTTAGCAAAATCCAGATGAGATGGTACAACACATGAGAGGGCATGCGACACAAGCCTCTGCACTGTCCTAAGCTGAACACAAAGGCATCGATGAACGCAACAAAAGATTTAAGTAGGAAATTATGCCAGAGGAGCCGTAGTCTGCTCCGGAAGGGAGGAATACTCGGGGGAGCACAATGAAGCTAATAACAACGTTCCAGAATACACATAAGTCTATTGTGGCTACATGGTTGGAGAACGAAAGTTGCTTCACCCTCAACCCACATGACGCGACCTGCCATTATGAACGCAACTTTCAGAATAATGAGGGGGTGTAGTAGTGGAGGTAATGGGAGTTCTCCACCGCCCGTTAAAACACAATATCCCTTAACAAAACTGAGATGGATAAACTCGGAAATATATCCTTGAGAAATACATTGCACATTATGAAATGTGATTTTAGGTTTACATTAACAAACACAGAACTGATAAAACTTATGTGGCAATAATTGTTTGTATCATTTTAAATATTTTTGAGAAAAAGTCTTTGCTGTTGCCTGAAAATAAAATACATACACAAAATACTTTACAAACCATATATAATTACTTTGCATAAATTAAAAATTATTTTAATTAATATTTTAACATTGCCTGAGTGGTCGGGGATGGTAATGCGGACTTCGTCCAGCGATTATGTTCGAAAAGAATGGGCACTAGCTCACTGGGGGAGCACGAAGTCATAGTTCTCAGGATCGTGGGCTGAACGAGCACGTGGCTGTATCCCCTGACACACACGGTACAAATTTACATGAAAATGTAATTTATAGCAGGGATATTCAGGCCCTCTGGCACGCCTAAACATTAACCTTTACCTTATAAATGAAGGATGCTTCCTTGAGATGTCGATGACTTCCTGGATAGGACCCGGGCCAGGAATACAACACTAAAATTAGAACTCAAAAGTTTCAGTTAACTCAAGTAAATTGTATTTCCGAATAGTGTACACAGTTACATGTATACAATGCAAATTAAAGTGGACCTGACCCACAAGGCCTACCAGTGGCTGTTACTGTACAAAAAGGCCAAGAATTATGCGAAAACTTACAATAGTAATTAAACCTCCGGGGTCGGTAAATTGAACTGACGGAGGGGTGCGGCCAAAGCATGGAAAACTGTTGGTAAACTAAATAAGAGTTGCAGTAATTTACATCAACCTATTGCAGATAAGTGTTCAGAACAAAGTATGAAAGTCCTCCATGACACGACGCATATGCAGCACATAAGAACCATAGAATGAGACTGCCAGAGATGGTGCAGGCGATCAGCATCCTTGCAGATCATTCGCTCCACTCCGCGAGGTAATTTAAGTAACTTACCTCATTAACATAGAACTTTAAACATATACAAATAAAGCACTGAAACATTCTGAACGAGATTTCTTAAACCTGTAGAAAGTAAGAGTTCTTAATTAAGCACTAATTTAAATACAAAACATGATGATGTGGTGCCTTGCCGAGCACGTGGGAAATTTAGGTATATTAAGATTTGGGGCACTCTACGACCGGAATGGTCAGATTGAAAAAAGACTAATTATTTCCCATGTCCCTAATTGGCTTGGTTAGACACACAATTGCACTCGGAAAATTATATAGAATGCATCAAATACCCTAGCCTTGCAACTCTACACCTGATTAGATATGCACGTGGAGTGTATTTATTCTGCGATTACATCGCAATCCCCTAAGGGCGAAATTCATCAACATTTCCCCCTGGGTGATAAATTCTAATGTGATTAACTACACATTCGAACACTTGATTCCTATTCTAATGTCACATATCTCTCTAGGGACACCACAGGCTCTCGGTTGGATCACTCGGTATTGGGTCATGACCCGTTCCCAAGTGAACGATGAAGACACGCTATGGGATGCACGACGTGCGTGTTCCGCAGCCCGCACTGGTGCAGGGACTGTGGGTCGATGACGTGATGACAGTGGCCGTGCCAGGCCACACTGGAGAGGTCCACGTCAACTGTTCGTATACGATTAAATACAATAAAAATGTGCTTACTTCCTCGTATAATTAGTGCAGTATTTAAAATTATATTGTGTTTATAATGTAATACTCTTGGTAACTTTATGGACATTATAGTTTGCCTTTTAATGAAACCATTATTATATTTTGGTACTTTTAAACCATTGTACTATGAACGCACTTAACACTAGTATCTAGTGCATCTTGTGAACAGCTTTGAATATAATGTGTTTTCCATAGTAAGTCTGTAGTTAGTTGTAGTCTGTAGAGTTATCTTTTCCTAGTGCATGCATACTGTCGAAACCTATTGATTTTACATGGGTACTAGAATATTATATTGATATGTCTCGTATCTAAGATGCTTTGTCTGATAGTAGTAATTTATACATTGTTTCTACAGCTTCAAGTAATGTTTTACTATATTTTGTATGAAAAAAATGTATTGCTTAGGAAATAGTCTGCCATATATTTACACACAGGTTAATTCTGTTATTAAAGATCCCCAATCGAGCTTTAACCAAGGGGATCAAGTAACATTATTGTAAAAATAAACTAAGCAATTTTATGGAGCTAAATAAATAAATTCTTACAAATAAGTTTATTACATTTAATACTGAAATGAGGCTTTGAAACTTAAAATTAAAAAAAATTACACTATCATGATGCAACAGTAAAATTGTAATGACTTATTTTAAAATGGCACACCACGATCAACCTGTATAAACAATATGTTTATCTATTAACATTTTTAAATGAAGAACATATAAAACATAACTTTAACAATAACAATTCAGTGAGGAACGCACATATTAGGAGGACTGCGAGGCACAGAGGTCAAATTTACAGATATAAAATAATATTTCGCATTCTGTTCAACCCTGCAATTCTAACAGCCGAACACTGCATATGTTGCGCCTCTATACCATAAGTCTAGGTCATTGAGAACGTTTAATTTCATAATTATCAACGATTTGCACACATGATTTTACGCCTTACAATGTAAAAAATAGAGCCAATACACATCTGCATCATACTACTATGGTCTCTTATCGCAGTTTCTCCTTTATAAGCGTTGAGTATACTGTATTTTATTTATAATTTGCTTTACTTCCGTTATTTAATGTACTTTATTTTTGAGCATATAGATAGCAGCACCATAGGATACAACATAAAACAATTGATATTTCGTTTCTTGTCGAATACCCATATTATCTTTGTCCGCCTTGTAGGCAACCATTTGTATTGAAAGATTTGGATAGGTTTGTGTCATTAATAGTGTATATTTTGACGTTGTTACTTGGCATCACTCCTCGACGGAAGCTTATAAAATCTGCGTTCAATGTGCATGGCTCTTGCGGTAAGTATGTGATTTACTTTTTTTTTTTTTTTTAACTGCGCTTGGTTTATTATTTAGGTATGTATGTATGTAACCTGTTGAGACCTGCTAAATGGAGAACGTATCCTAACATGATTTTGTGAGTATTGAGAGGTGTTTTGTAATCGAAGTTAGTTTCGTGTACCATATTGATTGAACTTCTTTATGAATGTCAATAAGTTGTTAAAACAGTCGGTACGTAGTTTGGTAGGCCCGCCCTAAAGCCGATTACTGCTAGGATCGCAAAAATTATCTGACATTTTACCGCCATGGATAAGTGTGTGCTTGTAAAGAGACTTTATATTCATAATTCACTATTTTTTGTTTTTCTTGCCAAAGACTGACTAACAAGAGTAACTTTTAGTATCGTGGAATGTTATGCACGAATGGCTTTGTCATTTTACGAAAATGGTTTAGCAAGGGTAATTATTCAGAATATGGGAATTTCTGAAGATAACATGTAAAACCGCGGAAAGTGGTATATTTCCTCTACTAATTACACAACACGAATTTAGTAGGGGTATTAACGTATTACCAATACAAACCACAAATATGAGAGTGGGGAGGCTTATGAAAATAAGGGAAATTGTGTGGTAAAACTAAAAATACACCCACAAAAAATACAAAAACACTTGAATTTAACATTTGTCAACTCAATTTTGTAATATGTGCCCACCTAACCAAACCTAACCACACAATGAGCAAATCACTATTTTACATTGTTAATCTAACCTAGGATTTTTGGGTTTTAATGTAACCTAGGATTGTAGGGTTTTAATCTTACCTGGGATTTTTTGTTTTTAACCTAACCTAAGATTGTTGTGTTTTAATCTAACCTACAATTTTAGTCTAATCTAAGATGTTAGGGTTTTAAGTAACAGTAAAACATACCAGACGTATATGAATTAGCTCACCTAGGTATGCAGCGTGTACAATGCCACTGTCCTAGGCCAATTCAACTACCATTGTGCATGACTTTCACCTTATCTCACTCTACAAAACACCATGATCTACTAAAACGTCCAAGTAACCCCGCCACACAGATGACTGTAACGCACAGAAGCACTCGTACTTGTGCCCTCCATTCTTAAATCACAAACCTTCCCATGGTTTGCTTCGGACGACACAACTCACAAACCGCACTGTATTGCATCTAAACAGCAACTGAACGCAGTTCACATCTGCGCCGACACCATTACATGGTTATTCAATATGGCGTCCAACTTTAACAAAGTGGCTGAACACCCCTTTTTATTAACTATTTTATTTAGTATGTTCTCCTTATTTTACCATTATGCCCTCTATTAAAAAAGGTAAGCTGTGCAGAACCCATTTGTTACTTTTGTGGACGTAAGTACTGGGTTTCCTTTAGAAAAGCCCCTATTCTCAATTATAGAGGATCTGGTGCAGGCAGTTGATGAGGGGAAGCAGCTGGGTGCCTACTTTATAGACTTTGAGGAGGCATTTGATAAGGTGCCCCATGGGACTTTGATGAAGAAAGTGGATGAGCTGATACCGGACAAAGTGGTTAGTGGGTGGAATGGATTGGGGACTAAGTGGTGGAGGCAATATCGGAGGGAGAGATTACGTCAGGTGTGCTGCAGGGAAGCGTGCTGGGCCCTCTGTTAACGATAATGGTAAATTACATTGGTTTGGGGATTAGGGTAAAAATAAAATTTAATGCAGTGGTAGCT
>NQII01000761.1:503350-533735 GCA_002778355.1 Clitarchus hookeri
TACAATCCTAGGTTAGTTTAAAAACGTAAAATAGTGATTCACCCATCGTGGAGTTAGGTTCTGTTAGGTTAGGTGGGTACATGTTAGGAAATTCGTCGTACGTTAATGCCCCTAGTATATTCGTGTTCTACGTTATTAGTAGAGTCGAAATATACCACTTTCTGGAGTTTTTTTTATTATTTTCAGAAAAGCCCCTAAACTAGAAAATTACCAAATGTAAAATAGTGATTCACTCATCATGGGGTTAGGTTCTGTTAGGTGGGCACATATTACAATATTAGTCATACGTTAATTATTCTAGTATATTAGTGTTCTGCGTAATTAGTAGTGTGGAAATATACCACTTTTGGGGGGGGGAGGTGTTTTACCGAAAAGCCCCTAAACTGCATAATTACCCAAATAGTTTCCCTTGGATGTTCATACATTTCATTGTCACATAATCTTGTCCCAGGTTCCTTTTCTTTTTAGCCTGCGAAAGTTTCCAATTTCCTTTAACTACTNAGTTTCCAATTTCCTTTAACTTTTTTTTTTTTTTTTACTGAATCCAGAATAGTCTACAAAATGGTACTCTTCAATAAGGGCCCATAATATCAGTTGGCAAAAAGTGTCCTACCAACAAAACAAATTAAATTTTTCTTGATAAAATTTTGTGACCATAGATAGTTGTTGCATTGTTAGTTGCAGTTTTTACTTAAAATTTTCATAATTACTCTACCAGCAATTTGTAGATTGATTACACAGATGCTGACCCAGGAAGACTCGTACATTGGAAAAGTGGGAGAAGTATCGTGCAATGCGTTTGGCGAAATAAAATTCATGGTATTTGCATAAGGGTCATTCAATTTAGGATGTGATTAATAAAGGCTTGAGATCTCGCCAAGTGCATTACTGTTAAGTTAAAAGCTATGGTGTATACTTTGTTACATACATATTGACCCATTACTGTTTAAGGAAAGGGAAAGTGGGAAGACAAAATGTTACTGTGGCAATTTTTCCACCAGCACTGTNTTGACCCATTACTGTTTAAGGAAAGGGAAAGTGGGAAGACAAAATGTTACTGTGGCAATTTTTCCACCAGCACTGTGTATGCTTAAAGTAAGTAAATTCAGTAACTCTGTAAATTAGTAAGTTCTGAACAAGTGGGATATTTTTTCCTGTTACTATGCGTTTGACACAACAATATTATATATTTAAAAAATTTAATTTGATTTTTGCAGGGCTCGTACAAAAATTTTTATAAATGTTTTGGGTGTGATGTTATGGGTGAGACAGCAAAGTATGAAATACAGATTATTTTATTAATCTGTATGTAAGGATAAAGAGGAAACTAATACCTTCACAGTATATTTTTCTTTGATTTTAAAAGCAAATTAATAAATTTTAAACAAAGACTTTGTCCACGATTGTTTATAACTTTTGGAGGTTTAACTTTTCCAATGATCAAAGAAGTATTCTTCATTGATAGGTCTTCCTTCTCTGACCATATCCATGAACTCCTGCTTATGGTATTTCAGGACAAATGAATAATTTTTTTATCAAAGTTCAGAACTTCTGCATATAGTCCATTCACTGTTTCTACAGATGTTTTGAAACAAACATTTGAAAAATCATCCAAGGAGTTACACGTTTACCTGTTTTTAAAATAATTTGTAAACCACAAATATATAACACTGTGATTAACTTTTAAGTATTATATTTTTTGAATAAACAAAATTTTAACTTAGTATCATCTATAACTTATAGTAATTCTTTTGTATTCAATATGAATTAAAAACAGTGAGCGCAGCTATGTCAGCAATGGCTAGTAAGAAATAGTTAATATTAGAAATATTATTTTNTATGAATTAAAAACAGTGAGCGCAGCTATGTCAGCAATGGCTAGTAAGAAATAGTTAATATTAGAAATATTATTTGAAAGTAGGTTTCTGTGTGCTATTTGTAAGTTAAACGTTCCCAATTGAAATATTTAATTTTTTAGGTAGCACTGATGGAAACACTTTTTCTTGTTGCAATCTAAAATATCAGCGCAAATTACTGTGCGTAGGGCCTAGTGATATGGTGTTATTTTTTATCGTCTGTGGAAGAAACTTGAATAAGCGGAGCCTCTGTCTCTCTCTTTTTTTTCTCTTTTTTCTCTCTCTCTCTTTTTCTCTCTTTTTTTTCTCTCTCTCTCTTTTTTTCTCTCTCTCTTTTTTTCTCTCTCTTTTCTCTCTCTCTCTCTCTCTCTCTCTTTTTTTCTCTCTCTCTCTCTCTTTTTTTTTCTCTCTCTCTCTCTCTCTTTTTTTTTCTCTCTCTCTCTTTTTTTCTCTCTCTCTCTCTTTTTTTCTCTCTCTCTCTCTCTCTCTTTTTCTCTCTCTCTCTCTCTCTTTTTCTCTCTCTCTCTCTCTTTTTCTCTCTCTTTTTCTCTTTTCTCTCTCTCTTTTTCTCTCTCTTTTTCTCTTTTCTCTCTTTTTCTTTCTCTCTCTCTCTCTTTTTCTTTCTCTCTCTCTCTCTCTCTCTTTTTCTTTCTCTCTCTCTCTCTCTCTTTTTCTTTCTCTCTCTCTCTCTCTCTTTTTCTTTTTCTCTCTCTCTCTCTTTTTCTTTTTCTCTCTCTCTTTTTTTCTCTTTCTCTTTTTCTCTCTTTCTCTTTTTCTCTCTTTCTCTTTTTCTATTTTTCTCTCTTTCTCTCTCTCTCTTGCTTGCTCCTTTCTTTCTCTTTTCCTCTTTCCCTCTTTCTTTCTCTTGTTCTTTCTTGCTCTCTCTCTGGGGAAGTTTTGCAGTGCTATTTGTAGCAGGAAAAGTTTACACGTTTTTAATTTTTATTACAGCAAAAATAATTGTTTTAATTTGTAATTTAAAATACAATCGATTTTAATGTTTTAAAACCAATTATAACATATTTTTATGTGATGGTGGGATGGCTACAAATCGTAAGTTTTGAATAACATAACTAGATTTTCATTTAAGAATTTCATATTTGTGATATTTGCACACATGCATATGTACACATACTTTAATGCACATATGTAGGTACGCACGTATTGTGGGATGTACCAGATACAGGAAAAACTTATGATGGTCGAGAGGAATAAAATTTTGATTTTCACATCTGGGTTTTCAGAAATGAATTGATTGTACATTACAAATAAAATTCTCTTTTTTCCCCGTTGAGGGTTTTTTGACTTTACATCTTTCTGCCCAGGCTCCTGTCACCTTGTCATTGCATAAAAAAATGTTTACAGTACACATTTTTTTTTCCCTTTTCTTTTCAGATTTGCTCTTATAACACTTCCCAAACTAGTTTAACAACTGTAAACTTGGACTTGAGAACATCTCTCAATCTTTTCAGTTTTAAAACTTTTTTATCTTGTCTGCTGGAAATTTCTTTGCCTTCTCTTATATTTTCCCTTTCTCATTCTATCAACATTGCTCTCATTCTTGGTTATTTTTTAGTTTCTCACTGTACTTTCTTGCACTCAGTAGAAAATGTGTTGCCGCACCTCTGAAAAGAAGCATAACAGCATAACATTGTGGAACATAATTAGTGTAATAACTTGAGTTATTTATATAAAATAGTTATGAGAGGTGAATAGTGTTAAGGTTGGCAGCACATTCAGGAAGTGATGTAAGGAGATGTCTGGGACAAAGCCAACAGAGAAAACAATGGTGGTTGTACATGCTTGTGTAATCGGTAATAATCAGTTGTAAAACATGTATATCCAAGATCTTTCGTGTTTTATTTAGGTCTATAAGAATACTTAAAGATTACAAGACATAATATTTTTTATGACTTGCTTGGAAATGTACAAATCACTGTAAAGTTAATAAATTTGTAATGACACTTGTAACACTGATTTCTCAATTTCATAATGATTTTATTTGCAAATGGTCTTAGTAGTTGTAGGTTATATTAACTATCCATACTTCTATAGATTTTCAAATTGCTGTCATAATTTTTTCAGAAGACATACAGGATGAGTATAAAAGAATACCCCAACTTTGAAGGTCTATATATCAAAACCAACCAATCAAATGAACCGTGGAACCGTGAAGTTTGTTTACCATACATTCATAAATGTACAATGTGACCATGAGTGGCCCGAACATCATCTACGTGATAATCAAACTTGTTCCACGCTCTTGTCAGCATGTCCGGTGTTACGGTTTGGATAACGTCCGTAATTCTCGTTTTGAGGTCATTTTTGTCACGTCTACACAACCTCGGAGCAGTCTTTCTTCTTAACAAGTATAATGGGTNAGCAGTCTTTCTTCTTAACAAGTATAATGGGTGACGACCATGGGCTAACTGGTGGTTCTATCATATCTAACTCCTTCAGAATTCCCTCAGCTGCCTCATGAGAAGTTAGTGGCAGTAGTCTTGGTGGCTGCTTTATGGGTCTGGCATCTCCTGTGTCAATAAGGTGGCAGGTAAAGTTAGTCGTTCCAAGGTAATTTGGTTCACACGAAAGGGCATNCTGGCATCTCCTGTGTCAATAAGGTGGCAGGTAAAGTTAGTCGTTCCAAGGTAATTTGGTTCACACGAAAGGGCATCCCTATTTCTCTGCAGTAATTGAGACAGCCTTCTCTTGTTGCCAGTTAAGATTTTCTTTTGTTTGTGCTAGCAGTTCATTCAATACTTCTGGTAGAGGACATTTTATTTGTTCTGCTCTAGAATCTTCTGGAACATTTGGAAGTAACTGTGTGGCCTGCTTACAAACGCCTCTCATGGTCCCCTCTTCAAGACGAATGGCACTATGACAAATTTATCATTCTAACTGTCAGAATTAGAATATACCAAAGTTCTTGCTAAAACTACTTTACCTGACAGGACACCAATCTTCTTTGCTGGCTCAATTAGACCCAAAGTCTGACGAACTTTCTTTGACATTTGCCTGGAATGAAAATTTCACTAGAAGCAGGCAGCACAGTTGATTGGCCACATACTACTGGCCAGCTAATTGGGGAGGACAAATGATGGTGTGTTGACACCAACTCTGTACTGCCTACCCGTAGCACACCAAGTCAAATATTGATACAGCACCCCAGCCTACGTAGTACATCAAGCCCCAAAAGACATTCATAGTCTGTTTCTGCTATGTAAACATTGTGCTCTATGCTAAGGTCACCAAGCTTCAAGATCACTTTGCTCTTACCTCTAACTGGTGTGGTCTCACCTGTTACTGTAGTCAAATAGGATCCTTCTGTACTGTAGTCGGGTGATAACTGGGGGGTAGGCCCGAGAATGACTGGTCTTATTACTATTATGGTAGCCCCTGTGTCTACAACCATCTGGCAAGGAACATCATTCAGGCTCCTCTCCACCAGTATTGCATCCCAATCCTGTTTCACCGACTGTACATGTAAGAACTTAGGGGGCTTCCCTCCAGCAGTCTCCAACCTTCGCCACTCAGGATTGGTGTTGGAGTTTTCCAAGTATGCTGTATTCTCACCTGCCTCTTTTCCTGCTGTTTGTTGCTGCTGCTGTGGGCAGTAGGCTCTCAAGTGCCCTGGCTTTCCACGTGACCAACACTCAAGTCGTTTGGGTGGGGGGCAGCAAAGTTCTAGTGCGGACCCTGTAAGCTATATCCTTCACAGCCATCTGCAACTTCTTCGTTGTATTCCTCATGCTGTCTTGGTCTTCATTTAGCGTAACTGCCCGTGCTGGACACTGCTCCACATCCAGTGCTCGGGCCAGGGCGTTCTGCATGTTGCGAGGTGCAGCTAGATGTATCGCTTGCTGTACCTCTGTTAGCGATGACCTGGATTTTTGCCATAGCTCCTGCAGTGGCTGCCTGGTCACTGGGTCAGGCTTCACAGCTGTGCATGGTGTAGGTACCGGTTGCCAAAACGTAGCTCCAAGGCAGACACCAGTGTGGGGTACTCAAGTAAATGTCACTCAGGCAGAGATTGTAGTATGCTCAGTGCGAGGACTCTATGTACAGCAGTGAGGTAGTAAGTCTGCNTAAATGTCACTCAGGCAGAGATTGTAGTATGCTCAGTGCGAGGACTCTATGTACAGCAGTGAGGTAGTAAGTCTGCTGCTTGGCTGACCAGCTATTCAATGGCGACTATTTCAAACTGGTGTTGGTACTGCTGCCATGAAGTCTGGCCATCATAAGGGGCGGGCTTAATTGTGACTTTCTTCTTCACTGCTGGCTGCGTGACACCAATGCCGCAGATATTCTTGCTCTCCTCCAAGGTTGCTGAATTTTTTTTTACTTGCACTGCACTTTTCTTGGCTGTCGAAATGGTGGTACTGGAATTCCGCTGCTGAAGAAATTCCTGCCATTCCTTCTTCATTGCACTCTTCGTTCTCACCACTATCCATCCTGACGCTGTCCATTCTTTCATTAATACAGTTAATTTTCTCATCCGCACTGTCAATTATTGTATTCACTAACTCACTTATGCCTTCTATTTTCCTGTCTACATTCTCATTTACACTATTTACAGTTTCAATTACAGAACTAATTTGGATATTTACAATTTCATTTACATTCTTTCACAGTATTAATCTTATCAAGGCTATTAAAACTTGCGCTCACTTGGCTACCTGGCCCTCAATGCTTGCATTGCTTCCAGTTCTGCAGGCATTTTCTAAACATTCACAGTAATTTTACAACAGTCCTAATTAATTAATTTTTCTATCACTAATTATTAGTCTATTTCCTAACTTTATTTACAACTGATTGATTAATAATTGCCTCCATCTCACATGACATCAGTGTTACATGGGACACCTGACGGGTGTATCGGAGTTCGTGAGGGATGGAGATGGTAATAAAAAATATAAACTAAATTTGATTTCTAATGTATTCCTACAGCTATTATTTACAGTCTTAAATTTTCTGTCTCCGCTATTACTTTTTTTATTTAACCGTGAGCGCAATATTTAATGTCCAGTTCAACTCTAATTGNAAATTTTCTGTCTCCGCTATTACTTTTTTTATTTAACCGTGAGCGCAATATTTAATGTCCAGTTCAACTCTAATTGATGTCCGTCCTAATGTATCTTGTTTGGTTACAGTCAATTAGCTCATACTAATCATTAACACGTATTCAGTCTGTTGCCATCATTTTTAATGTCTTTCACTCGTGCATCTAGTCCAATAGTCCAGCTGCAGTCTCAGATTTCCCTTCCACTGGTCGCTACTCTTGCCGCTCATTCTTCTATCGCTCTGAACTCAGCCACTCANTGCAGTCTCAGATTTCCCTTCCACTGGTCGCTACTCTTGCCGCTCATTCTTCTATCGCTCTGAACTCAGCCACTCATCCATTCCACAAAAATACTCCCTCTCCGAGTTCTGTTGCACTTTTATATTGTTCGCCATAACCATATGGAAGTTTCAACGCACCCCGAGTCGCGTTGAGAGAGTGAGGTCTAATCCAGAGTATTCTTCAGATAAATGGAGAAATAAATACAACCAGGGTCAGCAGCATGCATCGCAAAAAGGATTATCGTGCCTGCTCGCTTTCTGCAACAGATATGCGGCCACCGGCCTATTGCTGCCTGTTCATTTAAGACAATCCTTTGACTTGCTGCCACCCCCATCATATAACTGCTCTCCCTTCCATTTTCTCACGTGGGATGCGAAGCAGCGAGCGCATATCATAAATTGTCAGACGTTGTGGTTCTATTTATAAAAGTTCCCTAAAATAAAAACACTAATTACTGATTGGAAATACATGTTTGGGTAATGCAAAAAAAATTCTNAAATTTTCTGTCTCCGCTATTACTTTTTTTATTTAACCGTGAGCGCAATATTTAATGTCCAGTTCAACTCTAATTAATGTCCGTCTTAATGTATCTTGTTTGGTTACAGTCAATTAGCTCATACTAATCATTAACACGTATTCAGTCTGTTGCCATCATTTTTAATGTCTTTCACTCATGCATCTAGTCCAATAGTCCAGCTGCACTCTTCACTGCTTGATACTTGCAGTCTCAGATTTCCCTTCCACTGGTCGCTACTCTTGCCGCTCATTCTTCTATCGCTCTGAACTCAGCCACTCATCCATTCCACAAAAATACTCCCTCTCCGAGTTCTGTTGCACTTTTATATTGTTCGCCATAACCATATGGAAGTTTCAACGCACCCCGAGTCGCGTTGAGAGAGTGAGGTCTAATCCAGAGTATTCTTCAGATAAATGGAGAAATAAATACAACCAGGGTCAGCAGCATGCATCGCAAAAAGGATTATCGTGCCTGCTCGCTTTCTGCAACAGATATGCGGCCACCGGCCTATTGCTGCCTGTTCATTTAAGACAATCCTTTGACTTGCTGCCACCCCCATCATATAACTGCTCTCCCTTCCATTTTCTCACGTGGGATGCGAAGCAGCGAGCGCATATCATAAATTGTCAGACGTTGTGGTTCTATTTATAAAAGTTCCCTAAAATAAAAACACTAATTACTGATTGGAAATACATGTTTGGGTAATGCAAAAAAAATTCTAAATCAGTGCTAGGATGGTGTAAGTGAACTCGTGCTCCATTCCACCCCAGAGTAGGCTCTGTTCAAAAGATTGTTACAGGATACAACTGCCTTGAAAAATTGTACGCNGTGCTCCATTCCACCCCAGAGTAGGCTCTGTTCAAAAGATTGTTACAGGATACAACTGCCTTGAAAAATTGTACGCAGCTGCTGTCAAAGGATTGCATTCAGCTTCTGTATGAATGAACAGGTCCACCCTACTAAGAGTACTAGTGGCTTCATGGGGTCAAGATAGCCAGTGCCATGCTTTCTGCCACTTCTGCCTCCATACCACCTGTTGTCTTGGCATGTGCAATTAGTAGGGTTTATATATTTTCAATAGCAAAAAAAATACCAGCGTCAACATTTAACCATAGATAGCTGTTATGGTTTTTATTTTAACTTGTTCTATAGATTATGGGAGCTGTAGTGAAATGCTATTAAGTGTTCTTAACTTTCAATTAAATATAATTATTATGCAAACAATTGAACTGGTCATACTAAATAATTAAACTTAGAATGAAGAGTGCTAAAATCCCAAAAGAATAAAACATTACATGTTTCAGTACATTCAGTAGAACTACCATATATGAAAATCCTCGGAATTACACACTTGCAACAAATTGTTAGTTTGAAGACAGAATACACATGCTAAGCTAAAGGTGTTGTCATGCGTAAAAACTTTAAACTTTCAAAACATCCTTGATTTATTATAGCATATTAATTGTATCTGATCAGAAATGTCATTTCACCAATTATAACCCAAAAACCAGACCTACGTGGGAAAACCTGGACATAGGCAACCTTGAGATAGAGCTTTCACTTTTTCACTCATCATGCCTTATTTGCATAAGGAAGGGTTGTGGTCCTGCCTCCATTAACTGTTTCATTGTATCTGGTTTGTCTATAGTACTCTGTGNATTTGCATAAGGAAGGGTTGTGGTCCTGCCTCCATTAACTGTTTCATTGTATCTGGTTTGTCTATAGTACTCTGTGTCTCATAACTTGGCAAAATCTTGACAGTCAGCATGGCAACTTTATGTATACAAAACAAACAACGTGCCATTTACTTAATCCTGTATCAGTTGTTGCATTAATCAATTAATTATTACTTTAGCTATTCTGACTGCACTGCTAATGCGCATCAGAAAATATGGGGATAAGAAATGGTTCCTAAATAAATGAATGCATCTTTTTACGTGGTCACAANGCTAATGCGCATCAGAAAATATGGGGATAAGAAATGGTTCCTAAATAAATGAATGCATCTTTTTACGTGGTCACAAGACAGCTGTTAGTGTTACAAACTAAACTTTGTGCTAAAGTAGTAATGTATAGGTGTTCAAAACTAAATGCACATTAAAATGGTCCATATTAAAATGATACATAATTTCAAACATTGGTAGTTATTTTTAAATCTTATCCCCACTCACCATGCCATCCATACATGCTAGATATTAATTCCAAAAGTCTACAGAAATAATGCAGGGTATTGTTGAATTATTTGTCTAATAATTTGACTAAATATATTTCAAACTTGTGTTGTTTTGAGCCAGTAATAGGAGAAAATGAACTCTTAAAAAGACTATCAAGAGGCCAATGCTGCTAGCTGTTGCTGAGCACGGTCGGCTTAAGACACGCTCTGCCATGCTATCTGTTAGCGAGCTCTCTAGACACTACCAGCCAGAAAAAAATCACTTTCTTGTGTAAATTAACATTTATGAATGGATATCAATGGTTTTATTTTTGCGCAAGCTCTCTCTAATTTTTAAAGTAAGATTTTTATTTCAGTGTACAGTAATTTTTGATTACTGATAATTTCTATTGGGCCGATAATCCTTATGCCTATGTACATTAAATGCAATATTGTTCTTATCCTGCAACCNTACTGATCATTTCTATTGGGCCGATAATCCTTATGCCTATGTACATTAAATGCAATATTGTTCTTATCCTGCAACCCCATCTCTTTTTCGTGTTACTATATCATCACACATCGTGATAGAGCAGGGGACCAAACGTGACCAAATGATTGTAGNCCATCTCTTTTTCGTGTTACTATATCATCACACATCGTGATAGAGCAGGGGACCAAACGTGACCAAATGATTGTAGTCTGTAGTAGTTGTTTCTACAGCTACTTAAAGTATCAAAATAATGAAAATAATATTAATGAAACCTCAAGGGGGGAGTAGCTAATTACCTGTAGAAAGAAAAGATATAAATGTTTGGTTCATGGCTCAATTTAATACATATCAAGAAATAAAGATTCAGTTTGGTTTCATTTCTGAAAATTTTGTATAACATAGTTACTTGAAATTAGAACATTGCATGGCATGATATTGAAAAGAAGCAAGATATTTACGACCTAGGATTCAATAAAGATAAACTTGTACATACTTTCTCGGCCCTGCGAGTTCTTGGCCTGAAGGGCTGATTACGATGTTCTGACTAACGTTTCTGATGCTGTGGGGGCATTAGGAGACCGGGCACGTCCCTGAGTGATGCCGTTGGTACTTATGTGTTCTGCGGTTTGGTGCGGTTCTGGTGAGTTGGTTGGCCCTTTCATAGGCCCTCGGATTGGTTGTGGTTGACTTGTTGCACTCAGCTGGCTTTCTCTCGACGTGGCGCTCCTCGTTGAAGCTCACCACTCACTCCCGTTCGCTGCATAGGGTTATACCTGACTGATTGCTTCCCTACCACGTCCCGACAAGAGACCCTTGGCGGGCCTCCACTCGAGCTCTGTGCGTAATTGTTGACCATACCCACTAAAATTATCATGAAGGGCAGTGCTGACTGCATTCACAAAAAGAAAGGCAGATTGTTGAAAGATCCTGGGCAGCTGCTGAACTAGTGTGTATTCTCTTCCTGTGTCAACAGATCCTGACACAAGAGTTATCTAAAATTAAGGCTTCCCCAGTCAAGTCCAACTTGATGTGCATCCAAATAAAAATAACACATAAATATTTATCTCCAAAAAATCGCAGTAACAATATTGTATTTATAAAACAAAGAAAGTGGGAAACGCATGGGTAGTTTTTAAGTAATTCTTCCATTATTCTGTGCCACCTATTTCCAACTTGAGCTGTTTAGTATCAGTAATAGCAGAATAACTGCTTTGAAATAGTTAGCGAATGAAAGTTGTCTGTCAAGAAAGTTCCTCGAATTACTTTTATTTCCAGTCTTAACATATTAGCTGTAACATCCAATGTGTGATAAGAATAAGAATTACAGTCTTGCAAATGTTAACCCAAATTTGCTGTCTGTAATAAATTAAAATTTAACAAATATTTAATTTTTGCAAGGTTTTCTATTTTTTCCTTTATAACCTACAGATTTTTTAAACAGGTGTCTTGTCTATAAATATTTAAAAATTGTTTAGCATTACAATGGCAAGTGGATTAGCTGACAGCATGTTATTTAAATATACAGCCGCCACTTGACGTACCAGCTGATGATGAAAGGATACGTAAACAAATTGTACACATTGGTGCTATTTTTGTCAAACTGTCAATCTTGCAAAGTTACATGAGACAGAATATATTAAATTATAACTGTGATCAATGCATATTGCTATAATTTTTATGTATTAGTATTTCTTTGAACTTCTGGAGTGTGTCAGATCATATGTGGTTCTGTTGAAATGAGGAGTAATAATTTTCCCCAATTGTCTTCAGACTGCCAGACAGGTTTTTGCAGTGTCTTTGCTCACCGCACTTCAAAGGTTATAGGTTTCAGACCAGTGATGCTGAAGTACTGTGAACAAAAGGTCTCCTCACTTTCTTTGAGTAACATTTTCTCATTAACTTTATTTTAATTAACGGGGTTTGTTTATATAGTGATTGTCCTAAATTGGTAATAGTTTTAAGTAGTTTGTGCAGTTATGGTTTTTGTTTTTAATGTAATAAATTTTAATGGTTGATATCTGTGTAATTTTTTTTATTTGGATTTGTATTGTTTCAGTTATTTACAGGTATAGCTGTGAGGCACATGGAGTTCTTGCTGGACAGTGGAGAATATTGCCAAGCACAGCACAAATAAAGTGGACGTTGGGAATTCATACAAGGAGCAGCTTTTTTACCTGAAGTTTATAAGGTTACGTAAATTTGAATGGGGTGAAATAGAATAAAGTGGATATAAATATTAGGTTTGTTCAAATACAAGTGGAAAAAAGAGGAATAAAAGTGGTGACTGAAGTGTTAAGATTGGCCTGCTTGCTGTCTGAATATATAGTTTTTTTAAACTAATGAACTTTTTTTATTAATTTTAATTGCATCAAGGATATTGTCCCCAAGTGTTATAATTTACAAAGTTATAAACTAAAGCATAACTGGCAGCTAGAACTGTCTTTTTTAGATCTGCAGCGAGACATTTTCTTTTTTCAATTGCTGTGAAATTTTTATAATTTGATTTGTGTTTGAGAAACAGTAGCTAGAGGAACTGGCAATGTAAAAAAAATTTACTGCTATATCACTATAATTGTGTCCTTTTTGGTGTAAATTTTTTTTCCCAATATCAGTGTTTAAATATTAGATACTGCACTAAGGTGTTACCTGAAGAATACCCTAATACCAAGAGGTTATTATATTTTTTTATGAAATGTCTTTGAGTGCCAGCAACATGCGTTTGAAGGATATCAGGCCAGCGCCATGTGAAATAGAGTATAAGAACATGAAGTTCCTCATTACTGATCGTCCAACTGATCAGAACATCCATAACTACATTCAAGTAAGTAATCCTCCAAAGTAATTGTATCTTGGAAAGTGTACTATGTTAGAGTAGACTTGGAACACGTGTAGAAAATATTTTTAATATGGTTGCTGCATATGCTTAGTCTCATAAAAACAGCAAATCAAATTTATGAAGGTGTCTGCTTGTAGCATTTTGACCATTTAGGGATTGGGTGTGGTATTACCCATTTCAGAATCCAAAATATATCAGAGTATTGTGGGAGGAGAAAGTCCATTTTTGCTCAACTTGGTACACATTGAAAAGCAAGTAAAATTTTCAACTTGATATACCAAAATTTCAAGCTGTACAGTATACTCAGATTATAATCAAGTTCATCTGGACCAACAAACATATTTATAGCTAAGCATACTCGTTCATTTTATTGCAAGTGGCTATTTGCAGTTATGCCCAATCACATGTTTTCCTGTACTGTGTAACCACTGGCTTCCACAATCCGTTAAAATGTTTACGTTCACGCATGTAGCAAACATGAATGAATGCATACATTACTGAAAGTTATTCCAAACAATAATTTTACAATATTAAGTTCATAAAAACATGAGCCTCGCCCAAATAAAATATTGATGGCTTGAGGGTTCTTAGGAGGCTGCAGTGAAAAGCTTAGTTTTCCTCAACTTAATGGTTAGCTTACTCAACAAAATTTACTAATGAAAGTAGGGATGGGACAATTGAATTTAAGATTTCATGGTTCCCTGGAATCCACAGGATTAGACTGAGTATTGGAGACAGGTTTAGTATTATTAGACTTAACCAGTTAAAATTACCTTTCTTTTTGACAGTACAACACCCACTGACCACACTTCCTCGTAATAAATTATCATATTAAAACATTTTATTCAAAAATCTAATAACTTGGGAATTTATGGTGGCATGGGAAATCGATATATGTTTAAAACAAATCTTCGGAAGGAGATAGTGACGCTCTTAAATGGGGAATTTATGATGGCATGGGAAATCGATATATGTTTAAAACAAATCTTTGGAAGGAGATAGTGGCGCTCTTAAATGTAAAGACAGCCAAAACTTTAATTCAACATGTCTTGTATTGCTAACTTATATTGTAAATTTTCATTGCAAACATGTTTTTACAATTACTCTATTCACAGCTCATTAGATATGTATGCATTCATCAATTTTTATTTGTGTTTATTTTAATACTTTATTAATGTTGCTGTCCCTTTTATTTATTTCTTCCATGCTACCCACTACTCTAATGCCATTTTGAAATTTCTGCCAAAAGTTATCCTTTTTTTGTCACAGTGTATCATTGACAGTGTTCCATGACCTGTATAAATGCATTTACTATCAATCTTGTGCAATTAGTTCAGTCATTAAAGGTATGTTTACTAGTTGAAACAAGTGTAAATATTTTTATTCGGTCATTCCATGTGAAATAATAAAGGGGCTGAAACTGCACCATTTTTTATTTTGATAAAAATTTGTTCCTTTGTTACTCTCTCCTCAAGGTGAAAAAAAAACATTTTAGATTTTTATTTAAAAGCCTATGATGGCAGCCATTTTTCATACACACTACAAGCAAATTTTGGAGGTTTACGCAACTAGCCAACTTCTTTAGTAAATAATAAATTGCCAATTGTGGAGTTTTTAATGTATTTTAAAAGCTTTTATAAGACGCTATTACACTGTATATTTATATTATAAAATACATTTTGTTTGTTCAAGATCATGGCCATCTCTCTTCAGCATTCAGAGGACGTTTTACCCCACTTTATACCTCACCCTGCTTCACTAGTTGCATTTGAAAATCTGATCTTTTGTGAGCTTAGTGTCTATATGTAGAACAGTGTGCAACATCAAAATTATCTGGGTTGAAGACTTTCTTTCTAGAAAAAAAGTCTCCAAATTAGGAAAATATGAAANAAATAATAAAGGGGCTGAAACTGCACCATTTTTTATTTTGATAAAAATTTGTTCCTTTGTTACTCTCTCCTCAAGGTTTAAAAAAAAAAACATTTTAGATTTTTATTTAAAAGTCTATGATGGCAGCCATTTTTCATACACACTACAAGCAAATTTTGGAGGTTTACGCAACTAGCCAACTTCTTTAGTAAATAATAAATTGCCAATTGTGGAGTTTTTAATGTCTTTTAAAAGCTTTTATAAGACGCTATTACACTGTATATTTATATTATAAAATACATTTTGTTTGTTCAAGATCATGGCCATCTCTCTTCAGCATTCAGAGGACGTTTTACCCCACTTTATACCTCACCCTGCTTCACTAGTTGCATTTGAAAATCTGATCTTTTGTGAGCTTAGTGTCTATATGTAGAACAGTGTGCAACATCAAAATTATCTGGGTTGAAGACTTTCTTTCTAGAAAAAAAGTCTCCAAATTAGGAAAATATGAACATTTGCTGTTTTCAAAGCCAAAAAAGTTGGGGACAAAATAGAAATTTGAGTTTATTATAGATTCTCTTGGCAAATAGCTATAGAGCACAAATTGTCACATTCTGTTATTTTCAGCCCTATTGAGTACACTTGCCTTTGATGAAACAAAAAAAGGTTTATTTTTAAATTAAATCTTTTGTGCATTATATAATACCACGTCATTCTGAATGTCATTAAAATTAGGGTGACAAAAAGGGTACTAAGTGTTAATACACTGTTTGGGCAGAGCAATATAAAAAAATTTAAAATTCTCAATTTTGCAACCACACTAATAAAAATAAATAAAAGTTTACCTGCTGTACTGTAATCTGAACACTATGAACAGTTTAACTTATGATAAATCAAAGGCAAAATTCACGAGAAGGTGTTTTAAGTCAGTTTAGTACATGTAATGGTAACTACTCTGTAATGTCTGAAAATCTGAAGATGATGCAGCTGTTTCGTGAGATTGCATCGTACAGATAAGCACAGGATTGGACGCATTATGCTTGGAGCTTCAGTTTTCCGTTGCCGGTCCCGGTCTCGGTGGCATGTTTTGTATGCAATACAAGTGTTCTGTTGGTTGTTTTGTTAAGAATGAGTGTCAAAGTTGTCTATTCTAGTTAATAATTGAAAGTGACATAAGTGATGAAATGAAAACATTAATTATTCTTAGAACATGTGTGGATGAAGTTTTAAATATCTGTACATACCATTACAAATAATATGTTGACTAGTTCTTTAATTTGTATGGTAATAAGTAATTGTTGTGGCCCATTTGTCATGCACAAGAAGCCTATTTTGAAGTCCATATGCATCTGTCTGCTAAACATGAGCATCTGAAACTTATACCATGTAAGGCTTTATGTGCACGTTGGTTTCAAAAGTTGAATAAAACTGTTGAATTAGAGTTTGACGGAGAACACAACAATGATGGTAATTTTGAGCCAGAATGCATTGCTGTGGAATCTGTTAACAACGCATGTGCTGCTCTGTGTGAATTTGTGTTTGTTTACAATGATTTCCTCTGTATAAAAGAACAAAAAGAATGTAGCAAAAGACTTATAACCTATCATGTAAAATTAGAAGAAAGTTTGAACAAATATCTCCTTTTCCAATTNAAGAATGTAGCAAAAGACTTATAACCTATCATGTAAAATTAGAAGAAAGTTTGAACAAATATCTCCTTTTCCAATCATGCTACTGACCATGGAGAAATTACTCCTAATAACAATTTAGGTTACCTTGAATTAATAGATGAGTTAAAGGAGAAATTCGCTCATGTTAACAGATTGCCTGGTTTAAAGAACTGTGTAACAGTCAGATCTCCAAGTGGAGCAAAGACAAAAGGATCAAAATTTTTAATGCTCTTTAATTTAAATGAAGTTTACTTGAAATTTAAAGAAACTCATCCATTTATAAAGATAGGGTTTTCAAAGTTTGCTTCATTAAGGGCCAAGTGTTGCATGCTAGCTGGTGCCAGTGGCACACATTTTTGTGTGTGCACCTACAGCACCAAAATGTGAAATTAATGTTGGCAGCGACGGTGAGTTCACAATTCCATAAATGTCCTGGAGTTGATGTACTGGATGGAATCATCTGTGGGGAAGATGAGCTTTTGAGTGAAATAAAGTTCACACAATGCGTGTCAACAGACTGCTGTTAGCTTGCCACCTTAGTGAAAAATATGGAAGAGTTTTTGATTGATCTAAAGGAAAAGTAGATAAAATTAAAAAACCCATCACTTTATTGCAAAATGTCAGTCTGAATTTCTAAAATCAAAAAAGACTATATTAATTCTGCTGAGTGTATAATTTTGGGAGATTTCTCAGAAAACTGCTTTTGTATGCAAGATGTACAGGCATTTCATTGGGATTATGCACAAGTCACATTACACCAATTTGTTTTATATTACAAAGAAAGTGATTTCACCAAGTGTTGAAACCTTTTCTGTTGTCAGAGACTATTTGACACAATGCTGTAGCTGTTTACACCTTTCAGAAAGTTCTGCTTCAACATTTGAGACAGATTTCCCAACTGGACAAGTGTATTATTTTAGTGATATTTCAGCTGCTCAATACAAAAACAAAAAAAAAATCTTTGTTAACCTGGCTAAGCACAAAGATGATTTTGATCTGTCTGTTGAAGGGCTTTTTTTTTTTTTTTTTTTTTTTTTTTTAANCAAAAGTCTGTGCGATTGTGCCGGAGGTACAGTTCAGTGTCATGTGACAAAGGCTAGTTTACAAGAACCTCTTGAAACATTGTATTGCCATACAAGACAGTATCATGGTTTTGTTTCAGTAGATTGAGATAATCTAGCTGTCTACCATTACTCAATACAGAAATATTTAGTGGTACCCATCACCAAACCACAAGAAGCTGTTAATGGCACATACTACACAGTAACATTGCTGCATAAACATGGAGTTTGTAAATTTTAAAATATTAGTATGTGTACAAACAGCGACTGTAAATTACAGTGAAAATTGAATTGGGAATGTACAAACAGAAGACTAAAATGTAGACATAGCAGCAAATTTTAATTGGACTGGTACCACAGCTAGAATGAATTAACTTTTGTACTGATTAGGTATTTGGTTACTTGCCAGCACGAAGAAAACTTATATTGGCACTTTTCAAATTAGGAAAGGTTATTCACATTTGCATTCCTTTGACACACTTAAATCACATTCAGAATGAAGTAGAATTATATGATTGACCATAGATTAAATTTACAAATTTTCTTTTTTTTTTTTTTTTTTTTTTTTTTTTTTTTNGGTTAGCGTTACTCAACAGGGGTGAAAATAACAGAATGGGGCAACCTGTGCCCTATAGCAGTTAGAGGATCTTTCATAAAAAGCAGGAAGTCTTCAACCCAGATAACTTAGATATTGTAGACTGGTCTACATGTAGACACTAAGCACACAAGATTATATCTCTAAATGCATCTTTGGTAAAGCAGGGTAGGGTACAACGTGGGGTAAAAGTTGCCTGAAAGCAGATGGCTGCCATCTTGAGAATACCTTATGTATTTTATAATGCACATATGCTGTGTAATAATATCTTATGTAAGCTTTAAAATGGCACTAAAAACTCCATAATAGGCGACTTATTAAAGAAATTACTGCTAGTTGCGTAAACCGTCAAAATCTGAAATTTGCTTGGTGTGTATGAAAAATGGCTACCATCATCCACTTGTAGGTAAGAAAACTAAATTAATGTTTTTCTTTCATCTTGAGGCTAGGGTAACAGCAACAAATTTTTATCAAAATCAAAAATTGTGCAGCTTCCATTTTTTTTAATAATTGTATGATTTCATATGGACTGCCCCAACTTTGGTCTGCAAACACATTTGTTAGAGGGATGAAAATAATACACAAATTAAGGGATACGAATAAGTTGGCTTTTTTTTTTCCCCCTTTTAAATATCTACTGCCTCTGCTTTCCCTAGTCAGCTTGGTTGGCTATTGTCTTGTTAGAAATGGAGTTTTATTCAGGATAGGCGTAGAAAGGTATTCATCACATGAGTAACTAAAATCGGGGAGGTAGTGACCATAGAAGGAAGAGTGCCCGAGCAAAAGTGAGATATACTGCAATGGAAGAGTGAATTTTTGTGCTCAGCAGCGAGTTAATATACAGACCATATTAAACTTCAGTATTAATTTTGTGGCCAAATAAAGGCTGCTGCTGTTAGAAATGAAAGCCCCTGTAATTACACAGAATCATATTTTGAGGCTGTATCATTCAAATGGTTCAAGCAGCTGTATTGGTGTTTTTCAGTCTCTGTTACATGTATTTATTGATTAGGAATGGAAAAAAGTTTTCCCCAATCATCACTGATTGCTGCTTATTAAAATTTTAACAATCTTGAACTGTCACTTGTGCTGCANGAAACTGCTGCTGTCAGGTGTGCTGCAATGTATTTCACTGTCAACATGTCTGCTTCTGTGCATATAACAGTATTCAGAAAACACAGGATGCCCATGAAGTGAGTATAGTACAGTGTAAAGCTGCACAATTTAAAAAATGGTCAATTGATGCCTTAATATAGATGTATCCTATAGTAAAACATTAATGAAAATCTGGATGATAATATTGAGCAGTTCTAAATATCTATATTGGTCTGTTTCCAGCATGTGTTCTTAAATGTATGTATCTGTAGTTTGTGTAGAAATAAATAATGGTTCGTGGTTTACATTCTTCCAGATATCAGTTTGTCATAAAAATATTCTAAATGTGATTTTGTTGTGTTAAAATTTGTTACTTGTGTATATGTATTACATAATATTTTTAAGATGTGTGCAGAGTGAGGTGGCGTGTCCGTACATCACTGGACTCTCATTCGGTAGGACTTGAGTTTGATTCTTGGTCAGGCCATCCTGATTTTGGTTTTAAAGGATTTTCCAAAATCCCTTTTAAGGGGATGCTGGGATGGTTCCTTAATACAGACACTTGCCAATTCCTTCCCATTTCCTTAATCTGCAGTGTTCCCCTACTAAGGCCTGGTCATTGTTCAGAGGCCTTGTGGTCCCAAGACAGTCACTATCACGGATGGAGCTGGTCTGAACTTCTTGGAAGGTGGTGATGACGTGCTTGCTTAGTCTCTGGTAACACTTGATATACCAACATTTCTGCGACAGCCTGAGAGTTGCCTTGGCACCCAGTGTGAACACTTCTTTCAGTAGCCTAGTTTCTCATGAATGATATTGTGCACATTGCCCACTAAGATGAGTTCCACAGCAATGTTGCGAAGTTAATGTGATAGTTTTTTAATCACTTTAAGAAGGGCACACAGTTTTATCTGTGGTGTATGTGCTTGGCTGACCAGGTTGTTACTCATATTGCATATCTGCCCTGCTGTTATCAAACACCGCACCAAACTCTCGTCTATAACCATAAAATTAGCATCGTACACCTTCATAAGTTTACAATAAATTTTGGGTGGTGTGGTGCCCTTGAGACTTGAAAACAATACGCACTTCAAAGTTTAGCCATGTTAATGCTAGCACTATCATCGTAAAACTGATATTACAAGGGCTGTGACAAAGCTGTGGTCTTATGCTGCAGCGTGACAGGAAATTATATGAAGAGGAGTTACTCAGTTCTTGTTACCTTACTTTTTGAATTGCCTTCATACAAAGACATTAAAGATTGTAGCTTCTCAAGCCACAAGCTGTCTTCAGTTACACAGCTACTAAACTGAGAATATGCACACTGGATGTGCACTACTGACCCTGCATTTAGTAAATTTTCATAAGCTTCCCTGATTGTTCAAACTATTTACCTTCTGCTTTCACAGTTCCATGTTTATGTGAAATGTCTTTTCTTGCACGGCTGTGTCACATGTGCATGTATGTCTGATCTTTCAGGCTGTTTTGTAAACTAATACCATATACAAAATCTGTTAATGCTATCAAGTGTTGGTATATTCATCGGGAATGGGATTGTCATTACAGAATGAGGGAAGTTTTGCATGATATGTGCACTTAGCAAAACTGCACAGAATATTTAAGTGGTCTTGTTACGTGCAACATAATGAATAGCCAGAGCTGAAATGTTTCATCTTATCAGCCTGTTCTTTAGGGGCCATTCTACACAAGAGGTCAAAACACAGACTGTTAGCAGCTGTCACATTGAACAGAATGCAATGTGTGCCATTGAAGCTGATTAAATTGTTTACTTGGTGATCTTAATAAAGCATTCCTTATTGAAGCTTTAGCAGGATTTGTAAGATTCTATTGGCCGTGTTTTAATATTCTTAATTGAATGTAAAAAAAAATGTTATCTTTAGTATTAGCACTGCCATCTATTTTTACACGTTCAAATTGTTCATACACACACCATGAGGAAAAGAAAATTCTTCACTGATATTTACAAATTCTACTGTATTATATATTTTTAAAAAATTATTGTTTGATTTATGTTATGTGGGAATTCCAAGGAAAAAGCAGGAAATTCAATTTAGTCTTGCTGGGCACCCTGCTAAGAGTGGTTTTCCCATTGCAGCAGCTGGCAATAGAAAGAAATGCCTCGGGCATTTATTTCAAACATCTGCAGAGGCCACTTAGCAATATAAATGCTAGTTGCTCTACATGGGGAGGCAGTAGGCAGTCAGGCTCGGTTCCATCCACCATGTTGAGTTTTTTATTTAGGAGGCAAAATTTTCTTCTCGATAAAATAAAATATTTCTCAGTATAGCATGTTTATACGTTACAGTTGCCTTGAAATGTAGCCACAAAGTTTTACCTACTTTATGTGATTGTGAAACAGCNTAGCATGTTTATACGTTACAGTTGCCTTGAAATGTAGCCACAAAGTTTTACCTACTTTATGTGATTGTGAAACAGCGAATTTATTAATTATTGCTGCATTAATAATGTTTTAATTAGTTGACAAAATTTCAGAATTTGTTGGTTATAAAATATTATGTACGACAAATGGAATTCCACTATAACTACAAAAAAGAAATAATTTTTGTTTATAAATTTATAGTTGAAAACAAGGTGCGACTGATGCAAATAATCCTATTTTTCCCTACACTTTTTATAGCAATGCAGACCTGGTTATTGTATGCCACGCATAATTGTGAAGCATAAAATTGCATTCTGCATAATTGTGTGTACAGGTTGTTTCACTNAGCATGTTTATACGTTACAGTTGCCTTGAAATGTAGCCACAAAGTTTTACCTACTTTATGTGATTGTGAAACAGCAAATTTATTAATTATTGCTGCTTTAATTAGTTGACAAAATTTCAGAATTTGTTGGTTATAAAATATTATGTACAACAAATGGAATTCCACTATAACTACAAAAAAGAAATAATTTTTGTATATAAATTTATAGTTGAAAACAAGGTGCGACTGATGCAAATAATGCTATTTTTCCCTACACTATTTTATTCACTTTTTATAGCAATGCAGACTTGGTTATTGTATGCCACGCATAATTGTGAAGCATAAAATTGCATTCTGCATAATTGTGTGTACAGGTTGTTTCACTNTGGTTATTGTATGCCACGCATAATTGTGAAGCATAAAATTGCATTCTGCATAATTGTGTGTACAGGTTGTTTCACTCCTGTCCTGGCCAGAATATAAACAAGACATGATAGTCAAAGTGGCAGTTTCCCACTATGGTAGTCTTCTGCCTACCATCTCTGACAAAATACACATTTGAAACTCTCTTGCTATTACTACTTGTTAACTGGGTAGTAAATATTTTTTTTTATAAAGATGTTACAAATTTTGAAGAAGTGACCAAAGACCAGAAATTTAGTTATGTTAATTTTTCTTTTATTCATGGCCCACTTGTTACAGGAAACACTTCACATTACCTCACGGCCAACTTTTATCGCAAGGCACTTGCCAAATTGCGAAAATTGCAACACCAAGTTACTGCATTACTTAAAATGAAACTTATGTCTGGTCATGCACACGCATACCGTACTAGCTAGCCGGGTCTCTAGCTGAAAGGCCTGGATGCTGCCTCGTGCAGGTCTTAATAATTTACATGAGATTCAAATTTTGGTGTAGGTTAGTCCAAACTATTTAAAAAAACTTTATCTGTGCGGCCTTCGACCTACGCAAGTGAAATTGTTCCGCCCGTTTATATTACTTTAACAATTATATTGGGCCTCCACTACCACAACTTTCCCTTGCAACATCCTGAGGACTTCGATTGCCCACATCATGGAGCTGGGCACCCACGTTGACAAACAAGCTAACTCCTGATTGGCCCAGTCTGCTCGCCTGATGTATTGTCCCACCAACGACCTAATTACTTGCAGCCACCATGGTGCCAAACTTAAATTTTGGCTACCTGCACAGCAAAACAAACAAAACGCCACAGTTGAAAAATATCACTATACATCCCCGGATTAATATAAGAAGTGCCTCTCAATACCGAACAACCTTAGTTATTTCATATGTACAAAAATTATATTGGATAATTTCCCCTTTCATATACTATAAAAGACTAAAGGCATAAACAATTGTTAAAAGCATGATTTGCAAGAGCTGTAGACAAATTAAAATTAAACCAGTAACCTTAGTGACCTGCAGTGTCACAGGGTGTATGCTGAAGAGTTTTAATTTTAGAAAATTGAATTTAAATGTGTTTTAACTTTACGCGCAGTCCAAGATACCTAAAAATGTTGAAACACTTATTTCGGTCTCCTGCAGAGCACACAAAGGAATCTGTAACACTCGTTGCTTTTCATGCAAACACTTGGGATGGGATCAAGATTGTGTGGTTACAAATGAGACTATATTATGCATGCTACAAGGGACACACATCAACCCTGTTTGATTTAATGGTTATGTATGAACCCATTCCTCCCTTTCCCTCCACTTGNGCTACAAGGGACACACATCAACCCTGTTTGATTTAATGGTTATGTATGAACCCATTCCTCCCTTTCCCTCCACTTTCCAGTATTTGGTCACTGACTGATCTGTTGCCTGATAATCCCAAGAGCATCGAAGAGAGAGGTAAAAGGGCCTATAATTGTCTCATGTTAGCGCGCAAGTCTTGATGCAAGACTATTGAAACAGAATCAATTTTAGATCAAAGATTTTGTTATGTAGGGCATGCACCCTTAGCTAAGTCCTAGACAAGTAAGTAAGCCTCTAAACTTATGGATAACTGTGGCTTGGACTCAATTCTACT
Source organism: Clitarchus hookeri (assembly GCA_002778355.1). NCBI lineage: Eukaryota > Metazoa > Arthropoda > Insecta > Phasmatodea > Phasmatidae > Clitarchus > Clitarchus hookeri. The sequence goes on from NQII01000761.1 coordinate 527,615, forward strand.
AACTTAATATGGCTCCTAACCTCGTGTAAAGTTGTTTTCCCCCTGCTTTTTTTTTATACATTCTCAATATGGTGGTAGTGTGGACTATTCATTCGTTAATTTTCTTGTGACAAGCATAATTTTCAATTTGAATTTGCTAATCGCAGCGACTATAATAGTAAATCAAGTCTGGAAAAAGTGTGCAGCAAGCGCGCTCTCTTGCAATACGCTGTCTAAACCGTTAAAGATGGAAAAATATCATGTAGTAAAGAATTGTGTAAAATAAAGACCTAAAAAAAACTTACTCTAGCATATATCTATCTATAACAGAGAAATACTAAGTGTTTTTACAGTTTAATTCACAAGCAACATTAAATGACTAAAGTTTTTCACCTTGCACTCTTTGAAATTGAAAAGAAAGTATAAAAAGCATGGGCCTACCAATACCAGATAACATAGATGATTCAACAGTTAACAATGACCACATCAGGAAAACTTCATATAATAGATTAGAATTGCACACCACCGCAACGCTTATTAGTATTTCTCTGTTATAGATAGGTATATGCTACCGCTGAGTTTTTCTAGGTCTTTTTATTCTACACAATTCTTTACTTCATGATATTTCCCATCNTCTACACAATTCTTTACTTCATGATATTTCCCATCTTCGATGGTTTAGACAGCGTATTGCAAGTGTGCGCTGGCGGCAAACTTTTTCTTACTTGATTCACTATTATCGTCACTGCTTATTCCTTATGGTACTTTACATAATAAAATATATAATAAAACCTGGCCAGAGAACATGGCTATGAATTAAAAAAAACACTTAAATCGGATAAGTGGTTCTTGAGTGATAAGTGCACCATCACACAGACAGAGACGTTGAGTTTTTTAATGTGTATAGAAGTTTAACACTAAGAAAAATTTAACTTTATTTAAAATCAAACCTAAACAATAATTCTGTAGTCTACGTGAGTGGAGTTGGGGGCACTGCTAGTCTACTAAAAGTTGAGCAAAATTATGTAATTATTGAAAAATATTTGATGCTATTACTATGCGTAATACTGACATGAAGTTTAATATGTTTTCAGCACTTGGTGTTCATAGTTTTATAGGGTTCTTACTTTACAAAGCATCGTGACTTTAAGATCAAAAACAGACTTTCATTTTGTCTTTGTTTTGGCAGTGATCAGTCTCTGTTCCACTTTTCAATTATGTTCTTGTGTTCAGCTGTGGGTTGTTAAGTAGTTTGTAAAGCCCTGCATAACTTTTTTCTTCAGTCAATTTTTATATTTTCACCATTTGCAAATATAATTGCAATGTAACTTTTTACAGACTCTGTTTAAATTCTCCTGATTTATGAATGTCTGTTTATTCTGTTAGTAAGCAACAACTACATAATTTACACAAGGCAAACGTCTGTAAATTAATTTATCATTGATCTGTATTTGAATACTTGTTGATATGCAAGGATGGTTACTAGTGTTTTATTCAAACCTTAGGCCATAAGTAGGTAAAAATTAAGTCTGTTAAAGAAAATTGTTGCAGAAGTATTAACTGGCACATCAAGCATGCATTTGCCTGTTAAAGTTCTTGGGCACCTTGCTCCTGTAGATATGGAGCATAGCCAACACCAAACGATGGAAAACACATTTACGAGCAGAATTAAAGCAAATATGTTGCATTTTTTATAAAGTGTGAATCTAATTTTGTTAAAGTATTTTGTACAAATTTGTTATAATAAATTGTAAAAGGCCATTTTTTATAATGTACAGTAGAATCCCGATAATTCGTATTGTCAAGGGACTGAATGCTAAATATGNTGTAAAAGGCCATTTTTTATAATGTACAGTAGAATCCCGATAATTCGTATTGTCAAGGGACTGAATGCTAAATATTAATTATAGAGATATTCGAATTAGCGGGATTGCCAATAATCGCGAACAAAAAAGAAAAAATACATAACGAGATTAATGCAAAAAATTTCATTAATATGTAATGATAAATGCACGGCTACATATTATATATACGTATGTACTGTATATATAAAACAATAATTACATCAATAAAAAACACATAAAAAATTTNTGTAAAAGGCCATTTTTTATAATGTACAGTAGAATCCCGATAATTCGTATTGTCAAGGGACTGAATGCTAAATATGAATTATAGAGATATTCGAATTAGCGGGATTGCCAATAATCGCGAACAAAAAAGAAAAAAATACATAACGAGATTAATGCAAAAAATTTCATTAATATGTAATGATAAACGCAAGGCTACATATTATATATACGTATGTACTGTATATATAAAACAATAATTACATCAATAAAAAACACATAAAAAATTTAAGTTTAAAAAATTTTGTAATTTTCTTTTGGTGCAAGCCTTGCAGACGGGTATTGTCGATGGCCGTGTAAATCATGTTCAAAGCAGAAAATACTTAATCGCCAACGTCTGATTTCGCTAAGAAATGGCGCACATTGTTGATGTATTGTTAAGCCTCTTTAGGTGTAATTGTCAGCACATCATCTTCATCACCTTCGCCATCAATGTCCTGAGATGGAGCCAAAATTTAGTCATCAGTTAGAATGCCCGCTACCGCTAGGCTGTCGTCAAAATAGACAAAATTTTCAAATGTTATAGAATTTTCTTTATTTTGAGGAAGACTATTCCAATTCACAGGGCATTCTAAGTCTTGTTCAGTAATTGCTGATGAATGTTCCACCTTCGTGAATCCACAGCACGAAAACAGTTTTTATTGTGCTTTTGCTAACACTTTGCCACACCTTGTGAGCAATGTTCATGGCTGAAAATAAGGTGATTTTATGATCCTTCCCATCCTTGATACTGTCAAGGCGTTGCATCACTACTTCCTTGAGGTAAAAGGTTTTGAACGTTTTAGTTATGCCCTGGTCTAGAGGTTGCAGCTTAGAAGTAGTGTTGGCAGGCAAAAACACAACATTAACATAACTGAGCGGTGGGGTATTATTGTGGGCCGTACAATTATCCATGAAAAGTATAATTTTTCGCTGACTTTTCTCCATATCAGCATTAACTTATCGTATCCATTCCTTGAATAATTCGCCCGTTATCCACGCTTTTTTGTTTGCTCGATAGGTCATCGGAAAAGTTTTTATGTTTTTAAAACATCTTGGTTTGGGTGATTTGCCAATCGTGATCTGTCTTAATTTCTCAGATCCATCCATGTTGGCGGCCAACAATGTGGTTACACGTTCTTTACTATTTTCTTCCTTAAAACACATTGATCAGTTGGGGAGACACTTATAAAATAACCCCGTCTCATCAGCATTAAAAATGTTGTTGGGGTCATAAGAATCAATTATTTCTCCCAATTCGTCTTTCCACGCAGAACAAACGTCGGCCGATACTTTCGCACTTTCTCCACTAAGCTTCTTCAATTTTATGCTGTGCCTTTTTTTAAACCTATCAAACCAACCATGACTTGCACGAAAGTCTTTAATTCCCATTTTTTTCTGCGAAAACTTGTACTTTTTTTCTTAAAAGGTTTCCTCCAACGGGTACATTCGAATTCCGTGCTTGCGCAAACCACGTTTTTAAATTCTCATTTAGTTGTGGAGACTCACCAGTCTTAAAATGCTTTACTTTGCTGTCCGACGTCTGGGAGGTGATCTTGTCTTTGTTCTTCAGAATTGATGTTATTGTGGAAGGAGGGACGTTATCACGTTTGGACAGGTTTATCACCACCGGCCATGGCAGTAATGATTTCTTTTTTTTTCTCTAATGGAAAGACACTTATTAGCTCTTTAAGGAGGCATGGCTAAGACCGAACTGACTAACTTTTCACTCGCTCTGCTCCTTCCTACCCTCTCATAACCCTAGGCCGGACAGCAAGGCGCCTCTTAGTTCTGGGAATCACAGACACATCCTCACAGCCTACTCGGCGTCATTACCTGCCCTTCAAACCCTCCTACGTCCCGCAGTACCCGTCCGGTCTTTTTACTCTGCCCGAATTGCATAAATCTAGAGCTGGTGTACAGTCAAGGGTTAAAAACATTAAGTGTTAACGAGATTTTTAAGTTGTAAATAAGAATTATAAGAGGTTTTAATTGAGCTCGAGCACCAAAATAAATACCTATTATCGAGGGGACCGGAATGCATTGTTTTTTTACTANTCTTTTTACTCTGCCCGAATTGCATAAATCTAGAGCTGGTGTACAGTCAAGGGTTAAAAACATTAAGTGTTAACGAGATTTTTAAGTTGTAAATAAGAATTATAAGAGGTTTTAATTGAGCTCTAGCACCAAAATAAATACCTATTATCGAGGGGACCGGAATGCATTGTTTTTTTACTAATTAAAGGGATTTTCTCAAGGGACCGGCAAATTTGTACGAATTAGCTGGATATACGAATAATCGGGATGCGAAATATCGGGATTTCACTGTATTTGAATAGCATAGCTATAATATTATCGNTCAAGGGACCGGCAAATTTGTACGAATTAGCGGGATATATGAATAATCGGGATGCGAAATATCGGGATTTCACTGTATTTGAATAGCATAGCTATAATATTATTGATATATGTTAAATCATGGATACCTTAATATGAAAATTACCTAAATACTCTGAATCTTGACCAGTCTGAACAACGCCTGCACAAAATTATAGCTGTCTGTGAAACAGTTTAACATTTCATATGAAGTGTTAAAATTTGTTGGCATTATTTGTTCAAAATTACTGTGCTTTTTCAATTCACTTGTTGGAAGTCTGTCTAAAAGGAATTTTAAAAGAAAACTGGTATTCATATCACGAACTTGAATAAAGGCACACTTGGCAGGTGAAAGATGTCATGTTACAGGTAGAATGTTATTTTTCTCAGGGCAGAAACTTTTGCAAAACAAGCCATTAAAAAACTTAACAAAATCATGTAGAACATATACGCGTGTGTAAATTATNCTGTGTTGATGCTTCACATATTAAGGAACACAGTAAAATGATTAGAAATGTATTAGTAATTTAAATGTTTCAATCCTTAGTCTTTTTATAAAATAACATTTGTTCTCATGAATTTAAATATTAATTTATTATCTGGAGTATAAGATGTGGCAATATTTTATGTAATTTGCCACCAACTTTACTTATACCAAGCAAGTCATTAAGTTACATGCATTTAGAGGCAGGGGTTATTTCAAAGGTTTATTTTTGAAGTTCTCAGCTAACCATGTGCNGTCATTAAGTTACATGCATTTAGAGGCAGGGGTTATTTCAAAGGTTTATTTTTGAAGTTCTCAGCTAACCATGTGCTGCCTTTCTGTTTTCCAACCTTATTCTGTCTAGTATACCTGGGGAAACATCCTAGTATTCACTTTAAAATGTAAAGTTCTTGCTGCTTTAAAGGTTTGACACATTCCCAGTTTTTTTTTTTTTTTTTCCCAGTTTCAAATTTGCCTAACATTTACATTTTTTTGGGCACGTTTATTTTAATAAAAAAAATTTGGTAATGAACAAAATTGGTGGCTGTTATTTTTCTTGATGCATGTTGTGGCTTGCAAAATTAACAATTTCACATAAGTTCACAGTAACTTAGCTCAAAATATTCCCACTGGGTGTGAAGAGCATAATAGCACAGTGGCAGTAGATTTTCATCTGGCACCTTGATAATGGATCTCTTCAGTCTGCAATTGTCAATTTACATGATATTAGATGGCTTTATTTATCTATGTTGGTTCAACGTGCGATTATACACACTACCAACTTAATTTACAGCATGTCGCAAGAAGTTGTTTAATTCTACTGATTTAAGATTTGTACCATTAAGCTCAGTTTTTAGTGATTTCACAGACTTATTATTTTGCAATGTACTTTAGGATTTACAAAATATAAATTGTCGCGTGCCGGATTAGGGATTATAGCAAGACATTGGCTCACATCCATCACNATCGTCCACCTGGGGTAAATTGTTTAACATCACACATTTCCATGACTGATAATTGTTATGTTTGGAGTGGCACAAATCCACAGTTATTCAACCAAGATTGTGAGTCTTGGAGGTAGCTCTTCCGCCCTCTCTGCTGTTGGGAGATTCATCTCTTCATCCGCCATTGAGACCGTTGGCCAGTTTTCACCTAGTAACCCTAGACAGGGGCTCTA
>NQII01000761.1:536850-586022 GCA_002778355.1 Clitarchus hookeri
TTGATGTTGTGTATTTGTGAATATATACGAGACAATATATTCGTACTTCAAAATACAACAGTAATAGTCTACCTCATTACCAAACCCGCAACCCCCACGCACCTTATAGTCGGTGCCTGGGGGACATTAACTCTGACCATATCAGCCGCCATGTCTTCCACAGTGGCGGTACATGAGTAGTCGTTAAAAAAAAAATATATATATATATATATATATATATTGTAATTTTGGTTTGAGATTAACAATGGTAATAAAAATCTGCTCATTATTTTTAATTTTGTATAAACAGCAGCAATGAATTAGATGTGGGTAATGTGAATTATGTGATCCAAATATAAACTTCTATTTCCTGCCCCTTAAAGCCCAGCATTTCTAATCACAATCTGCAGTTTTAAGGCAGCTGAATAAAATGTAATGTGGCAGAGCACGTGTGTAATGTTCGTCCATCAGTGGTTGTAACAGACTCTTTCTGCTATTGTGGTTAAAGCTACCACATCACAAAATTATACTTTTGTAACACCTTTTCAAAACTTATGTATAGTAAGTATTACATGGGGATATTTAAAACCCATGGTGTCTGGCCAACAAACTACTCATGGCTGGCATAAGCTTGCATGACAATAAAATATTTTATGTTATATTCACAAAGATTAGCTAACAAGTATTTCAGGTGTATAGCCTGTTACTGCATGTAATTCAACATTAACATTGGTTATCTCACTTTGTAAAGTTGACATTGAAATGGGAAAAGTAGTTTTTATGGGTTGAATTTTTAGTAAAGTAATAGAGGAAAAAGTGCAAATGAAATTGATTAACATGTGTATGTATGTGTAATATATATTTATTGGATAGAGCATTGTAGTTGGTTTTCATTTCTCGCCTTAATAGATTTCCGCATTTGGTCTTGCTGCTTCAAAGCACACACTTGTGCTAATCAATACACACACAAAACTTGACCTTTTATGAAAATTACCTTTAAATGGCCTTAATGTTATACAGCCTCTTAGAGGATTTTAACATTTTATAAAGGCTTATCTTTATTTCAAAACATTTTCTGGACGCTAATTATTTCTTACAGACTATTGTGTTGGTCCTATGGAATTGATATGCACATATTTATTAATGTGGATCAATCCAGCAGTTTTTTATGGCCTACTAAAAATAACTTGCCTCATATACCCTGAATTAAAAGATATTGCGCATAACTGTTTGCATTTAACATGGAATATTGAATGTAAATATGTTCTAAACTTTTTACAAAGAGCAGGTAACTCACAATTAAAATTATGCACAAAAATATTAAGCAACTGTTAAAATGTAAATATTCTATTATCATACGTTGTCAATATGTAATTACTATGCATCCAAAATTCAAGGAAGAAAACAAAGAATTTTGCAAAAGGGTTGAAGCAGCCTTGCAACAAAACATCATTTGCCTAGATATTGCTGTGATGTTTCAAGATGTATATAATTTTGCTAGTGCTAAAACATACCTGCTTTTTGGGCTAAATAATAAAATGATAAAAATTTTGTATGATCTTGTGCCTATAATGATTGGAATTGACAATGCTCAAACTTTCCAGCAATGTGTACCTAAAAGAGAAAATGCCCTGCTTTATAATTATAAGGCTGTGAAAATTTCAATATAAAAAAAAATTTCATTTCCTGGTGGCCTTAAAAGAGCAGAACGGATTAAATACTTTGTATAAAAAAGAATAGAAGCTACACAAACAATATTATAGATATGCTAATTTGCAGGAATTTTATAATACTCTTATTCGTGTTTAGATTAATACATTGGTCTAAAGTGGTGTATTGTAAATATTGCTTGAAGAGAAAATTATAAGGTAATATCTGTATTTATATGCAGTGGAAAATAAGAATTGGCTGAAAACAGCAATGCTCACATTTTTGTACTGTGAATGGCTTATACCATTAATCATACACAGGAACCTCTATCAACTAGAATGTATAAATTGTCCATATTTATCATTTACTTTATTCATTCCTGGTGCAATTTGTATGTAAATAGTGCTGTGTTTGCTGAATAATTTTTTTCCATAATCTTACAATCATTTTCTCCTATCATTAAAAATTACATGAAATTGTTTGACTATAGAGTTCAGAAAATACACGTTATGCAAATGGCACTACTCCATTGAATTTTTTGTAATTAAGGCCTATTTTGTGTAAACAAGCAACACACACTTGATAACAAAGCTTCTTGTAAAAGTTATATTTTGGTTTCATTAAAGCTTTTCCAGTTTCAACAGATGCAAATCATTTTTGTGTGTTCCATTTGATTGCTGGGATGAGGAATGAATGCTTGTTACTGTAAACAAAACTAGTCGCCAATTAAACTATCTATGGACAAAACTGAAATAAACTAACTTTTCTGTTCCATCTTGATGGCATTATTTATTTATTTCATGCACCATAAACACCATACATTGTCACACAGCCATGTGAGCAATAGTACTGTGAAGTGTTTGAACATAGTCAGCAGTGGTGCCATATTGTTGCGCTATTGACTTGCAATGTTGCCAAAGCACCACTTAGTCTGCAGATTAAATTTTTTGTATACAAAGCAGTACGCCTTAACAAACATGTTATGTGCTTTAAAAATTGTTTGGCTGGATTAATTTGCACAAGTAACAAATATTATTGTAAAAGTTTGGATCAATTCTGTCTATCCATTTAGTTTGACACATTTAATAATTTTCATTACTCGTAATGTGATGGCAATGCCATTCATTTGCTAATGCATATTTTTGTATTAAAATATTGATTTGTGAAGTATTTATGCATTGTAATTCTATTTGTTAATGTTGTTTAACATAATTCTTAGGGCATTTAACAACTGTTAAAGGCACACTGTCTTTTGTATCAAAGAGTAAATCTAGGCTGCAGTATTATCTAAATGCTGCCTTTCTTATGAGCAACAAGTATGTCTAAAGGGCGAGCGTTAAACAAAACAGATTGTGAACATCATTCAATATTTGCAAACCAATATTTACAGAAATTAATGTGAAAGTTTTTATACTACTGATTACAATATTTAATGCTTTTTGTTTATTTAATGAGTACACAGTGGGTATGAACCAGCTGATGTAAACACCAGCTGAAAGTCACATGGCAGTGTTTATTTTTATAGGTACACAGAAAGATACACTACCAATGGGCTGAAAATAGAAACTTAGCAGGGCTCTCAAAAGTGCTCACTTTACCATGAACAGCCTTTATTAGGCAATAAATTGGTTAATATTTCAGAAGTAAAGGCATTAATTTAATTATTACTTAGTTTGAATACAGAAAATTCAATTTGGCTAAACAATGTCTAGGTTATAGAATATTTATTGTACCAGTTAATAACATACTAGATATAGTAAATAAAGTGGCCAGTTAAGAAGTTAAAAATGAAAAATCATTTAAAGAGTATACCGTAAATGAAAAGGGTTCTAACATAACTATTTTCTCAAATTTGTATTCTACCCACCTGCCAATTTCTTTTATAGTTGGTGTGGGTAGGACATCAGTTTGACATTTAAAATTGTCTTTTTCGTCTTTTTGATCAGCTACTCTTCCGCTCAACCCACTAGTTTTTGTGAAATAACACTGGTCCCACCTTCTTAGAGATATGTATGTTTTATGTATAAACTTATTTGACACACTCCTGCACATAGGCAGTTCACTGTAAAGTGAGCACTTTTTAAGGCAGTGTATAGTTTCTTTCAGCTTGTTTGTATACTTTTGCCTGTTGTCAATACAAACTTGCCATGTGGCTAATAACACTCGGTGTGTTGTACATCTTAATAGCCTTCAAAAGTTGTCAGAGGTCACAATAAAATTTAATTTTTGTTTTTTGAATATGCCTGTTGGGAGGGCCGCAGAAAAGTGCTTACTGTACCACATATATAAATGTTGTGCTAACTCATCACCCTTTGTTTATAATAGACTCCAGCCTTATTAATATTTGATGTGGAGACTGAAATGTTGAGTGTAAATCCCTTTTCACTTATCAGTTTGAATACACATCAGAATATCTGAAGCACTCAGGTCTTAGTTTCCAAAGTAGGAAACTCCATGTATTATGTTATGAAGGCTTCAGGAAAAATACTTCGTTCATTATGCAAAAGCAGTGTGGTGTTTTACATCAGTATGCTCTCAAGACCTTGCTGTTAAGAGCCATCCAAACCTCTTCACTCATCAGCATGATATTTGTTTGGGCAGAGGAAGCTGTCTTTAGCAGTAAAAGTAGGCTGGCCATCCAGTCTTGGTCATGCTTGAAGTGGACATTGGTGTTAGACTCCAAACGTCTGCGAAAGAATAACACTAAGGTTCCTGACTGCTGAAACATGCCCATATATGCTAATCCAGAATAGGGAATATTGTTACAGAAAACTGTGCACATATTTCAGTGCGAAGGGCTTAATACCTTGGATGATGATCAACCATTATCACTCCTGACCTCATTGAACAGGTGGAATGACTTGTGAAAGGTGATAATATACTCACAATATAGTGTATGGCATGTCATCTTGGTGCCAGTCATGGGACATTTGGGCAATTCTGCATGACAGGCTGGGGTACTGGACAGTTTTTTACGTAATGGGTAGGGTGATCCTTATTTTTCGACTTAAAAAACGACTGCAGCACCCTGTCATATAATTCTCTAGCCTAAAAATTGAAAAAGTTTTTTTTATTTAATTTTTGGAATGGTTTTAGAGGTCGCAATAATCAGTCAAAGTTTAAAAAAAAAAATCATAGTATAGCCACTTTAACCATGAAGCCGGCTAATTGACTCCAGCATATATATATATATATAAAGCCCATTTTAAAGTGAAATAACATGCAGAGAGACTCACTTTAGTCAATCCCATCCCTTACTCCTTTCCTGTGCCTAAGCGTCGAGGTTGAGCCCCGCCCCGCACTTCAGATGGAATTCAGCCATTAGCGAGAGGACGCACATTTTTTCCTCTAACTGTACGTACTTGTTTCGACTTGTCAGGGCGTCCACAAGTAGTGGCATGAGTTTGCTAACCAGAAATAAAACTAACATTTGGCTTATAGGCCAGTCACTACAAAATCTGAATCAGTCGGTTACCTTCAATTGGTGAAGTATTACATTTATTTTTTTACTACAAAAGCGAAGAAAAGAAATCTATTGGTGATTCTGCGACTGGTTGCATGTGAAGTGATAAATTTTTGGAGAAAAGCTGGTATACCAACAAAATTGAAAAAACATGTGATCAGTAAAATAGAACACCACTTCAAAGAGTGGCAGAATCTGAAGGAAAAACATAGAGAACAAAAAAACATTCGGAAGCATTAAAGATGAAAGAACAAGATTGGCAACAAAAATTAAAAGATTTGTTTGATATTGCTCACTGTAAAGTTTTAAGTATTATGTCTATAGAAGAGAATAAGCCATTTTCATTAGCATGACAAAAAAAGGTCAGTAGATAAAAAAGCTTAAGAACAAGTGAGGAATTTAAACAAAAAGCAGAACGTCTTTAAAAATTATGTGAATGTGAAAGCAGAAGTGTATCGGCTTTGACAGACAAGTGCTTACTTTCTTCTTCTACCACCAGCGAAGAAACAACTGTATCTGATTTCGAAGTCTTACCAGAATCTTCGACAGAGCAACCACCACAAAAGAGAGCTCAAAGACATAATTAATACCCACTTAGCTGCTAGCCTTGATGTCTCTAAATTAAGTGACAGAAAAGCAGCTGTGGTCATAGCATCTACTTTGAAAAGTGCAGGATGTGATCCTTTAGAGTTTAATGTTAATAGATCTTCTATTCATCGACAACGTTTGAAAAATCGAAAAGCAATAGCAGAGTCTCTCAAAAGTGAGTTCAAACCTGTTTTTTCATTAATGATTCATTGGGATGGCAAGTTAATTGAAGATATTATTGGACATGAAACTGTAGATCGTCTGCTAATTTTGATATCAGGACATGAGGTCAATCAGCTTCATGCAGTTCCAAAATTGGAACGTGGAACACGCGAAGCATATGAGTCAGCTTTCTTTGAAACAATAAATTCATGGGGCTTGAGAGATAAAGTAAAATGTTTGTTTTGACACTACAGCTGTAAACACCAGTTTAAAAAATGGAGCTTGTGTTCTTCTGGAATGAAAAATGGACAAAGATATGCTTTGGCTTGCTTGTCGACACCATATATTGGAAATTGTTAGAAGCTGTAGTGTGTCTACCGCTCAGTCCGTCTAGTGGTCCTGATATTCAATTTTGTCCCAAGAACTGGGACAAAATTGACCAAAGCGATTATAAAACAATTTCAGATACCACGTTCTCAAACATCGTAAAAATTGTTGCAACAGACATGATTTCATTCGCTCAGAATCAGCTTCAATTAGATCAACCTTGAGATGGCGACAAAAAGTTATTGAATCTCACGATCGTTTACTTAGGAGGATTTCCTGAAAAAGGCATTTCATTTAGGCGGCCTGCTGGTTTTCACCGTGCTAGATGGATGGCGAAAGCTATGTATTGCTTGAAGATTTTCCTATTTAAACATTAGTTTAAACTAACGAAAAAGGAAGAGAGAGCTGTGAAAGATTTGTATTTTCACAGTCATGATATATATAAAATACTGGTTTCAACCCCCTGCCGGATGTTAAGCACCAAGAAATTACTTACAATTATTGAAAGACTTTACAGCTTTTCAAAGTATAAACCAAACGATGGCCAATGTTGCAATAAAAAAAGTACTGGGTCATTTATGGTTCTTGTCGGAAGAGCTGGTATCATTTTCTTTTTTCTACGACTATCAGTTCAGGATAAAAAAAAGTTGCAGATGCACTAAAAATCGAAGTTGCAGAGGATTGTCCAAAAAGAAAAAGCATCAAAGATTTTGTGACTAGCAACTCCTTGAGATTTTTCAAGATACCGGGTATCTCATCACAGTTTTTGAATAAAGATGTTGAAACTTGGGAGGATATCGATTTTGAGGCTGCAAAGGAAATTTTTCATTATATGCGGGTAGTAAATAATATTACTGAGCGTGGTGTTGCTTTAATGGAGGAATTTAATAAACTGATGACCTTTACAAAAAAATCAACCCTTGTATCCTGATTATAAATGATTTTAATATAGAGGTATCTTAGTTTGTAATTGAAACAATTTTGCATGCAAAATGTTTTATATTAATAAATACAAATGAGTGATTAATACAGTGTTTATTATTATTATATTCGTTTCACCCTCTTTGGGGTACGATGAGACAGTCATTTCTTTGAGTGTTGCTCCTTCCTTTGCACCCAGTACTTCATTCTTTCAGATCTTCTTCTCTCCTCATCTGAGATGATGGATTTCGACCTTATTTTAGATTTTTCTTGGAACCTTATCCCTTAGTCTTAAATTTTATCTGTACTGTTCTATCAAGTAATGACTTTTCTGTAATTTTTAATTCTCTTAGGTCTTTTTCAATTTCTGTGAACCAATTAGGCTTCGTTTTGCGGTTACGGAAGAAATCAAAAATTTGTTTAGTTAATCTATTAGAATTCATTCTGAGAAGATGTCCGTAAAACTTTAGTCTCCTTTTGCGCATAGTATCTGAGAGTTTTTCAATTTTCTTGTATAGCGTTTCATTCTTGACGTATACTATATTATTGTCCTGAAATTTTGTTCCTATGATCTTTCTTAAAATTTTTCTTTCTTTTATTTCTAATTGTTCCAACTGACCTATGCGATTCAAGGTTAGAGTTTCTGCTGCATACAATGCTTCTGGCTTGACCACTGTTTTGTAATGTTTAATTTTGGACCCCCATGAAAGAGATTTCTTGTTGTAGGTCTCTCTTGTCAATTGGAATGCCAACTCCATCTTATTTTTTCTGGATTCTATTGCCTTGCGTTCTGCTGCATTCCAACTAATCCATTCCCCCAGATATTTAAATTCTTTCACTATTTCTATTTTCTCTTCTTGGACTTATAAGTATTTATTTGGGTGTTTGATGTTTGTCATGATTTTAGTTTTTTCAAAGGAAATAATAAGACCTATTTTAGCTGCTTTTTTTTTTAGTTCAAGGATTTGTTATTTTGCTTCCTCCATTGTTTCAGCAATAAGAGCCATATCATCCGCAAAGGCAATGCAATTGATTTTGAGATTCTTCTTTTTGCAACCCAGTCTTATTCCACTTTTTATATTTTTGTTCCATTCTCTGACTACTTTCTCAAGTGCACAATTAAACAATAATGGAGAAAGTCCATCCCCTTGCCTTACTCCTGTTTTTATTTCAAATGGGTCCGATACTTCACCCATGAATTTAACTTTTGAAAATGTGTTTGTAATAGTGGCTTTTATTATGTTAGTTGTTTTCTTATCCAAACCCAGTTCTTCTATTACTGATATTAGTGATTCTCTATCAATCGAGTCATATGCTTTCTTGAAATCAATGAAGGAAATTACATATGTTTTTGTCCTCGATTTTTGGTATGCCATAATGTTTTTGAGGTTTAGTATTTGTTCAGAGCATGATCTACCCTTTCTGAACCCTCCCTGGTACTCCCCCAGTTGTTGGTCCAATTGTGGCTCAGCTCTATTTAAAAGGACTTTTGAAAGAATTTTGTAGGTTACATCCAACAGTGATATGCCTCTGTAGTTGTTTGGGTCTGCCTTGCAGCCCTTTTTGTGAAGAGGGTGGATGAGTGCTGTTTTCCACTCTACTGGAGTTTAATCCTCTTCCCAAATTTTATTGAAGAGATTTAATAGAATTTTTATCAGCTTTTTTCCAGAGTTCGGCTACTATTTGATTTTCTCCCGATGCTTTATTATTTTTTAATTCTTAAATGACTTTTTGTAATTCTTCAGTTGTTGGTGGTTCTGAATCTAGTTTATCAGAATTATTTGGGGTGAATTCAAATATTTCACAATTCAAGAGTTTATTAAAATACTCTGCTAATATCTTGCAATTTTCTGTGTTGTTGTGAGCAATGTTCTCATTAGCATCTTGAAATTGTAGGGTTAGCACTTTGTATTTTGATAGTTTTTGCTTGAAAGTCCTATAAAAGCTGCNCTTGAAAGCCCTATAAAAGCTTCTTGTATTGTTTTTAGTGAATTCTTCATCAATTTGGAGAAGAGTTTCATTTTCGTATGCCTTTTTAACCTTTTTTATATTTTTATCTACCATTTTCCTAATTCTAATGAAATTTAATCTGTTTTCTTCTGTTTTCTGCAATTGCCATTGTTGCCAAGCCTGTTTTCTTGTTGCAATGTACGTATCACATTCCATCGACCACCATAGATGTTTTCTACGTTTGGTTTGGGGTGCTATTTGTTCAGCTTTGTTAAGTAAGTTTTCCCTGATATTTCCCCAGCTTTGAGTCTGTAGGTTTTCTGTCGCCTTTGTGAAGTCATCTGAACGTAGTATGCTTTCTGCGCTGTATTTCCGGCCTTTAATTTGTTTTGTTTGTTGTTTTCTATTTGGGATGACATTAAACTTAATTTTAGACAGATAATGATCCGAATCCAAGTTTGCACCTCTAAGCACTCTAACATTCATAATTTCTTTGTGAAATATCTTCTTGATCGCTACATGGTCAAGTTGAAATTCCCCTAGGTTGGGGTTTGGGGAAACCCATGTTTTTTGTTTTCGAGGTAGTTTTTTGAATGCTGTAGATTTAAGAATTAGATTATGTGCCTGGCAAAGTTCTATTAGTCTGATGCCATTCCTGTTTGTTTTATAATGGGCAGGATATTTTCCAACCATTTTCTTATATCTTTTTTCTTTACCAATCTGTCCATTAAAATCACCAAGAAGAATGATGTTTCTTTCCGGGATCCTCTGAATAAGGTCATCTAGTTAGTTCCAAAAGTTATCTAATTTTTCCTATTGTCTTCATTTATGGGTGCATGTGCATTAATAATAGTAAANAGTCATTAAGTTACATGCATTTAGAGGCAGGGGTTATTTCAAAGGTTTATTTTTGAAGTTCTCAGCTAACCATGTGTTGACATTCTTTCAGATTGAGAATCAAAGCTAACTACTGAATTTAAAATTTTTTTGTCTATTATAAAGGCTGTTCCAAGATGCGGTACATTTTTCATTACTCTCTTTCCTACTTTCCCTTTATATATCCTAAATCCTTCTGAATCAAAGTTATCTGTATCTATATATCTTGTCTCTTGTAAAGCTGTAATAAGTATTTTGTGATTCCTTAGCATGTCTGTTAGGTGCTAAAGTTTTCCTGTTTTTAATAATGAATTTACATTGAAGGTTGCTAAGTATGTTGGTTGTTTAGATTTGATTTTGGATGCGATTCCAAGACACTCCGATTTGTCTTTGTGTGTCGTTGCAGACTCCCCAGAATCCGAATGTCTGCTTACGTATCTTCGTACGGTGGATCGTCCACCTGGGGTAAATTGTTTAACATCACACATTTCCATGACTGATAATTGTTATGTTTGGAGTGGCACAAATCCACAGTTATTCAACCAAGATTGTGAGTCTTGGAGGTAGCTCTTCCGCCCTCTCTGCTGTTGGGAGATTCATCTCTTCATCCGCCATTGAGACCGTTGGCCAGTTTTCACCTAGTAACCCTAGACAGGGGCTCTATAACAGCGTGCTACTATCCGAAGCAAGATGGACCCTGGTTTTTTTACGAGGTTGTTACTCCTCCCCCTCCTTCCCCATTACTTGCGAGATGAGGCCCCGGGCTTGGGTCCGGTAAGAGCGGAGTTAATACAGTGTATATATATATATTTTTTTTAATTCAAACTCAGGTAGTTACCCCTAAATATTGTTAAAAAATTGTGGAAAAAAAATACTGAAATAGTTTCTTAGGGTATAAATTCAAAAATTAAATATAAAAAAGTTTGCCCATATAAGGACCACCCTAGTAATGGGGGCTGAATATGTTATTAAAAGAATGAATGTCTGCAAATGGGCCTCATTTGAGTATTTGCTCTGGTGTCACCAGTACCTCATGTTCTTGGCAAGGCTAGTTGTAGTCAATGAAACCACGTGCCATTGTTTTTAACCCAAAACAAATCAATTCAGCATGCATCTCCCCACAAAAGAATTTCAAAGCTGTACAAAGAGCAGGGAAGGTCATGTCAACCATCTTAGATGACCAAGGACCATTGCTAATTGAAGGGTGTAACCCTAAAACTCTTAAGTGCCAAACATTTATTTAGGAGTTGCGAAAGAAAAAGGCACTGCAAGTAATTGACTCGACAATTTTAATCTGCAACAGTGTGTGTGTGCACAAATTAGAAAGAGACCTGTAATTTTGCTGTTAGTTTACTGCAGTTACATTACATGTATGCAAAATGAAGTTAGTCACAAATTCTGAACATAGCCGGATGCGAACACGTTTACCCTGGAAACAGCCGGTAACCAGCATATGTTTCTACAATCACAAATGGTTAGAAACAATGATGTTACTCTTGAGTTTCTACAACATAAGTGCTCATAAAATGTCCTATATTTGTGATCCAAAAAAGGTATCTTTGATAGGTCACCCTTTTTCTTGTTGCTTAGCGATCTTTGCTTTTAATGTTTTAATGTCTGGAACAGTCGCTCCTTTTTTAGAACACAAACATGAATCCATGTTTCTGCCTCATTAAATATTTGCTTCACTGCTACCACTCTGGATTCTTTGCATAGATGCGTAGCATGGATAACGTTGAAATATTCAACCTCGTTATAGAATCAGCCGCAGCCTGAATATTAATTAACCTGTTTTTTTTAGTAATTTCCACGACTTCAAACTTATTGGCATGGGTAGCAGATCTGACCACATCATGTAGCTCATCGGGTACAAATGCCTTGCACACTCTTACTGTTCTCTATCAGAGCAAAGTTCGTGTAGCACTTCNGCATGGATAACGTTGAAATATTCAACCTCGTTATAGAATCAGCCGCAGCCTGAATATTAATTAACCTGTTTTTTTTTAGTAATTTCCACGACTTCAAACTTATTGGCATGGGTAGCAGATCTGACCACATCATGTAGCTCATCGGGTACAAATGCCTTGCACACTTACTGTTCTCTATCAGAGCAAAGTTCGTGTAGCACTGCTAATAGCTGTGACCAGACACAAGAAACTTCTGTTCAATGGTGTGAAACATATCCAGTGACACAAGGAAAACAAAAAATGAAGACCATCATCCTGTTTTTGTTTAGAGCCACAAAGTTCTCACCATATTATAAGATATCCTTTTATGTCAATACTGTTCAGTACGTGCAGAAGACAGGACACTATTTTGTTACCCCCTCGGCCGACCGTAATCTTATGCAACATACACATGTAGGCCTTATTGAAGTCTCACACATGAACACAAGTTATAGCAAGATAACTGCCTCTTGTAAAACATATCACTGATCACTAGGGTCAGGACAAACAAAATATGCTGCATATTTATGCATGCTACACTTATGTTGCTGCCACGCATCTGATATGTTAATCGTCTTTAAGGCATTGCACAGCCTCTTCAAATTTCCTGTGATATTGGTCTAGTTTTACTTAGCTTTCCTCTTGGAACAGTTTTGCATCATTTAATTTCACATTGGTCGGTCACCGGTTCTGCAAGTGTGTGCACGTGGAGGCCAGAATGACAGATCATGAAACTCTTGTTTAAATACTTTTCTATAATCTCTGTATGAAATATTAGTTGAAGGATTAGTATCTTTGAATACTTTGAACAATCTGTTAAGATCAGGGCTCGGGTATTCTTTTTTCATTGTAGCTCGACTAGTGACTCTCTGCTCTTTTGGGTGCATTGGCAGTAGCTCACAGACTGGTACTAATTAAGATATGCATATTTGAACAAAATGGCACTTGCAGGTTTATGGGTTACACCCTTCAATTGAGCTTCTTGAACATGGAGCCATTATCAAGTCTGGCACTCTGTGAGACATTGCAATGTTTGAGTCGTGCAGTAAAGAAGAAACTTCCTGGATGTTGAGTGTGGGTGTTCATTGCACAATAATGCTTGCTCACGTGCGTTCCATCCAGCAAACAACTCCTCTTTCAAATTTTGCTGGGAGCTACTACTGGGACATCTGCCATAAAGTCTGGACCTGTCACTCTGACTTTTATTTGGCTCCCTTAACAAGCATTTGAAAAGGTAGTTTGCCTCAGATGCTGAGATTGACACTGAAGAATTGGTTGCTCTAATGGCCCAAGGTCGTCTTTGAAAATGGTCTACACTCGACTTGAGGCAATGGGATTTTTGCCTTCAGGCCCATGGTGTTTACTTCTGACTGGTGCGTGTATTATGTTAATGCTCAGTCACCTTTTTATTTTACCAAACTTTGTGCTAAGTTATTGTTTTTAATTTGACTTGAACTTTACTTTTGCTTCATTTCATTATAATCCCATATACTTAATAGTTTACAGTTGCAGTTAAGTGTTCTACTGATATTTCAAAGACTTGTGGCACTAAACCCATTAGAGTAACATTAACTATATTTATTTTAATGTGCTGAGTTAAGTCTTGGTATTCTAGCATTTCCAAATTTTTATAACTGGTCCCACATGGATTTTTAAGGTCCTGAAAATGATACTTTGCAAAAAAAAGATTGAGTTAATGTAGTTTTGTTAAGATGAAAGAAAGTTGCAGGTTAATTATCGTAACTAAGTGTAACAAAAAAAAAATCTAGATACTGTTGATCCTACATTGTTACTCCAAAATATAGGCCTAGCAAAAGTTTTAAGTGAAAACAAGTCNGTTTTGTTAAGATGAAAGAAAGTTGCAGGTTAATTATCGTAACTAAGTGTAACAAAAAAAAATCTAGATACTGTTGATCCTACATTGTTACTACAAACTAGGTCTTTTATGTCAATTTTGATTTTGGTTGCATAAAAAAATTCACTTTAAGCTGTCCTTTTGCATGTCCATGTGATGAACAATGGTTTAATACTAGTGCATATCACCGATATAATGTAATTAAAATAAAAAATGATGGGGCGAATCTCAATTTGTTTAATTAACAACCAACTTTGTAAAATGTAATTCAACAAAAAAAATTTCAGTATTTTAAGTTTTATTTGTTTAACATGAATGGTTCATTCTCTGAAAAAGGTACAAAATCAAAAGGAAAAATATTTATAACAAGTATAAAAAATAAACCATTTTAACATATATTTTATTGGTGTAATAAAACCTGACCACTTGCTTAGACTTTAAACAGTTATGTAAATAATAACAATAAAATTTCTAAGCTGTCCACAGAGGAGAATTGATAGTCGTAAATCACATTGTTAAATTTAACTTATAAATCATGCTATTAAGTGAAATATTTTGAATATACTCTGTTGTTACACTGTCGTCACAGAAAACCGTTGGAGACTTTTAGTCCACTTGGAGACATGAGAAGCTGTCGGCTCCCGAAAAGTCGCAACAAGCTTGTTTAAGAAAACCTACTGTGTAATTCTGTGTTGTCATCTTTGTCTTAGTCTTATTTGAAATTTGATCTTTGTCTCAATGTTCGTCGGTGTTGCCTTAGTTGCATTGTCCTTGGTATTTTCAGTTTGATTGAAACCAACTGTTTGTCTGGGTCATCATTTTTTCTTTTTTTTTTAGTTTTTTTGTTATATAAATCATTCTGATTTTTTTTTTTATATTAAGTTATTTATCTGATAAAATTCCTTGTGGAGCTTATTATAAGGGTCATTCCATGACAAATATACAAATGCATCTTGCCTCACATTTTCCAATCTTTCTGAAACTTGGCAAGTGCTTTCTGTCACACTTCCTGAGCAAAACTCCAAATTTGTAGATTTTTAGAAGAAGAAAATTCCCAGATATATAAGCAATTACAAAATAGTTTGCTGCATGATTCCAAGTTGTAAAATAGTATAAATGTATTAAATATTGATTTCTATTTTGCATTGAGTAGCTGTGCTGATGTAGATTTATTGCAGAAAAGGTGAGATTAGTTCTGGCTCATTTCTACACTGATGTTGTGTTTGCCGTGCAGCAGTTGTCAGCTCCAATGGGGAGAGAGTTTTGAGAATGTGCTCTTGTTTCTGCCATACTGTCATTTGATTACAGCTTGAAGGTTCTGGGCCATGGGGGTGGAAGAATTTTATCTGCAACTCTTCGCCTAACTTGAACACAGCGATGTTGTTCACAATGGCTAGCCACCAATTGTTATTGTACACACAACACATGTAATCATTTAACTTCGTTTGTAATGGGCACTATTTTGAAGCTTAGATTGAGATGTCTGCTGAACTTTACTAAAACTGTTCGCTGGTACAAAACTGTGTGATCTTGTTTGCTCAACTGCAATGGACTTAAATTGAGGCTAAAGTAATTTTTCAGCTTCTTCTATGGATACTTTAGAACCATTAAAAAAAAGTAATTCCTTTTGTGTTTGTTTTGNTAAAGTAATTTTTCAGCTTCTTCTATGGATACTTTAGAACCATTAAAAAAAAGTAATTCCTTTTGTGTTTGTTTTACAATCAAACATTTTTGAGGTGGTTAAAATTTGATTGGTTAAGGTATGTTGCAGACTTGTTTTAGTCACCAACTGCTCCACTGTATCACCTACTCCATCACACATACCTTTGCCATGAGAAGTGGCAAAGAATTGCTACTCAGCTTTCAAACCATTCAGAGTGGCAAAGATTTAAAAAAAAATCCTATTTTTTATTGTCCTGCAAAGCCATCAGAAAATTAAAAGATCTTAACTATGCCATAGTGTGATATGATATGCTGGAGGATCTGCTTCTGAAAAGAGTAGAAGGCTACAGTGTTGTGTTGTAATGAATCACTACGTACAAAATAGCTTTCACTTACAGTCTTACCTTCAAAATTAAAATATATGACAAATGGGTGAAAAGTAGCTTGAGAATATATTCAGTGGTAAGACTGGATCTCGTCCTGCATTACTAATGGACAGTTTTTTGAGCTATCGCCCATAATAATGTACTCACTTTTAGGATTTATCTTTGTGCTTTCAAATATTTGGATTGCTTTTTTGAGATGTAATGATGAAGTTTAAAGTCCTCAAGATTTTCCTACAATGTCTCCACAAATTCTTCAGGTGAAATCGCAGGCTTTAGAAGTTGACATTGGTGTGTTGTTAACAATTGTTTATATTTTTCTTCATTGTTAATTTAAATAAATTTCAATGGCTTCTTAGACTTGTTCAGTGCTTGTTCAGTGCCAGGACACTTCAAAATTGTAAATAATGCACTTATTTAGATCAGAAACCATCATACACAAAAGTTCCTTGTAATCAAGGTGGTTTTTCCTGCAAGCATGAGTTTTAACATTTTGGTGCATTTCACATACACAACACAGTATGTGTGCCAGCAGAACCTGCTAATACACAATGCTTAGGTCTCAACTAAGCAAGTTTTGAGAACTTTATTTTTATACCCAGAGTTTTTCTTTAAATACAGTATACAGCTCCTTAAAATTGCATAGTATAAATCTATTTTAGATATTTGTTTTGGTTCCATCTTCTCTTACACATATAGTCTTTCTTGCCAGGCATCAAACGACAACTCATCATTTTCATAAAACTTCTTCACTAAAATGATGTTATCCTCCTCAAACTTTCTCCCAACTTTTCTATTCACAATATCTGGTAAAACATTAGCCTCTTTTCTTAGTTGTTGGGTTAACCAAGTTAAGTACCTACTAGCTTCAAATTCTTTCTGGTTTTTTTTTACACTCCAGTTTTTAGGAAGTAACTGAGAATTCCCACTTTCTCCTTGGTAATTTTTGCAGTTTTCAATTTTACTTTGAGTTCCAGAATAAATGTTTAATATTCTACATCTAAACTATAAAAATAGCTTTCTTGTCCTTACAGTGGTGTGTCAAAGTTGAAATACCTTCGCAGTGATCCAAGACACCTTTTTTAAAACTGGTGTTATAGTACTACTGGAGAGTTTCTGTACTTTAACTGGGGATGCACCTAGTGCAGAATGGGCTTCATTAATGGCCTTTGTTAAGACACTGGTTCAAACATAACCTCTGGTAGTTCAAATTAGTCAACTGACAAATTTTTCTGGGGAAAATTTACTTTTTTTAGGCACCTGCTACACAAAAATTTACCTGGAATCAATTTAAACTGAGAGCAGTTCATAGCTATTGTGAGTTATCTCACGGAGGGATTTTTTGACTGTTTTTGTTCATTTTGTAAGGATCTAAAAAAGTTTTTCCACAAACATGAAAATATTTTTCTAAATTTTTTTAATATGTGCAAATGTTTACTTTCAGTACTGAATATTGACTGTATGCTAGATAGAATATGACATATGTCTCCTATATAAATGCAGATAGAACACTCAATGTTGAAAAAACTGGTGTATGTTACAAAATAGTCAACTCCAGATTTACCGGGGGTGGCTTAACTGTGGAGCCACCAGTTCAAAGTCAAATATTGAACAGCTGCCGCCAGTCGCGCGCTACTGCTAATAATAGCCCACGCCCATGCTGTTAATTAACCTGGCTGCAGTCAAGTCATGCGGTACTGATTAATTTTAATATTAAAAGTGTTCGGGTACTATATTTTCACATGTTTTTAACAGCNGCCCACGCCCATGCTGTTAATTAACCTGGCTGCAGTCAAGTCATGCGGTACTGATTAATTTTAATATTAAAAGTGTTCGGGTACTATATTTTCACATGTTTTTACAGCGAATATGTGTGAAACTTGGAAGTATTAGGAATTCAGGGAAATTGTCAAATAACTCATTTTCATTCATAATANTTTTTCTTTAAATACAGTATACAGCTCCTTAAAATTGCATAGTATAAATCTATTTTAGATATTTGTTTTGGTTCCATCTTCTCTTACACATATAGTCTTTCTTGCCAGGCATCAAACGACAACTCATCATTTTCATAAAACTTCTTCACTAAAATGATGTTATCCTCCTCAAACTTTCTCCCAACTTTTCTATTCACAATATCTGGTAAAACATTAGCCTCTTTTCTTAGTTGTTGGGTTAACCAAGTTAAGTACCTACTAGCTTCAAATTCTTTCTGGTTTTTTTTTACACTCCAGTTTTTAGGAAGTAACTGAGAATTCCCACTTTCTCCTTGGTAATTTTTGCAGTTTTCAATTTTACTTTGAGTTCCAGAATAAATGTTTAATATTCTACATCTAAACTATAAAAATAGCTTTCTTGTCCTTCNTCAATTTTACTTTGAGTTCCAGAATAAATGTTTAATATTCTACATCTAAACTATAAAAATAGCTTTCTTGTCCTTACAGTGGTGTGTCAAAGTTGAAATACCTTCGCAGCGATCCAAGACACCTTTTTTAAAACTGGTGTTATAGTACTACTGGAGAGTTTCTGTACTTTAACTGGGGATGCACCTNGATCCAAGACACCTTTTTTAAAACTGGTGTTATAGTACTACTGGAGAGTTTCTGTACTTTAACTGGGGATGCACCTAGTGCAGAATGGGCTTCATTAATGGCCTTTGTTAAGACACTGGTTCAAACATAACCTCTGGTAGTTCAAATTAGTCAACTGACAAATTTTTCTGGGGAAAATTTACTTTTTTTAGGCACCTGCTACACAAAAATTTACCTGGAATCAATTTAAACTGAGAGCAGTTCATAGCTATTGTGAGTTATCTCACGGAGGGATTTTTTGNAAAAATTTACCTGGAATCAATTTAAACTGAGAGCAGTTCATAGCTATTGTGAGTTATCTCACGGAGGGATTTTTTTGACTTTTTGTTCATTTTGTAAGGATCTAAAGTTTTTCCACAAACATGAAAATATTTTTCTAAATTTTTTTAATATGTGCAAATGTTTACTTTCAGTACTGAATATTGACTGTATGCTAGATAGAATATGACATATGTCTCCTATATAAATGCAGATAGAACACTCAATGTTGAAAAAACTGGTGTATGTTACAAAATAGTCAACTCCAGATTTACCGGGGGTGGCTTAACTGTGGAGCCACCAGTTCAAAGTCAAATATTGAACAGCTGCCGCCAGTCGCGCGCTACTGCTAATAATAACCCACGCCCATGCTGTTAATTAACCTGGCTGCAGTCAAGTCATGCGGTACTGATTAATTTTAATATTAAAAGTGTTCGGGTACTATATTTTCACATGTTTTTAACAGCGAATATGTGTGAAACTTGGAAGTATTAGGAATTCAGGGAAATTGTCAAATAACTCATTTTCATTCATAATAATAAAGTATTTCACAATTAAAACTGGCTTCTGCTCGTCAAAAAGGCAAGATCTTGTAGTTTAGTCATTCATACATGTAGAGGCTATTGTTCGTATATGCAGAGGCTATTTATAAATTAACAAAGGCACAAAGTACGACTGGATGACAAAATATCACATTAACATAAATTATATTTTCCGCAAGAATGACTCCTACGCAAACATGTCACGCGTGGTTTTAATAAAAAAAACGATTTTTGCTTTCTTGCTGTTGTGGGAGGAGAGTCGACACAAAAACTAAACAAAATGGCTAGCCGACCTCAGAAACGCTTGGCGATTGCAGGCCAAATTCAAATTATTTGCAAGCAGAATCGCTTCACACGGAAATATGTTACGTTAAAATATTTATATAGCTCGCAGAAAATTTAAAACTTAGAATTTGTTTGCATTTGCTGCTGTATAAATGTATTTTGCACGTCCTTTTAAAAGTGAATTTTTCCTGTCGTGTGGGCTCAAAACAACTCTGGTTTGAAATATATTACGTCAAATTAATCTAGAAAAAATATTTTAAAAATACTCTGCGATAGATGTCCGGCCTCTTCAATTAATATGAAGCATGCTCGTAGCGACATTAGCAGCAAGCACTAGTTACATCGCATACCGTGTTCCATTTCATTGAAACACCTACACATTATTCTAGAACGTTTAATTTGTTACACTAATAACGGCTGTTTGTAACGATATAAAATAAAATACATAGACATTTTGTCTATGATCTTCCTGCCCGCATATTTCTGTGTGTGTTGTGCTAATGTAGGCTGTCAAAATAGCTGATGTGAAATTTTATTACAATTGTTCACACATCAGTGTTACAGAATTTTGTGTATGCAATGATATAATTTTTGACATTTTCACACATTGGAGAGTAAAAGTTATAGCTAATACAAAAATGCCCCAAATCAGTGATTTTACAGTGCCCTTGCAAAAAGTGATTGTGTATACCTCAGTTTTTTTTTTTTTTTTTTTTTTTTTTTTTNTGGGATTTGGCTCAGGAAGGGTGACACGAAGCACTGCCCAAGTTTACGAAAAATTGAAAATGGCAAGACAAAAAATTTGATTAAATTTATATATTTTGACTACAGCTACTCTTGGCTCATTTTTCGTTTTTATTTCATGTCTACAACTTAGTTTGACCTAGTGTAGCAAAGGAGTATGTTCAAATTATTTCACTTAATTGTTCACACCCATTGCAAGAATCTTTTAAACAACTCTAAATCATGCTCCTTTGGAGTATCATTAAGCATTTATTGCAAACTACTATTAAGAACATGTTGATTCAGAATTTATAAAATGAACTTTACTTGTCTGTGCACATCTAGTCGTGCAATAAACTCTAATTTCTTACTTTGGAAGGCATTCTGTCACATTTGCAATGTACTTTTGTACATTTTTCTTACCAGAAATGTTTACAATCAAATAATCATTGTTTTGGCCTAATCTTGTTCTTGTTTGATTTTGAATCAGTCTCAGAATTGGACGAACAGTTAATCTGAGTATTATTCTTTTTTCATAATGGTTTTTATCACTATAGAAATCAGTCTGCAGCTCCACATCAAAAGTAGGGGTGTGTTGGGAATCTGTAGGAAAACAAACTTGTTGCTTGGTAACAGATTGCGGGCAATCTGTTTAGTTTTAAGGTAAACTGTTCATAGGAATATAAAAAAGATAGAACATAAGAAATGCATACATTAAATTTCAGTACTAAAAAATAACATGGTGTAGAAAGGATAAAATACATTTGAGAGCTGAATAAATCCCATTTCATTTTGATGACATGGGCCAGTTTTACAAGTGGTGCATGCGAGTCTTCTGGCTTGCAGGTTTTGTGATCCTTTCTTGAACACCACTTTGTACATCTTCTTTGTGCCTTTGAACACTAGAATATTTTTTGGTATATGCTTGTCTACTCTAGTTATAACTGGTTCCTCAACTTGTTTCACTGTTAAGCTCTAACAGCGTTGAAGAGGAACTAGTGTCACAGTCTGGAATATAAACTTTATGTGCCACCTAGCTGTCAGCTGTCCTCTAGAGCCCCAGATGGGGTTATCTGGGGCACCTTTTCCATGGGCACTTTCACTGAAATGCCAGTGCATTTCTTCCGCATTTAATTTTTCTCGCAAATAGTAGCCACCCATAAGCTGAAACATTTTCCAGATTTTATACAGGATACAGGGCCCATCACTGAAGTGAAACTTTTTTAATTCAGAAATGAGGTGACTTTGTCATCAATAGCAAACTGTATATGGGCAACTAGTGCTGCAGGATCATTACTATTATATGCTATTAATGTTAAAGTAAGCACTATTGAAAGCGCTCCCATTTGGAATAATTGTTTGATAAATGTTTTTATTTAGCCTTAGATGTTAACTTAAGAGTGTGGTGGACTGTATACTGTGTTTATTACTTACATGACAATATATATGTAAGAATGTGGTTAGAGGATACAAAATGGCTGAAAGAAAAAGTAACTAGGGTCTCAAAAGAGCTGAAGTCACTTTAAACAACCTTTACATGAACTGACAGTTCCATATGGGACAGGTGTTTCTGCTACATCTTTCTAACTTTATAAAACATGGAGAACATTCTCTCAATATGGTACACTAACATCATTACACACAAGCACACAGCATTAAAATCAAACAATAAGTATGAGTAGTCACTTGGGGTTTCGACCCTCCAAAATGTGTACACTTGATTTCTTTAGAATATTTACAGGTATAGTTTTTGGAAACTAGCCAACGTGTACCAACAAATCATTCAGAGAGATTTTTCTTTATTTTTGAAATTTCCTTAGTCTTGTTTTATGTTTGGTACATAAATCCCGAATGGAAAAAACTTTTCTCCAGAAAATAACTACTACAGTAAACTCCACATTTTCCAGGATAATGACTGGCTAAGGGTTCACGGATAACATACAGGATGAGAATAAAAGAATACCCCAACTTTGAAGGTCTGCAATATCAAAACCAAACAACTTATATTGACCAATCAAATGAACCGTGAAGTGTGTTTACCATATATTCATAAATGTTCATTGTTACCACCATGAGCGGCCCGAACATTATCTACGCGACAATAAAACTTGTTCCACGTTCTTGTCCGCATGTCCAGTGTTAAGGTTTGGATGGCGTTCATAACTCTCGGTTTGAGGTGGTGAGGGGGTAGCGAGCTCTCATTCGACATGTCAATGTGAAGGGAACGATTTGATGTTTCCTTTATGGTGCGCCACCCCATTGGCACCTAGCTGTTCGCGGATACCTGAACAAGACGTTGCTGCAATGCTGGATTGGTCGAGAAGCAGCTGGTGACCAGGCTCATCACCGGCCCCCCAAGAAGGTGTTTCGTCCACCATTGCCGGTTGACAGTGTGGAACGAATTTGAATATCACGTAGATGTCGTTCGGGCCGCTCGTGGTGGTCACATTGAACATTTATGAATCTTTGGTAAACAAACTTCACAGTTCCACGGTTCATTTGATTGGTTAATCAAGGTTGTAGGTTGTTTGGTTTTGATATTATAAACCTTCAAAGTTGGGGTATTCTTTTATACTCTCTCTGTATATTCACGGTTAAAGCAAGTTTTTGGGGGGGGGGGTGTTTACTTTATGCCTACATACTATACATGTAGGTTATGTAAATAAATGTCATTAAGAATTCAATTTTTTGACAGCCAGTGTGATGACCCAAATATCACATTCACAAAATCCTGTATTAGCTTATGCATGAATGATTGCAAGAAAATTTCAAGTTTTCTATTTGACAGCCTACATTTGCACAACAGATGTCTGAGAAATGTGCGGGCAGGAAGGAGATTGTATACAAAATGTCTACATACTTTATTTTACATTGTTACAAGACAGCTGTTCATGGTGTAAGAAATTAAACTTCATATTAGAATAATGTGTAGGTGTTTAAACGAAATGGTACACCGTATGCAATAGTTTAGCTTCGTTTGTCTTCTTAGTGTGTAGCTAGTGCTTGCTTCATATTAATTGAAGAGGCCGCACATCTATTGCAGAGTATTTTTCTAATATTTCTACATTAACATGACGTAATATATTTCAAACCAGAGATGTTTTGAGCCCGCATTAGGTTAATTTTCTTTTAAAAGTATGCGGTAGATATACTTTTGCAACACAGCAGCGAAATAAATAACCATGCTGCCATCTATTGGCCAGTGTGCGTGGCTCGCTTCGGAAATCATGCCCCCATGAAATAACTAGTTTTTTCATGTGTAAAATGCAAATATGCAAACGAATTCTCAGAGTTTTAAATTTTCCACTAGCTCTATAAATATTTTTAAATAACATATTTTAGCATGAAGCGATTCTGCTTGCTAATAATTTGTATTGAGCCTACAACCACCAAGCTTTTCTGAGGCCGGCTCGCCATTTTTTTTTTTCTTGACTCCCTTCCCACTTCAGCAACAAAGCAAAAATAATTGTTATTTATTTATTAAAACCAAGTGTTGTTTACAATGGAATCATTTTTGCGGCAAATAATATTTATGTTAATGTGATATTTTGTCATCCAGTTGCATTTGGTGGCGTGTACAAACTACTGTAAACTACACTATCTCTCTTTTTTGACGAGCAAACACCAGTTTTAATTGTGAAATCCTTTTTTATTATGAATGAAAATATGCTGTCTAAAATTTTCTTGAATTCATAATACTCCCAAGTTTCACATATATTCACTGTTAAAAACTTGTTTAAATATAGTACCCAAACTTTTTTAATATTAAAACATACTGCATTACTCTATTTCAGCCTGGTAATTAAGTGTGTGCATGTATTGTTAATAGTAGCGGCACACGACTGGAAGCAGTTGTTCAATATTTGACTTGGAACTAATGGCTCCACGGTTAAGCCGCAACTTGATCAAGCTTTCCCGTCCCCCTCCCGGTAAATCGGGAGTTTACTGTATCTACTTTTTGGGACTTTCTTTCACAACTCTGACTGTTTTTGTACACAATTTAATATTTCCTTGTATCTGTACAGGAACATTTTTGGTAATCCACCTGTGGATAAACAGGCTCATCATCAAAATCTTTTCTGGTCTAAATTATTTTTAAATATGTATTTAGTACAGTTTTTCTAAAAAAAGTTTAATTTTTACAGTCACAACAGCAGATGGGGTTCTCATTGATCAGATTATACATATTTCTTGCTAAAATAAGCAAATGCTCGTGTGTTTTGCCGAAAGCATGTTTCTCTTTCGGATACTTCTGAACTCGTAAAGTTTGAAGGTAGCCAAATGTTGTTCTTTAGCTCATATTCTGATACTAAAGACATTTGTACTTGAACGTCTTGTAGGTTATGAAGTTTCTTCAGATTGTTTCTTGATATAATTTCCTTCTTTCCTAAGCACGGGCAGCTTTATTTATGTCTCTAAAAATTCAATTATGCCAGATCTGTCTTGAATTTCTATAAGTCTGCTAACTTTCTTGTGCGGTCTTTAATTCCAATCCTTTTCTTTAACCTGCTTAATATTTTCTCTGTACTTTTCTAGGCATGATTGTTTTCTTAGTTTGTTTCTCCAATGTCATTATTTTTGTTTTAAGCTTGTATTGATATCTTCATATTATTCACCTTCCTCTTTCAATTACTCTTAGATTTTTCTTTCTCGTGACTGCTAGTAATTCTTGCTGTAGGGTTATTTGTTGATGTAAGTCCTGTGTTTTGCTTCATATTCTGCTGGCCTTTTTTTCTTTGGAATATGTTCTTGTCTTTTTCCTAATTTTTTTTTTGTCCTTTTCACAGTTGTTCAGTGTTAGAACAGTCTTTATTTTTCCAGAAGCTTTCCTTGGGTGATGTTCTCTCACTTTACTCGTAGTCTCTTAGTGTAGTATAGCATTTTCATGTAACTTTTGTCTAGATCGTCTACTGCTAAGTTTTTGTGTTCGCTTTTCTGAATCTAAACATCTGACTGGTTCTTTTTCTGGTTTTGGGTGCCATTTTCTTGAAAGAAAGAAAAAAGTTATATGAAAATAAAACATTATAGCTGTAGTTTTATGTTTAAGATTTAAAGGAATCACTTTTGTACACTTGTATTTTTTATGGTCAACAAGTATCCCGTCTGTGGACCAACTTGGTCCACAGAGGAGACAAAAATAAGCTTTTTGATTTTTTGTTGCTTTAGTTATTGAGGTTCGGAAATTAGAACCACTCAAATGTTTACACTTCTAAATATACCTGCAGGTGAGTTAAAAACAATATTAGCGTTTCTTACCTCCATTGCGATGTCCACGGAGTATATAGAGAGAACTTGAAAATATGAAATATCAGTTTTAAACATCACAATGCAATGTAACACTAGAGAAAAGAAACGGTCACTGTTTAAGATGGCTTCCTTTCCATCCGATTCCAAGGAATAATGACAGTTGCCACACTTTTTTTGTCCTTGGAGGAAAAGAGCCTGTAGACTAGGGACAAAAGTTCAAAATATAGTTTCTTTGTTAATTTGGCACAAGGCAAGGAAACTCTTGAATATGAATTCACTATGTCTTTAATACAGACTTGTTATTGATTAGAAAAATAATAAAATAAAATCTAAGAACCAAGAATAGCAGTTTTCTTAAAAATCATGTCAAGGGACGTCTGTGGAGGGGACTTCGTCTACTACAGACAAAGTATTGATTATTAATATTTTCAGTTATTTATTTTACGGTATCTTACTTTTTTATAAATTTAACATATTGTAAGCTTTGAAAAAATCTGTATTATGTGTGTGTTCAAACTTTATTTGATAGTGTCAACAGTACCTTTTTCAGAGAATTATCTGGATATATTTTCTAAAGGAAATACAGTTTACTAATATAAAAGATAATTTGTAGAAAAAAATTAATACTAACACTTAAAATTAATATTTTTTAAATTTAATTCTTAGAAATTTATACATACCACTACAGATTATTTTTGTGGGGTTCTGTTTTACATATATTACATGATTTTATTGTAAGACCAATTTGAAGGGAGTGTAACAGTGCCTACCTCTTTCAGTGTTAACATATGATATCCACTAGTGATGAAACGAATATTCGCATTCGCGAATATTCACATGTTTTTGAGCATTTGCATTCGCAAAAATTATGCCAATATTTTGCAAATGTATTTGGCAATGAAAAATGAAAATGTTTATTAAATAATAATGCAACTGCTATGATTAAGACATTTTTACTTATTAACATATTTTTTATATACGAGTGTATTTTAATGATATTTGGGAAACAGCCTTGTAGTTATTCACTAGATTACATAACAGAAACACACTCTTGATATTCTTTTATTCTTATTTACCTAAGCAAAATCAAATTAAGGTAGGTAATTTCTTAAAACTTCTAAACTATATTATAACACAACTGTATGATCAAATACCATTGAACTGCTTTAACACAAAACAATGGAATAAGATATAACCCAACCTTTTTAATTATACAAATCAACTTTAAATGAGATCTTTTGTAAAAACACTTAACAATATGCATTTATGCAACCTAAAGGGTATCTTATTCAAATATGTGAGATCTTTTAATGAACTAGTAATCATGTTTAATTGTAAATCAAATAGACTTCTTATGAATAAAGTTAAAAATATATTGGCGGGTTGCTGAAATTACCTCAATGCTGGTGACTGGCGTTGTCGTGCTGTCTCTGTGTCTCTCCCGGGAAGTCCTGGGCTCGATCCCTGGGCGTGCAGTTCTCTCCTCGTTGCTCGTCGTTCCTCGTATCTGACTCTGTCGTGACTCCGGCGTAATTCCCGACTCCAACGTAACTGTCTTGTTGTTGCTGCTCCGTCGTAAACATCGCGTAACTGACTTAACTGTCCTCCGTGGCTCCTGTATATATACGTTTGTTCTATTTTCCATAGAACTCTGGACTTACCCTCTCGTGTTTGCGGTGGGATAGGGGTAGGCGGGGTGCACTGTTTTTCCCTGATTTGTAATTTCTTGTGGCGAGGGGCGATAATATGCCCGGGACTCCCCGCGTTCGCAGCATCACGTTGTGACTCAGGCAACATGACAGGTGCAGTTGGTTTTAGCTCGGGGATTCCTCTGGTCATTAGGCCATCGGTTTACGGCGTGGGTAAGAATAGTTGCCACTACTGGTAGGTATGAGCGGTACGCGTCAAGGTAACCTCAAACTAAATCTTTACGAAAACATTANTCTCGGTTGTTCATAATAGCAAGTGGTATGTAACAGGCTGTACTGTCACTACCCAACTGTACAGAATAATTTCTATGCACACTACTGTTTTAAAGGGAAAATTGTAGTTTGAACTAGTTTATTGCTCATGTTAAATTCGTAGTGATGGTTAAAAGAAGTGTCACCTTGATCCTGCAAGACTCCTTTATTGATCTCATTGTCATTTGGTTTTCCTTGCAATTCATTGTTGTCCTTTNGTCACCTTGATCCTGCAAGACTCCTTTATTGATCTCATTGTCATTTGGTTTTCCTTGCAATTCATTGTTGTCCTTTGATGGATAAAAATGGAATTCCACTAAAGGTACAATGCATCTCGTGAAAACTGATGTGTGAGAATGTGACCATTTGTTTAATGCTGTAGACTATCCCACGTTGTGAAACTTATCAGGTACGTGTGATACTTTCACAAATGGCTTGTTGCAGAAAGAATGAAAATATTTATTTAGGCTGAAATTGTATTGAAGTAATCATAAATTATTAAAGTTTACGTATTTTATGCTGGCTGGTCATTGAAGTTTTTGACGAGCATTGCTTTGAAGTTCTTCCTTCATAAAGTTCATTACAGAAAGTGAATGTGTGTAGTTGTCTGCTTGTCATCAAAATGGTCATCATGAACAGCACCTTATACAATAATACATTTGTGTGAGTGGCTCAGCATATAGAATTCATATTTAGTCTATACAGTATTAAACCAACCTTTTTCNCAATAATACATTTGTGTGAGTGGCTCAGCATATAGAATTCATATTTAGTCTATACAGTATTAAACCAACCTTTTTCATTAAGTATATGCTTTCAACAATAATAAGCACTGGCAGGCATAAAAATACTCGTGAGAATGACTGTAGTTAGAGAATCTTGATCAAAAAACATTTAACATTATATTTTGTCCTGCAATGTTAAAGCTAATTTTGGTTTAATTTCTGTAGTATAATATCAAAATGTTAACACTTGTTGCAAATAGTCTCTGGACCTATTGTTTTTTACGCAGGTATCATTGCTAAGTGTTGCCTCGGCATAGTTTATGGTATGGTACATTTGGAACACCAACTTCTCCCCTGGCTTGTCATCTTCACCAGTTTATTTTCACAAACTTCTCTCTATAAAATATTGTGAATGGATCATATAGGTTTTTAATTGGTAATTGAGCACTTTTGAAAGTCTGGCTTAGGATATAATTTTATTCTCAATTTGTATCAGTCTGCNGTTTTTAATTGGTAATTGAGCACTTTTGAAAGTCTGGCTTAGGATATAATTTTATTCTCAATTTGTATCAGTCTGCCATATATATAATTTATATTGCAGTGGACACTATTCATGCACCATTCCAAGTGAAAACTTGAAATTGTTAGGAATGCAGATGTGAAAGTAATATGAAGATTCATACTCTGTCTAAAACACACATTATCTTCAGTGGCCACAAATTTGAACATTACTTTTACATCATGTCAGTTCTTAATACTATTTTTATTTATTCATTGCCAACTTACGTTGGAGGCTGCATGTCAGTGTGCATAGTAGAACACACAATTGTACTTNTATTTTTATTTATTCATTGCCAACTTACGTTGGAGGCTGCATGTCAGTGTGCATAGTAGAACACACAATTGTACTTTAAAAGCATTTTTTTTCTGTAATGTTGTATTTAAAGGGTTTACTTTACCATGGACAACAAACCGCCTTTAGCAAANTTAAAAGCATTTTTTTTCTGTAATGTTGTATTTAAAGGGTTTACTTTACCATGGACAACAAACCGCCTTTAGCAAATTACATGCAATAAAAATTATACTTCACACAAATAAAATTAAAATTTCACTTTGCATTTACAAATGTTGCAAAGTATCCAACACCACCACAATGCAGAATCTGAGAAACAAAATCTTTTAAATATTGTTCAGCACTATGAACTTGGCATATGATCAAAACCATGCTGCATGGGAGTTCTATGATGAGGTGGTCTGTCTTTTGGCACAGTGATACAATAAATTTAGCTGTTTCACTGCAGGATGTAATTAAACATAAGTAGCAGCACACACTATAAAAATTAAAATATGAACTCTNACTGCAGGATGTAATTAAACATAAGTAGCAGCACACACTATAAAAATTAAAATATGAACTCTGATATTCTGTATATATTTTTTTTATTAATGCATAAAATTTGAGCATTGATGCCACCACATTCATTTTTAAAAAGGATATTGTTATTAGATCCTGTTCTATTTCAACCTTTTAACTTGTAAATATCAACAGCTCCCTTAGTCAGGTTGTAAAAGTGAATAATTCATGGCTTGTTAAGCTTTCTTGACTAATCTGTTAAATTGTCAGAATTTTGTGTGAAAGAGAGCAGTCCATTTCTGTATATATAAAATTAAGGTACCAGTTCACAAAAATGTAAATATACTGCTTTGTTGCCTATTTGTTGAAGATGGGTGGAATTTTTATTCTTTGCTAGTGTCATGACTACAATTTCATTTGCAAATGATCTATAGTTGATGGCTAGCGACATTTTTGTTAATGTTAATTGGGGCATTGATGCACTTCACTGCTTATAGTTGTTAACTTAATTTGGGCAAGCATATGTCTCTAAATTGCTTGTGTAAAAGCTCTCTAAATCAACTAGGGCATACACCTTTATTCCATATTTAGCNAAGCATATGTCTCTAAATTGCTTGTGTAAAAGCTCTCTAAATCAACTAGGGCATACACCTTTATTCCATATTTAGCAGGCTTTTTGGGTAACCAGCAATGGCCCTTAATAGCTTCAAGCATTTCATCCACAGTGTTTATTCAGATTTGATAATTTTCTAAGCAATGAGCTACAAATCAAATATTTCTCATTGGGGCTAGATTGTCAGTAGATTTCCGTATATCTTTCACCATCCGCAAACCTCGGTTCGTGCAGCAGTTAGTAAAATCTTCTCAGTAACAGTGTTGCCTGGAAAGTTTCAGAACAGATCCTGTCAACACTAAAAAGTATTTCTAAACCCTTCTTTACACGTAAGCCGTATGAAGCTGTATTAGTAATGCAATTAGCTCTTCGAAGTTTGTGTTATTTCACACGTTTTTGCAAGATATTCTTGATATACCCATTTTTGCAACATGACTAATTGCTTGAGGGGAAATCCTCATCAAATAGTAATGCGAGGAGTTGCTAAGGTGGTATTCGCTCACTCTCTATGCATGTGCACATGTGTGAGGGGACATGCATGCTTGTGGAGTTAATATTTTTAATGTTTCAATGTATGAATGGTAACCATTCACTGAAGAAAGTTGTAAACTCAGGTTTTGGGGGAAGGGGGAATTAACACTACTCACTGCTTTTCTAATTTTTTTCAACTATAGCATTTGTAAGAAAATGGTGAGCAAAATTTTCATTATTGAGCAATGATGGGTTAAGGAGAATAATTTCTAGACTGCTTCAATGTTAATTTTGCAGCATGTTGATTTAAAGTTGGGCACCTTTTTATTTCCAATTGCAAGTGCTTACACTTGACCCTGGTAATAGTGTGATAAAGCCTTAGTTGGAATGACCTGGTTACCCAATTATTCTGTTCTGAGGATTTATTGTGGTCATGGTTGTAATCTCTCAGCTATTCTCTCTGCATTAGTGGNTTACCCAATTATTCTGTTCTGAGGATTTATTGTGGTCATGGTTGTAATCTCTCAGCTATTCTCTCTGCATTAGTGGTCCACTGACAATTACTATAAATGGCAGGCCCTTCCTCATATGTTGCATTTAGTGGTCGTACTTTTTGTAGTTTTTGTAGATCTGACACAAATCATGAAGNGCAGGCCCTTCCTCATATGTTGCATTTAGTGGTCGTACTTTTTGTAGTTTTTGTAGATCTGACACAAATCATGAAGTAAATTCTCCAGTTGTGTGCAAGACATTATATATGTAATAAGATTTTTGTATGTTTGAACTATAATTACATAAGTGCACTAGGCCCTAAAGTTTTAAGTGCTGATTTCAGGAGCTCAAGAAACACAACGTCAAAGATGTGGTACGAGTGTGTGAACCAAGCTACAAGATAGATGAGTTGATAAGTGAAGAAATTGGAGTGACTGATCTTGAATTTGATGATGGCACACCACCTCCAAGTAGGGTATGTCAAAATATTTTTCCAACTTTTGTAATTAATCTTTAGTTCTTAAATTAATATTTTATAAAATTACAGATATTTAATAACTAATAGTGATTTGTATGTACCATTGATATTGGCAAAAGTAAAACTGTAAAAGGTATAGATACAAAATTTCTAGTGATAAATATAAAACTTAGCTGTTCCTAGTATAACAGTGTGTCTGTCTGATGCAGTACGTCCTGCAGTAACATTGGGAAAACATTGACATGCAAATTGTCAACTCGCCAAAAATTTCTGAATCAATANGCAGTACGTCCTGCAGTAACATTGGGAAAACATTGACATGCAAATTGTCAACTCGCCAAAAATTTCTGAATCAATACGCAAACTGACATTTCAGCTTATTTGTGTCTAAGGGAATCTTTGTGTTTTGACTTGCATGTGCGACACAGGAGACTACCTCGAAGTGCCATGAATGTCTATATGGAGAAACGCATACATCACATTGAAACCCACCCTTAGGGCAGCACCAGAGATGTAGCAAAAATGGGGGGTTTAACTGACAGTCTGGAAGATGTTTAAGAACAGGCTGTACCATGGTCAGTGAATTCAGGCACTTTGAGGCAGACTATCTGCTATGGATGGCACTGCATCTGGTTGCAGCAGCAATGTGCTAATAATGCATGCTTGTAATGGTCCCAGTGCAATAAGGCAGTATTGGAACAATCATCGGTTCACATTAAACTTCTGGGGTGTAGTGGTTGTATGGGCAGACCTNGTGCAATAAGGCAGTATTGGAACAATCATCGGTTCACATTAAACTTCTGGGGTGTAGTGGTTGTATGGGCAGACCTACATTAACTTCATAGAAAATGACTTATCCATCCTGTTTGAGGATATTTAATTATCACAAATGAGCAGCACGGTTCATGCATGTTGGTGTACCAGCCAAATAGCTCGTACATACCTGGACGCAATGTGTCCCAGACAGTGAGTGAAGAGATTTGGGTGGCTCTTAACACGTAGGTCTTGAGAGCCGATGAGGGTGATTGATGCGAGTATGGAGCTGCGACGGAGTGAAAGGATTGGAAACCGGAGATCCCCGAGAAAACTAGCTGACCAAACCTGCCGACAGACATCATCCGGCACGATTCCCAGATGCCATTCCACCATCCCCCCCAAGGTGGATTGGATATCTGGTACCAATTGCATGGGTCACCTAGCCAATATCTGAAGTGTGCTTATGAGGTAGTGTGTTTTTTAATAGCATGCCTGTTTCCATTTTTATCTTTTGTCAGCACATTGTGTTCATTTGAGCACATTTTNTAGTGTGTTTTTTAATAGCATGCCTGTTTCCATTTTTATCTTTTGTCAGCACATTGTGTTCATTTGAGCACATTTTTGCCAATAATGTATTTGTAAAGGTGATATCCATTGAGACCTCAGCAAGTCCGTGTTGATGCCAATGGTGCAAATTTAGAGATTTCCTGTAGCAGGACACGAGTATGGAGGCATGTGGTAGACGGCCCTTAGATGTCGCCTGCATTGATGATCCAGAGTTGGAAGTTCAGCTATAATCCCATGTGCCTGGGCTAGTGAGAGGTTGTTTAAGGCCACCTCAACGCCTGTAGGCTCATGCAAAAAACTGAGAAATTGTGAAAAGAAAATAATGCAGGTGTGAAGTGGTTAGAGAAATAAAGATGGTCAGTGATAGNTAGTGTGTTTTTTAATAGCATGCCTGTTTCCATTTTTATCTTTTGTCAGCACATTGTGTTCATTTGAGCACATTTGTGCCAATAATGTATTTGTAAAGGTGATATCCATTGAGACCTCAGCAAGTCCGTGTTGATGCCAATGGTGCAAATTTAGAGATTTCCTGTAGCAGGACACGAGTATGGAGGCATGTGGTAACGGCCCTTAGATGTCGCCTGCATTGATGATCCAGAGTTGGAAGTTCAGCTATAATCCCATGTGCCTGGGCTAGTGAGAGGTTGTTTAAGGCCACCTCAACGCCTGTAGGCTCATACAAAAAACTGAGAAATTGTGAAAAGAAAATAATGCAGGTGTGAAGTGGTTAGAGAAATAAAGATGGTCAGTGATAGNCAAAAAACTGAGAAATTGTGAAAAGAAAATAATGCAGGTGTGAAGTGGTTAGAGAAATAAAGATGGTCAGTGATAGTTCATACATAAGTTTTATTTACTTTTTCCCTCCAAGGAAGCACTTACAATTTTACTCCCCGATTTGAACTTGGGGAACTTACAAAGCAAAAATGGCACGAAGCCTACATGTTACTTGCGTGAAAAAGTATGCCTCAGGAGTGAGCAAAGTCCTGAGGTGTGGGGTGGCACTCTCTCTGAGCTAAGAAATTATGTTAATGTTCCTGAACAAAAATTATTGCTATTGATACATTAAATGGTTGGTAAGAAGTTGAATGCCCGGAGGCCGTGTGCGACGTCCGCTCCCACTCTGTTACTAGGCTGCAACTAGCATCATGGCGCTCATGCCAGCAGCTTTGCATGGTGTGTGCATGCAAAAGTATAGTGTATTTGGAAAAATGCACTCCAAAAATTACAGACAATTTGCAACTAATGATGGGGATGATATGTTAATGCTTTATAAATGTAGTGATGGATGAGCACTTTCAAAAATTGTACAAAATTTTAAATATCAGAATGAAATGTTTTTATGACAATACACAACACTAAAAATAATACACAATACTCTGCTGCTCTTTAATGCCTTTATAGACATGTTACATCATGTACACTTGATGCACTTTACGCTTCACGTAACTGCGTTAAGGGACATGTCAGACTATTAAGAACCATGAAGCACTGTGGAAAAATTGCTCAGGCCCTAACTGATTCTGGGGCATTGATTATTTGGTACTGTTCACTGCTTTTTATTTACCACTTTGCACCACATGTTATTTCACTCACTGCACTCGAGTGGCACAATGGTGAAATACTGATACTCGTCCTGTTGAATGCAACCCAACTGTAAAAGTGGTCGCAGGAAAGCTTAACATGGGACACGTCAATGTGGAGCGCCGAACCCAAAGTTGGCTCTCCTGGATTAAACGGTGCTGGCTTATACTTCTTTTAAAACTTTACATGCAGATGAAGAATGTTTGAAATGACCAACCAAATGACTGCATGTAGAAAGCAAACCTGAAATAAGTTTTGAAT
The DNA here is from genome assembly GCA_002778355.1 of Clitarchus hookeri. Lineage (NCBI taxonomy): Eukaryota > Metazoa > Arthropoda > Insecta > Phasmatodea > Phasmatidae > Clitarchus > Clitarchus hookeri. The sequence continues at coordinate 571,518 of NQII01000761.1, forward strand.
CAAAAATTGCATTCTTAATGACTAGTTGGGATGTGTGTGCCAGACAAGGTATGTGCTGGAAAGGAGATGCATTCAGAGCTGTGGTAATGTTCCTGGCATTGCCCCTAACAATACAAAATATCTGGTCACTGATGTTCCACCAATATACAGCATCAATATCAAAATTGATTTGAGCTGTCTCACAAACTTCTAAATGAGACTTCACTTAGACATATGTGGTGTGGTACTNTCAATATCAAAATTGATTTGAGCTGTCTCACAAACTTCTAAATGAGACTTCACTTAGACATATGTGGTGTGGTACTTAATCATTTACAAAATGTGCTGAGATGCCAACAAAATCATTTGCGGAAGAAGTTCACATGTTAACAGTAAGAAATAAATTCTGCTGTTAGAAGAAGATCCTTTACCTTTTCAACAGTTTTGTTGTACATTACCATAATAACATTGTTTGCCAAGCGTTTCATNTTAGAAGAAGATCCTTTACCTTTTCAACAGTTTTGTTGTACATTACCATAATAACATTGTTTGCCAAGCGTTTCATTGTAAGAATTGGGAAACGTGGTTCCAAATGTCCCACAAATCTGAAACCTCTGTTTTCCCCAATAGATATTGGCTGATCATCCACACATCATTTTTGCTATTAATTTTGTTATAGTATTACCTTTATGATAATTTGGAGTGAACTTTTTCTGTCCACTATTTCCTTGACGGTTTCTACTAAACATGATCTTTGTGTTTGGTGATCCTGGGTGCGCGTATTCGGTCGGCATCATTACTGTCTGATTTAGTTTCTTCATTATTTTTCCTTTTTTAGCGATAGCAATTTCTGCAGTGTGCTGTTTTAAGTGTTTATTCAAAGCACTCTTACTGGATCTGTCACCTTGACATTTATTTTTGCTTGCGAAATACGCAGCTCGCTTTTGTTAGGGAGTCTGAATCCAAATTAAAATAATTCCACACTTCAGACATTAACAATAACTATACAAATCACCGCACTACAAATAATGACACAATACTTACAAATTCACACGTTCAAACGTGTTTAGTGAACAGATGGAAACGGAAATGGTCGAATCACTATGATAAACGGAAAATTAACCAAAAATATAATTAAAAATAAATTTTGGTAACTAATTCTAGTAGCATTATTTACATGTGGCGGAGTTTTGTAAAATTATAACTTTGCTGATAGAACTATTAAAAATATTATTCACATAAATTTTTAAAACTTTAACTAATTCTATTATTTTTAGTGAATTGTGCATAAAATAATTATAATAGCATGGTCAAAATGAAATTTTACATTGAAGGTTGGCAGCAGTGAAAAGGGTGCCATATTTACANAATAATTATAATAGCATGGTCAAAATGAAATTTTACATTGAAGGTTGGCAGCAGTGAAAAGGGTGCCATATTTACTCTCATTGCAGTCCTAATGTTTAAAAGTGCTGTTTTTCTCGTTCCAATAATAACATAACGAATGTAAATTTGTTTCCTGTATTGCAAATATAAAGTTGTAAGAAAAGTATTTGGGTGAAATTAATTTTTTCACAAATATTTCTTTATTTTACCTGCTGCGAAAGTGAGGGCGTAATCTAAATATTTTGGTAAGGAAGAGCTAACCTCAAATAGTTACTCGAATTGTGTCTTGAATCCTTGAATCTCGTGGATTTGAAGGATTTTACGAATCTTGGATTCGACCGACCCATCCATATTAAATACGTAAAATTGTCTGTTCCATTTAACTATTCAGTTATGGTCTGTTTCATATAAGTTGGCAAGATTTTGACAGTTTGACGGAAGTAGTGCCAATGTTTACTCTTTGTTTATGTATCCTTTTGCCATCAGCTGGTGCGTCAAGTGGCGACTGTATATTTATTTTGTTAACGCGCTGTCACATAATCCACTTTCCAATGTAATGCTAAACAAATTTTAAGGTATTTATAGGCTCACGTCTGTCTAAAAAANAATAATTATAATAGCATGGTCAAAATGAAATTTTACATTGAAGGTTGGCAGCAGTGAAAAGGGTGCCATATTTACACTCATTGCAGTCCTAATGTTTAAAAGTGCGGTTTTTCTCGTTCCAATAATAACATAACGAATGTAAATTTGTTTCCTGTATTGCAAATATAAAGTTGTAAGAAAAGTATTTGGGTGAAATTAATTTTTTCACAAATATTTCTTTATTTTACCTGCTGCGAAAGTGAGGGCGTAATCTAAATATTTTGGTAAGGAAGAGCTAACCTCAAATAGTTACTCGAATTATGTCTTGAATCCTTGAATCTCGTGGATTTGAAGGATTTTACGAATCTTGGATTCAACCGACCCATCCATATTAAATACGTAAAATTGTCTGTTCCATTTAACTATTCAGTTATGGTCTGTTTCATATAAGTTGGCATGATTTTGACAGTTTGATGGAAGTAGTGCCAATGTTTACTCTTTGTTTATGTATCCTTTTGCCATCAGCTGGTGCGTCAAGTGGCGACTGTATATTTATTTTGTTAACGCACTGTCACATAATCCACTTTCCAATGTAATGCTAAACAAATTTTAAGGTATTTATAGGCTCACGTCTGTCTAAAAAATTTGTAGGTTTCAAAAGTAAAAACAGAAAACCTTGCAAAAAATGAAATATTTGCTACCTATTTTTTTATTTATTACAGACAACGAATTTGGGTTAACATTTCTGAGACTGTAATTGTAGTTTTTATCACACTTTGAATGTTACAGCTAATATTTTAAGACTGAAAATAAAAGTAATTCGGGAAACTTGCTTGACAATGCACTTTTCATTCGCCAGCAAACAACTTACCAACGACTTTTGCAAAACAGTTATTCAGCTATTACTTGTATTAAACAGCTTGAGTTAGAAATATGTGGTGTGGAATAACGTAAGAATTGCTTAAAAACTACCCACGCGTGTCCCACTTTCTTTGCTTTATCAATACAATATAGTAACAACACTGAAACAAGGAAATGGGTTTTCGGGAGAACAATATGGCTTATAATTTATGTAGACGAAAGATTACCGGCATAATAGAAATAACTAGTACTCAAAATCGCTGTATACAAAATATATGTTACTTTAAAAATTATGCAGAGCTTGCGGAAAAATAAAACTATTAGTATCTGTTCGTAAATTTGTTATATAGTAGAATCCCGATAATTTGTATTATCAAGGGACTGAATGTTAAATATGAATTATCGAGATATTCAAATTAGCGGAATTACCAATAATCGGGAGCAAAAAAAGAAAAAAATACATGACATTAATGCAAATTTGCATTAATATGTAATGATAAATGCATGGCTGCATATTATGTATACATATGTACTATATATATAAATCAATAATTACATCAATAAAAAACACATTGAAAATTTATGTTTAAACAAAATCTGTAATTTTCTTTTGGTGCTTCGGAACGTCTACCCATAACAGCTACCGAAACAGTTCGTACAAGTAAGCAGAAAATACTTCATCGCCAACTTCTGATTTCGCTAAGAAATGGCGCACATTGTTGATGTATTGTTTAGCCACTTTAGGTGTAATTGTCAGCACATCATCTTCGTCATCACCTTCACCATCAATGTCCTGAGATGGAGCCAAAATTTCGTCATCAGTTAGAATCCCCGCTGCCGCTAGGACATCATCAAAATGGATGAAAATGTTGTAGAATTTTCTTCATTTTGAGGAAGACTATTCCAATTCACAGGGCATTCTAAGTCTTGTTCAGTAACTGCTGATGAAAGTTCCACCTTCGTGAATCCACAAGCACGAAAACCGTTTTTTATTGTGCTTTCGTTAACACTTTACCACGTATTGTGAGCAATGTTCATGGCTGAAGATAAGGTGATTTTATGATTCTTCCCATCCTCGACGCTGTCAAGGAGTTGCNCGTAACTGCTGATGAAAGTTCCACCTTCGTGAATCCACAAGCACGAAAACCGTTTTTTATTGTGCTTTCGTTAACACTTTACCACATATTGTGAGCAATGTTCATGGCTGAAGATAAGGTGATTTTATGATTCTTCCCATCCTCGACGCTGTCAAGGAGTTGCACCACTACTTCCTTGCGGTAAAAGGTTTTGAACGTTTTAATTATGCCCTCGTAAAGAAGCTGCAGCTTATAAGTATTGTTGTCGGGCAAAAACACAACATTTACATAACTGAACGGTGGGGTATTGTTGTGGGCCGTACAATTATCCATGAAAAGTATAATTTTTCGCTGACTTTTCTCCATATCAGCATTAACTTATCGTATCCATTCCTTTAATAATTTGCCCGTCATCCATGCTTTTTTGTTTGCACGATAGGTCATCGGAAAAGTTATGTTTTTAAAACATCTTGGTTTAGCTGATTTGTCTATCATGAGCAGTCTTAATTTCTCAGATCCATCCATGTTGGCGGCCAACAATATGGTTACACATTCTTTAATATTTTTTCCGCCATGACACTATTCTTCCTTAAAACACATTGACCGGTCGGGAAGACACTTATAAAATAACCCCGTCTCTTCGGCATTAAAAATGTTGTTGAACTCAAAAGAATAAATTATTTCTCCCAATTCGTATTTCCACTCAGAACAAACGTCGGCCGATACACTCACACTTTCCCCACTAAGCTGCTTAAATTTTATGCCGTGCCTTTTTTTAAACCTATCAAACCAACCATCACTCACACGAAAGTCTTTAATTCCCATTTTTTTCTGCAAAAACTTTTACTTTTTTTTTTTTTTCTTAAAATGTTTCCTCCAACTGGTACATTCAAATTCCGTGCTCGCGCAAACCACTTTTTTTAGTTCTCTTCTAGTTGTGGATACTCACCAGTCTTAAAGCGCTTTACTTTGCTGTCCAATGTCTGGGGGGCGATTTTGTCCTTGTTCTTCAGAATTGATTAATGGAGTGTGGGGAGTGCACCCAGGGCAAGGCGACACCCTCAGTGTGACAGTCTTTCCACCTGGGATCCGTAGGTGACTTTCATCCCTGGGCATGACAGAAATGAAACCCTAGAATGGAGCGAACGTTATAATGTTTGAACACGTCAATTTGTCTATCACCACCGGCCACGGCGTTAAGGGGATTTCTTTTTTTTTTTCTCTAATGGAAAGACACTTATTAGCCCTTTTCGGAGGCATGGCTAAGACCGAACGGACTAACTTTTCACTCGCTCTGCTCCTTCCTACCTTCTCATAACCCTAGGCCGGACAGCAAGGCGCCTCTTAGTTCTGAGAATCACAGACACATCGCCTCACAGCCTACTCTGCGTCATTACCTTCCTTCAAACCCTCTTACTTTTCACTCTCTCTGCTCCTTCCTACCATCTCATAACTCTAGGCTGGATACCAAGGCGCCTCTTAGTTCTGAAAATTACATACACATCGCCTCACAGCCTACTCGGCATCATTACCTGCCCTTCAAACCCTCCTACTTCCCTCAGTATCCTTCCAGTCTTTTTTACCCTGCCCGAATTGCATAAATCTAGAGCTGGTGTACAGTCTAAGGTTAAAAACATTAAGAGTTAACGAGATTTTTAAGTTTTAAATAAGAATTATAGTTTTAATTGAGCTCGAGCACCAAAATAAATACGTATTATTGAGGGGACCGGAATGCATTGTTTTTTTTTTTACGAATAAAAGGGATTTTCTCAAGGGACTAACAAATTTGCACAAATTAGCGGGATATACGAATAATCTGGATGCAATATCGGAATTTCACTGTATATCAAACACGAAAGCTATTCTTTTCTGGCTGTTAATGCTTCGGGAAAGCGCGGACAGATGAATCTCACAGCATGACAGGTTGAGGCGTGAGCCGTGTGTGTTGCTTAACAGATTGCAGCACGGCCTGCCTCTTGATCCAGTCTTTTTAAAAGGGTGACTGTTCTTCTATTACTGGCTCGGAATGACTCGAATTTAAATATATTTTGTCAAATCATTATAAAAATAAATCAACTATATTATGCAATATCTCTGTATGCTTTTGGAATTAATATCAAACACCTATGGAAACCATGGTTGGAGACGTGAAAAAGGTTTTGGAGTTGCGTTTCATTTGGATACGGATTGTTTTATTGTGCATTTCATGTTGAACACTTATACATTACCTCTTTATCACAAAGTTTAGTTTGTAGTACTAACAACCACTGTTTTGTGACCACGTAAAATAAAATGTATTACTTAATCTAGGAACTCTTTCTTATCACGTATTTTCTGCTTGTCTAATGTGCGTCGGCAGTGCACCCAGAATAGCCAAAGTAATATTAACTTTTGTTCGTTTGTGCATTAGCTGATACAGGATTTTTTTGTAAATGGCACTTTGTTTGTTTCGTATATGTCAAGTTGCCACTCACTGACAGATTTTATAATTTTAGCGAAGAGCATCTTCAGTGTGTGGCATTAGAATTTTATGGCAACGGGGAAAATGCTGGCAAAAAAAATGATGGCAGCTACGTGCAAGGAAATAGATTAAACTGTATTTAGGTTTGTGTTTTAACCTTGAACAGCTGTACNAAAATGATGGCAGCTACGTGCAAGGAAATAGATTAAACTGTATTTAGGTTTGTGTTTTAACCTTGAACAGCTGTACTGACTAGTAATTTTTTTAAACGTCACTTATGTGTATATCACAACTTAGTAATGTTTCCCTGCAGGTTTGAAACACAATGAATTCATTTACCTTGGTGTACCTGTGATTTGAACATTTACCACTGCTCAAGTGCAAAAAATGAACAACTCCAGTTGGTAAAACTTACTGATGTATGCAGTACAAATTCGTTGAAATTTTTATTTCAGGGAATACTTAAAACTGCACCTGTGTCACTGAAGTAAATTTATTGGAACAGAAGGGTAGGCAAGACTTTTTTATTGCAACATGAAATGTTATGTATTCAGTTTCATTGTTGCACACTGCACAAATAAGTGAATTCTTGTTCAGTGTTTTCGCATTAGGGTTATGAACTTGATCGACATGCCATTTTATCCCTTAGCACTGATTGTCTTGTCTCCTAACAAATATAGCTCAGATTTGCAGGACAGCTAAAGATTGTATATTTATATGAAAATACACAGCAACAATTGATAACCATAAAGTTGCAGTTTCACTGTTCAAACACACATTTGCCATTTTAAATGTGTGTAATATTTGCACATTGCAAAAAATAGAAAGCAAAAAAAAAACNTGTTCAAACACACATTTGCCATTTTAAATGTGTGTAATATTTGCACATTGCAAAAAATAGAAAGCAAAAAAAAAAACCAATTGCAAACTTAACAAAAATATTACCAATAGATGTGTGAAATTACATTTAGAAATAAAACTGCNAAAAAAAAAACCAATTGCAAACTTAACAAAAATATTACCAATAGATGTGTGAAATTACATTTAGAAATAAAACTGCAGGTAGCTGTATGCTGTTCGAACATGTTAATAAGTCTGCAATCTGCACGATGTACAAATTTATTATAAAAGTTAGAGAAAGTGAAATAAAGATTACNAACATGTTAATAAGTCTGCAATCTGCACGATGTACAAATTTATTATAAAAGTTAGAGAAAGTGAAATAAAGATTACATCAGACAATTATAAAAAGTTTTTTTTTATTCACAGTTATTTATAATCTATAATAACTGGCATCATAATAGATAACTTTACAAATAAAATGTGCATATGTTTTTTGCAAAATACACACTGTAAAGCATCATTTTCACTTGTTTATAGCCTCACACAGACTGTGAATAACAAACTTTAACTTATCTGATACCATCTCAGGGNGCATCATTTTCACTTGTTTATAGCCTCACACAGACTGTGAATAACAAACTTTAACTTATCTGATACCATCTCAGGGTATAGAGAAACTTTGTTCAGAAATAAGTTTGCGAATCAAGTGCTAATTGTCGCTTTTCAATTTTTCCAAGATGGTAATACATATGTAATTTCAAACTGTTAGTATTTTTCTGAAAATTTCTTAACAGGAGTGCTCTGTATTTTAGGTTAATTAGCTTTATNAGGGGATTTCTTTTTTTTTTTCTCTAATGGAAAGACACTTATTAGCCCTTTTCGGAGGCATGGCTAAGACCGAACGGACTAACTTTTCACTCGCTCTGCTCCTTCCTACCTTCTCATAACCCTAGGCCGGACACCAAGGCGCCTCTTAGTTCTGAGAATCACAGACACATCGCCTCACAGCCTACTCGGCGTCATTACCTTCCTTCAAACCCTCTTACTTTTCACTCTCTCTGCTCCTTCCTACCATCTCATAACTCTAGGCCGGATACCAAGGCGCCTCTTAGTTCTGAAAATTACATACACATCGCCTCACAGCCTACTCGGCGTCATAACCTTCCTTCAAACCCTCTTACTTTTCACTCTCTCTGCTCCTTCCTACCATCTCATAACTCTAGGCCGGATACCAAGGCACCTCTTAGTTCTGGAAATTACAGACACATCGCCTCACAGCCTACTCGGCATCATTACCTGCCCTTCAAACCCTCCTACTTCCCTCAGTATCCTTCCAGTCTTTTTTACCCTGCCCGAATTGCATAAATCTAGAGCTGGTGTACAGTCCAAGGTTAAAAACATTAAGAGTTAACGAAATTTTTAAGTTTTAAATAAGAATTATAGTTTTAATTGAGCTCTAGCACCAAAATAAATACGTATTATTGAGGGGACCGGAATGCATTGTTTTTTTTTTTTTACGAATAAAAGGGATTTTCTCAAGGGACTAACAAATTTGCACGAATTAGTGGGATATACGAATAATCTGGATGCAATATCGGAATTTCACTGTATATCAAACACGAAAGCTATTCTTTTCTGGCTGTTAATGCTTCGGGAAAGCGCGGACAGATGAATCTCACAGCATGACAGGTTGAGGCGTGAGCCGTGTGTGTTGCTTAACAGATTGCAGCACGGCCTGCCTCTTGATCCAGTCTTTTTAAAAGGGTGACTGTTCTTCTATTACTGGCTCGGAATGACTCGAATTTAAATATATTTTGTCAAATCATTATAAAAATAAATCAACTATATTATGCAATATCTCTGTATGCTTTTGGAATTAATATCAAGCACCTATGGAAACCATGGTTGGAGACGTGAAAAAGGTTTTGGAGTTGCGTTTCATTTGGATACGGATTGTTTTATTGTGCATTTCATGTTGAACACTTATACATTACCTCTTTATCACAAAGTTTAGTTTGTAGTACTAACAACCACTGTTTTGTGACCACGTAAAATAAAATGTATTACTTAATCTAGGAACTCTTTCTTATCACGTATTTTCTGCTTGTCTAATGTTTGTTTGTGCATTAGCTGATACAGGATTTTTTTGTAAATGGCACTTTGTTTGTTTTGTATATGTCAATTGCCACTCACTGACAGATTTTATAATTTTAGCGAAGAGCATCTTCAGTGTGTGGCATTAGAATTTTATGGCAACGGGGAAAATGATGGCAGCTACGTGCAAGGAAATAGATTAAACTGTATTTAGGTTTGTGTTTTAACCTTGAACAGCTGTACTGACTAGTAATTTTTTTAAACGTCACTTATGTGTATATCACAACTTAGTAATGTTTCCCTGCAGGTTTGAAACACAATGAATTCATTTACCTTGGTGTACCTGTGATTTGAACATTTACCACTGCTCAAGTGCAAAAAATGAACAACTCCAGTTGGTAAAACTTACTGATGTATGCAGTACAAATTCGTTGAAATTTTTATTTCAGGGAATACTTAAAACTGCACCTGTGTCACTGAAGTAAATTTATTGGAACAGAAGGGTAGGCAAGACTTTTTTATTGCAACATGAAATGTTATGTATTCAGTTTCATTGTTGCACACTGCACAAATAAGTGAATTCTTGTTCAGTGTTTTCGCATTAGGGTTATGAACTTGATCGACATGCCATTTTATCCCTTAGCACTGATTGTCTTGTCTCCTAACAAATATAGCTCAGATTTGCAGGACAGCTAAAGATTGTATATTTATATGAAAATACACAGCAACAATTGATAACCATAAAGTTGCAGTTTCACTGTTCAAACACACATTTGCCATTTTAAATGTGTGTAATATTTGCACATTGCAAAAAATAGAAAGCAAAAAAAAAACCAATTGCAAACTTAACAAAAAATATTACCAATAGATGTGTGAAATTACATTTAGAAATAAAACTGCAGGTAGCTGTATGCTGTTCAAACATGTTAATAAGTCTGCAATCTGCACGATGTACAAATTTATTATAAAAGTTAGAGAAAGTGAAATAAAGATTACATCAGACAATTATAAAAAGTTTTTTTTTATTCACAGTTATTTATAATCTATAATAACTGGCATCATAATAGATAACTTTACAAATAAAATGTGCATATGTTTTTTGCAAAATACACACTGTAAAGCATCATTTTCACTTGTTTATAGCCTCACACAGACTGTGAATAACAAACTTTAACTTATCTGATACCATCTCAGGGCATAGAGAAACTTTATTCAGAAATAAGTTTGCGAATCAAGTGCTAATTGTCGCTTTTCAATTTTTCCAAGATGTTAATACATACGNTCAAGTGCTAATTGTCGCTTTTCAATTTTTCCAAGATGGTAATACATATGTAATTTCAAACTGTTAGTATTTTTCTGAAAATTTCTTAACAGGAGTGCTCTGTATTTTAGGTTAATTAGCTTTATCTACCACACTGTTAGATAATTTTCAACCAAAAATTGGAATGCTTTACAGGTACCTGGTACAAATACCAAATATTTCAATTATAGCCTTCTTTTTTCATCCATTATTTTGTCGTACATCATAAAACAATCTATAGATTACTAAAAAAAATTAATAACAAAGTAGTACTATGGAAGGGTATGTAAGCTGGTACTTTTCAGTGAATCTCACTTATTTTCAAAATGGCAGCCATATAACAATTTTTGCTTAATATGATATATCTATAAAACCATGTAATAATGAATTTCAATTTAACTTTGCATGTTGGCAGTAGCCATTNTAATATGATATATCTATAAAACCATTAAATGTGTGTGTTTTTTGTCTGTCATATTGTAAGATAGCATAACATTTAAATAAGTCTGTCATTTTTGGGAAAAAATTGGCAGATTCCAAAAAATTTGGCAAACAAGTACAGTCAACTCCTGATTTTCCAGGGGTAATGCCTGGTTAAGGGTTCACGGTTAAAGCGATTGGGGGGGGTGGGGACTTTAGGCCCACATACTGTACACATAGGCTATATAAACAAATAATATAGTCATACAAGAATTAAATTTTTTGACAGCCAGTGTGTGGGAATGTAATAAATGATATTAACATCATCACGTACACAAAAGTCTATATCAGCTGATGCAAAAATGTTTGTAATAAAATTTCACGTTGGCTATTTCGACAGCCTACATTAGCACAACAGAAAGAGAAATATGCGGAGAGGAAGATGGTAGACAAAATGTCTATGTATTATATTTTATATTGTTACAAAACAGCTGTAATTAATGTAACAAATTAAACTTTGTTCTAGAATAATGTGTAGGTGTTTAAACGAAATGGAATACCGTATGAGATTGTTTAACTTTGTTTAGGTCTTCATCATAGGCCGTGGCCGCATGTCTATCGCAGAGTATTTTTCAAATATTTCTACATTAATTTGACGTAATATATTTCAAACTCAGAGTTGTTTTGAGCCCACACAAGATGGAAAATTCACTTTTAAAAGGACCCACTAGATACATTTATATGACACAGCAGCAAAATAGGTGACCGTGCTGCCATCTGTCTGCCAGTGCGCGTGGCTCGCTTCGGAAACCATGCCCCCATGAAATGACACGTTTGTCATGTGTAAAGTGCAAATATGTGAACAAATTCTGTTTTAAATTTTCCGCGAGCTCTATAAATATTTTAACGTAACCTATTTCCGTGTGAATCTATTCTGCTTGCTAATAATTTGGATTCTGCTTACAATCTGCAAGCATTTCTTAATCCGGCTCCCATTACATCAACTAAGTGAAAATTAATGTGGTTTATTTATCAAAACCACACTAGATGTGTTTGCGTAGGAGTGATTCTTGCAGGAAATAATATTTATGCTAATGTGATATTTTGTCATCCAGTTGTACTCTGAGCCACGGTTTTTTATAAATAGCCTCCGCACGTACAAACGACTGTAAACTAAAAGATCTCGCATATTTGACGAGCAGATGCCAGTTTTAGTTGTGAAATACTTTATTATTATGAATGAAAATGAGCTATTTGACAATTTCCCTAAATTCCTAATACTTCAAAGTTTCACACATATTCACTATTAAAAACTTGTGTAAATATAGTATCCGAACACTTTTAATATTAAAATTAATCAGTACAGCATCACTCGAGTGAGCCAGGTAATAACAGCGTACACGTGGGTTATTAATAACAGTGGCGCGCAACGGGCAACAGCAGTTCAATATTTGATTTTGAACTTGTGGCTCCACGGTTAAGCTGTAACTAAATTAAGCGCCCCCCGCCCCTGTAAACCAGGAGTTGATAGTAGTTTTATGGTAGGTTATGTAAATTGGTATGTTTAAATAGGTAACTTATTTTCAAATTGGCGAAATTAGAAACATATTACCTTAGTATATCTAAGAAACCAACTTTAATTGCTGGCAGTACCTATTACAATATTAGTTGACACACACTCTCTTTTATCAGTCATTTTATAAGATCGTGCCACATGAAAAATTAGTTATGTCATATTGGGAAACAGTTTATAGATTCATACCGAATTTGGCAACAAAGTATTACTATGGTTCACCATGTAAAATAAGGTTTAATTTAGCCCAGGCACTTATTTTCAGAATTGCAGCCATTTAAATATTTGAGCTTAATATGCTATATTTAAGAAACCATGTAACAAATTTAAACTTATTTCATCAAAACTATTGGCATCTATGTAAAGGAAAGTAGGCTTATTAATAATTACAGTAACTTCTTCTTGATTATTTTGATTCTGTGGCGAGAAGTCTGTCTCATGATAGCAGAATAACCTAGGAATACTGAGGAAAATTTTCCATCAATTAGTAAAGAGTTTTCATCAAGACTGTTTATTAATTGACTCCAACATTCAAGCGAATTAGAGATTCTGCATGGTGACTCTTCATATATTGAATATGGAGGACTTCAGAGTTGCAAGGCAGATGATACAGATTCTGTGTGAAAAATTATAAAACCTAATTGTAGAGCATCCAGTTATAAAACACATGCAGCTCTGTTTCAGCACTAAACATTTGACAAATGTAACACTCTATAGACACTTCAGAACAGAAAATTCAAGAATTGCTTCTAAGACTTAGGCTGGGTTAATAACAGGATGCTTTGGCAAGTTTAAAATCTTGGGGGAAAAAACCTATGCTAAGGAAGAAATACCTGCTATTGTGTTTAGAGGTAATCCTATCATTAAAAAAGCATACACAAATGAAAATGTTTGCCATAGCATTTTTGATATTCCTATGTGTTTTAGAAAACCACTTGAAAATTAGCAGTGAAGCAGTTGGTGAAGCACTGGTNTAGCATTTTTGATATTCCTATGTGTTTTAGAAAACCACTTGAAAATTAGCAGTGAAGCAGTTGGTGAAGCACTGGTCTTTTTTAAGAAATGTTCATTTCTTGGAATGGCTCCTCAGTACACAATACTTCTGAACTACTAAAATATTCAGACAGCATTTCAATAGAGGAAAATACCACTTATATATTTTCAGCTTTTTTATTAAAAATTTAAAAGATATCAAAAGTCAAACTTAGCAAGGAAAATGGAAGACTGTCCTTTCTCTGAAATTAAATTTTGTATAGGACATGTTAACTCGATTTTAAGAGAAATTTTGCAGTTAAAAAATTTAGGTTAAGAGGAAATAACGGGTTGAAATAAATATTTGTTTGCTCTTGTCCAGAAATAGTATACCATGGCTGAACATCAAATAAGAAAATTTTGCGAGCCAAGTTTTTATAAGTAACCATTATATAATTGTTTAGCAGACACTGAATTGCTTGCCTCCTCATAAATGTCCACCTCTTCTTATCCATGCTTAATATTTCATCCTGGTTATTAGCTGTTTTCATTCCTTTCAAAGGTCTAACTCAAGGATGCTCAAACTGTTGATCGCGAGAGCTTTAAAAGTTGATCGTGGACATATGTCCACATTCCCTCAAAAAATTAAAAATAAGCGCCTTCCGTCGGTCACTCGTACGGTGACACTGTGATATGTAATAATAAAATGTGTAAAGTCACGTCGAAAAGAACGCTGCGCACCACCGGAGTTGTCTGCGCGGCTTAGTATTGTTTGCTCCAATTGTTTGTAAAGAATGGCTTTCTGGATTAAGAAACTGCCTTGCGAGTTGTATTCAGTTTTGGCAAGTTTGCAAGTTTGGTAAAATCAAACAATATTATCCGTTGCCTGGAGCGCTAATCGTTGTGAATATTCTCGCTAGGTCACACTCTCTTCGAAAAGTGGCGGCAACGATTT
>NQII01000761.1:586066-658309 GCA_002778355.1 Clitarchus hookeri
CCCCCCTTCACACACTTTTTTGGCAGTCAATCGCTGATGGTAAAAGTCTGAGCACCCCTGGTCTAACTGATCAATAAGTGTGCGTGCTGTTTCTCTCACACATTTTATGGTCATCATAAGTTGAAATGTCATGAATAGGTCATAACAGATTGAATTGTCAAAGGATATTGGATGCACTATCCTGAAGGAAGCACACGTACATATTTATTTCTTCATACTGCTGACAAAATTTTCTTACGGAAACAGCTTACCCGTGAAAGTGGTCACAAGAGGGTAAGGGTAGATAAAAACATTGCTGTAATATAAACATTTTGTATATCTTAGCATTTGTGTGTGTTTGGCCCAAGCCAAAAATGAAATTTTTAGCATTATTTGTTTTTGAAAGATCGTAGTTTTGTATATTTACAGCCTACTGACTAATTTACAAAATGGCAATGCATAGCAAAAAATTGATTTCTAAAATTTTTAATGGGGCAATTTGCTGAATTTTATGAAAAGTTGTTACATATTTAGACGTGTATAGGTATCCAAAACAATTGAAATTATAACAAATATAAACTTATTTTTAAGCTGCTACATACTTTCCAACTTTTACAATTCATCCGTAATTGTTATGGAAAACTTGTCAGTCTTAATAAATGGGTGCAGCTAAAATATTAGATTTTTGCTATCTCAATCTTTCACAATTTGCAGTATTACTTCTTGCACTTGTATTGAAATGAGGGCTATAAATACCACAACTTTTGAACAAAGTAAAGTCACCACATGCAATAAAGTAAGTGCACAATATTGTAGTTTTACAAACACTTTGTAAAGCTGATCATTACAGTTTTTATGGGTACAGAATACCATATTCTTGCACTTATGGTGAATGTCGGAGCATATCATATTGCCGACTTGCTAATCTTGTACAAAAACAAGTTTTTGGGTGCTTTTGTTTGGTGCCACTGGTAGATATCAACTAAGATAAAACAGCTTCTGAATAGATGGTTTTGGTATTCTTATAGAGTAACATTATTTTTAAAAAGTAAAAATATTAATACAGTTTTTGTAATTATTTTACCCCAAGTACATAGGAAAATGCAGGTGTGCATGTACAGCTTGGCCGTGTTTAGTTTGGTCAAATACGTGGTAGCTTATAGCAAACAAGGTCAATTGACTCTTATAAAGTTATCTTGACAAATATTTTTGCTGCCACAGTAATGCTGAGTTGGGTATGAAACTGATATTTAGTGTAGATTAAAAAAATTAAATAGAATTAGGACATTGGGGAACAACATAACAGTTCAAATTTGCATTAAAAACTTTTTTTTTGCTGCAACTTGACAATATTAGCTATGCAAGTCAAGAAAATTAATGATGTAATAATGGTTTGTGAAATATGGCTGGCATGGTGCGGGACAATTATAAACTGTGTTATCAGAAACTTAATAGCATTGTGACAACTGTAACTAGTGCAAGTATGTAAAATTCAAAACAACGCAGGTCTTACAATGACTGAAAAGTGTGGGTAGACACTCAAGTTACAGCAAACCTTCCTAATAAGTTCCCAATTAAATATTTTTTCTGCGTAATACTCGCGATTATTTAGCACCTGGCTAATACACACAGTAAACAGATGAATAATTTGGTGTTTCGAAGTTTTCATGGTTAGAAAAACTCTCCTTACTTGGTCATTTTTTAAACATTTAACAATTTTGCAACCATATTCACAGAGGTGCCAAGTACTATGGACTGTCCGTAGTTTGTACGATTTACCTGACGTTGCTACGGAATTACGGATGCTACTAAAATAATACAAATTTTTTACATTTTCATTTTTACAAAATATGTTTTCTTGCATGTGGGTTTTCTAAAGTATACTTGGTATAACAAGTGCTTAAAACAGATTCTTAGCGGTGCAAAAAATTGTAAATATTGGTGTTATTTCTCGTATTTGCATTAAATAAATCGGTTTGACAAAATTGGTAAAAAAAAATGTCTTATTTAACTGTGTGCAGTAGTGAAGTCTTTGTTTTGAGAAATTAATTGTGGTAGATGCAGCGAAATCAATTTTTGACAAGGGAAATTTGAGAGTATAGAATGAGATGCTGAGAGTCAAGNAATTGTGGTAGATGCAGCGAAATCAATTTTTGACAAGGGAAATTTGAGAGTATAGAATGAGATGCTGAGAGTCAAGACATTAAAATGGCATGTTGTATGTAGGTATGTTATGTGACGCAGCCAGTTTGCTGGCGGATTGATTTAAAATGGATTTGTGAATTCTGAAAAGGCACCAAAAATCACAACCAAGACTTTTAAATGTTACTTACTCATTTAATGTGCCAGATAAGTTTCTTAGGATATTATACACAGAATAAATTTGCTATAAGCACAAACTGCAATAACCTTGTGTTAACAAAAATCAATTACCTACAACCTTACGTAAATAGGAAGTTTTCGTTATCTGCAGCATAAAATTGTGAAATTGACGTGNAAAAATCAATTACCTACAACCTTACGTAAATAGGAAGTTTTCGTTATCTGCAGCATAAAATTGTGAAATTGACGTGGATGAAAATTATGTCTCTTCATATCCAGCTTTTATGTCGGTAAACACCTATTATTGAACTCGTTCAGGGTAGGCCTATTCAAAGAATTTGAAACTTCTTTCTTTTTGCGTGTGTTTATTACCGTCAAATTGTTTCAAATGTAGCCCATCTCTGTATCAACATATATACTTAATTTTCCTCAATCCAAGCAAGTTGTCAAGTTTATTTAAATGAGAGATCGTACTTCAACTAAACTACAAATTTACTTATGCATAGACCCACTGCTGGTTGGTGCTTGTAGAGAACAAACAGGCTGTTATTAAAGACAATTTGTAACTATTCTAAAATAATTCAGAATTATCCCTAAATGATAAAAACAGGTTCAGTGAATCAGAAAAAAACGTTCTTTAGTTTACATTTACGGTTTTTCTAGCGCTGTAAATTTGTATATGTTTTGTTGAGAACATTGAAATGAATATAGTCTCTACTGAAAATTAATGAAAGCTACGGATATTTAAACAAAATACTGCCAATAGCTTTTGCAAATGGTTGGCACCTCTGTACTTGGGCAAACAGTTGTTTCTTAACTGTAGTATAAATTTAATTATTTATGGTGCAGTTATGCATGCACTACATATGAGTACTGTGACATGGTTAGATACTATTTTGAATCCTATTGAAATATTGCTGATAGCAACCTTCAAATTTGGCAGTTATGCTATTAAAATAGTTGGTTTGACCTTGTACAAGTTGCTGCCATGCAGAAATGTCTTAATATTTTTGTTAACCATGTTGTCCCTCCTGTCTCAGGCTGTTTGTTAATTAATTTAGAATTGCATTTCATTACTTTTTGGTTAAATATGCCACTCTAAGGAAAATTTAATTTGAGAAGTTTTTGTTGCCTCACTGTTGTTTCAATGACACTCAATCTTTCACAAGCAAATATTTGACTTAAAAACTGATTCCAACCATTTATACAACTTTCAACAACTATCAGGAAGAAATAACACAATGTACAATAAAATAAGTTTAATTTAAAAGCAAAGTCAATCCATAGACAATTTATATAACTTAAATTTATTAATATTAAGCATGGGTTTTTTGGTCTAAGACTGCATTTAGGATGTTAACCGAACCAAGATATACAGTGATAACTGACTGCTCTCCAAACTAGAAAAGCTTCTGTAAATAATGGCATTGCATTTACAATTTTATAACTATCTGTACAAAATAATAGGGCCTGCTGTTCAATTCAAACTGTTAACTTACATTCTAAGACTGAAATATTAATAGGACACGGTAGCAGATACGTGCGTTTGAAGTTTAAGATTTGTATATTTTTTGTGCCAATAAAGTAAACAGTTTTTGTCGGGTTAAAAAAATAAGTTTCTCAATATAATTTGGCAATATGTGATGGTGACATCATTTGGTGATTTTTTTCCAAATGAAACACCCAATCAATTAATAATAAAGGGAGTACGTTGTAAATATGCAGACAAAAAAATTGAGTCTTGTATACAGAAATTAAAGTAAAGGGCTTTTTTAAAGATTTGAGATGTGCATGTTAAGATATATTCAGAGAAAATTAAAATTGTAAGCCAAATTGTAAATCAACAAATTTTTATTCTCAGTTTTAACATATCTTTGTTATACTTTGTTTTATTAAAACATCAAAATTGAATGGATATTTCTGAATAAGGCAAAATCTGAAATATTTATGATGGTAAAGAAGACCAGTACCTTGCAGCATTGTTTGTTAGCTACCCTCGCCCTTTTTGTCACCGGCTTTAAGGCAGGGAAAACATTTTTTTTTTGGAACTTTTTTAATTCGATTGTTACATTTTTATAATGGACTGATCTTCACGTATGTCCAGTCCCATTGCTTTTAAAGTTCAGAAATCGGAGGAATAATTGTGATCACACATGACTAGAAAATATAGCTACAACAGTTTACAAGCTGAAGTGAGGTTCAGCTATTCCTTCCTTAAGTTTTTAACTACAACAAAAGCCATTGTGTGCTTAATGAAATATGACATGAGCTGTACTATGGTATATCTGTGAAAGAGCATTATTCACTGACTGGCTTTANCCTTGCAGCATTGTTTGTTAGCTACCCTCGCCCTTTTTGTCACCGGCTTTAAGGCAGGGAAAACATTTTTTTTTTTTGGAACTTTTTTAATTTGATTGTTACATTTTTATAATGGACTGATCTTCACGTATGTCCAGTCCCATTGCTTTTAAAGTTCAGAAATCGGAGGAATAATTGTGATCACACATGACTAGAAAATATAGCTACAACAGTTTACAAGCTGAAGTGAGATTCAGCTATTCCTTCCTTAAGTTTTTAACTACAACAAAAGCCAGTNACACATGACTAGAAAATATAGCTACAACAGTTTACAAGCTGAAGTGAGATTCAGCTATTCCTTCCTTAAGTTTTTAACTACAACAAAAGCCATTGTGTGCTTAATGAAATATGACATGAGCTGTACTATGGTATATCTGTGAAAGAGCATTATTCACTGACTGGCTTTAATATTCTTCAGCCATCAATATTATAATAGGATGTAGAGCAACATTACCAGGTCACCTCTAGTAAATTATACTGGGAGCAGCCATAAGTCACATTTAAAGAGAAATCTCAGATGCACACACACCTACTTGACTTAAAGCTGTCGGAGGAACACATTGAGATGAAAACCCAGTTACTGACTTGCACAGGTCTGCAAGCATACTTCACTGATTTCACAAAATACATGTCACATTTTCAAAGCCTTTGAAGGTGAAGGAAAGATGAAAAGGGGGGTACGACAAAGAAGTTATATATAGAAGTTTATCGGAGAAATAAATAAAAACCTTAAAACTACCTTGTTGAGTCTGTTGGTGAAAAGAAATATATGAAATAAATTTAAAAAACAACATTTTGCTGTTAAAACAGACTTTCAGGCAAAGGTAGTTTTGAACAAAGAAAATTAACATAAATTCATTTTTTTTTATATTAGTACGATTTGCTTGGAGCCTTAGTACAGTTAATTTCTCTGCAGTAGTTTCTCGCCAAATTGACAATTTTGTTTATACATCCTAGGTGTTAATTTTAATGTCTATAGTGTAGCATCTTGGGCTTTGAGTGAGGCTTTTAAATAAAAAGGTATAGAACATTTAACCTCAAAATTTCGTAAACTAAAGCCTGGAACATTAAAATGATAATTAGTTCCTTTGACTGTCTGGGGTAGCTTTTCCCAGCAGTCTTGGCCGACCACAGAATGCACAGAGATTTGCAGACTGCAAAACACACGGACCCTCAAAACTTAACTGCTGTACTGTTCTCTCACCCTCTGCTATTGCGGACACAGCCCTTTGGCTAACAATAAGCCACCCAGAAATAAATCCTACCACTTAGTATGTTAAACATGATCTCTTTACTGTTCACATGATAGTGATCAGTAATCTTAATGTTGGTAGCACTGGATGCAGCCTGCATCCAAAGACCCAATTTCACAATAAACTGTTTCCAATATCCAGGCAAAGATTGTTCATTTGTCAAGAAACACTGACTTCCATGGCAAGTCGTGCCACCTTCGACATTTGCCAACATAGCTCAAAACTGCAACAGTCCCTTTTTTAAATTTCCCGGGACCCACACTGCTGTGTTGAGTAAACGATTCTAAATAAAATTAAGTCTGGAAAAATATAATTTAAATTTCTTAACTCTGAAAGTATGAAGCCTCGTAACAGTTGCAGCTGTTTTTAAAACTGTCTTTTGGGGAAAATGTAAAACTGAAACCCATTAATGAATGTTTGTTTTAGAGATTAAAAGGAATTTTTAATTTATTGCCAGAAACTGGACATTCCTATTTTCTGGTTCAAACACTGTAATTTTGTTCTGCTGGCTGGTAGGTTTTTGCAAATTAATAAATATAAATGATAAAACGTACCTTACACAAAAATTTAATTTCTGTGAAAGGATATTCCTCGAGTTTCCTTGCAGAGTTTGACTTTTGATATCTTTTAAATTTTTAATAAAACAGCTGAAAATATTGAAGTTGTATTTTCCTCCATTGAAATGCTATCTGAAGATTTTAGAAGTTCAGAAGCATTGTATACTGAGGAGCCATTCCAAGAAATGAACGCTTCTTGAAAAAGATTTGTGCTTAATGTAATACAGATGTGGACAAAATAATATCAACACCATGCAATATGGTACATTTTGTTGCATGTTGGCAAAACTGCTTTTGTGTAAATGAGATGCGTATGTATTGCACAGTTTACGTGCCAAGTCTTGTAGGTTATATTTCAGTGTATTATAAGCTTTGTTCCGCGACGGTTAAAACAAGCGATTGGTGAAATGTGTGATCTCTCAGACTTCAAAAGAGGGCAAATCGTTGGTGCTCGGTTAGCGGGAGCGTCTGTGACGANGATCTCTCAGACTTCAAAAGAGGGCAAATCGTTGGTGCTCGGTTAGCGGGAGCGTCTGTGACGAAAACAGCTGAACTGTTTAAAGTTTCATGAGCGACAATATCCACGGTAATGACAGCATACACAAAACATGGTAAAACATCATCGNTGAACTGTTTAAAGTTTCATGAGCGACAATATCCACGGTAATGACAGCATACACAAAACATGGTAAAACATCATCAGCGAAGAGGAATAGTGGACGAAACCCAAAGTTAACTGATAAAGACCGACTAACATTAAAAAGAATTGTGGCCAGACAAAATAAAACTACTGCTGCAAAAGTGACAGCAGAACTCAACACTCACTTGAGTAATACTGTTTCGACAAAAACAGTACGACGGGAGCTCCACAAAGCTAACATTCATGGAAGGGCTGCAATTGCGAAATCCTTTATAACTGAAGCCAACGCTAAGCTGCGAAAGAAGTGGTGCCACGATCATAAAACCTGGACACTTGATGATTGGAAGAATGTGGTATGGTCCGATGAATCATCGTTTACATTGTTTCCTACAAACGGCCGGGTTTATGTATGGAGAACCCAAAAAGAAGCCTACGATCCGGACTGCCTGCTTCCTACAGTCAAGCATGGGGGAGGTTCCGTTATGATTTGGGCGGCTATATCGTGGTATTCAGCTGGTCCTCTCATTCACATCACTGGCCGGATTACTGCGAATGAATATCTCTACATACTCAATGATGAAGTTCTTACAATGACTACCATATTGCTGCCAAACACTGCCATATTCCAAGATGATAATGCGCCCATACACAGCCAAAAAGGTTCAGTCTTGGTTTAAGGAGCATCAGAATATCATCAAACATCTTCCCTGGCCAGACCTCAACATATTTGAACCATTGTGATGAGTTTTAGAGCAGAGAGTGAGGAGCAGATTTCCATCTCCAACATCGTTGAAGCTATTTGTGGATGTTTTTGTACAAGAATGGGACAACATTCCGTTGGAAACTATTCAGACACTCTACTAATCTATTCCGCGAAGAATTGCAGCTGTTCTAAAAGCAAATGGTGGCCCAACACCTTTTTAATAAATAAATATTGTGTATATTTCAGGTGTTCATATTATTTTGTCCATCCCCTGTAGTTGTTTAGATGACTGCCCGATAAGATTTACGAACTGCTTCACTGCTAATTTTCAAATGATTTTCTAAGACACAAAGGATGTCAGAAATGCTATAAAGCTGTTTAGTAAATAGTTAACATAAAATACATAAACTTTTTTCAAAAGAGTCCTTCCTGCCTGCATATTTCTCAGATGTTTTGTTGTGCAAAGGCAGGGCTGTCAAAATAGCAATTTGTTTCAATCATTCACACATCAGCTGTTTGTATGCATTATTTTANAAAATAGCAATTTGTTTCAATCATTCACACATCAGCTGTTTGTATGCATTATTTTAAATTTCATTTGACATGTCGCCACACACTGGCTGTCAAAAAATGGAATTCTTAGTTGAAAATAGATCAGTATTAGACTTGTAATGGTACTGGTAAGTAAATACTGTCCATTTTATCAGCTTATTTTAGTTGGAACTGCATTTAATAAAGCTGGTCCTGATTCTAAGCAGAGGTGTAATTTTGGAGGGCCCAAATTGGTATATAAAAAAAGTGGGTGGGGGGTTGTCTTACAATGTGGTATGGTAATTGAAATCTCTACCAGAGTTGTATANTGGTATATAAAAAAAGTGGGTGGGGGGTTGTCTTACAATGTGGTATGGTAATTGAAATCTCTACCAGAGTTGTATATTTACTTTTTCCTCTTAAGATTTGAGAACATTTATCTTTAAGAGACTCCTATACTTTTCTTTTGATAGGTGGTGGAGGAATGGTTCGAGCTGCTGAAGAACAGATTCCGTGAGTCACCAGAGTCATGTGTGGCTGTTCATTGTGTTGCGGGACTCGGAAGAGCACCAGTGATGGTGGCCTTGGCCCTCATTGAGCTTGGGATGAAGTATGAAGATGCTGTTGATTTCATCAGGCAGTATGTATCAAACAAAAATTTTGCAATTCCTTTCTAATTAGCTATTTCTTTATTAGAAAATAAACTGTTTGTTACTTAGCTATGCACTATCAAAATTAAAAGAAGCTTGAATTTGACTTTAACTAAGGGAAGCAGAATTTTTAACTTTTTTCCCCCATCTCTTCTTACAGTAAATTAAAAATGATTGCACCATATTTTCCTTCCAGCATATTGTACTGGCAGTTTTGACAAAAGTGTTTTACATTTTCTGTTTTGTTATTAACTCCGAAACAGGTGTCCTTTTAAAAGGCACTAGGCATATATATGTAAAAGGCTATTTTATTTTTGTGATTTACATATATTTGACATGAAACATTATTACTAAAATCTACTTACTTACACCTGATCTTTGTCATTTTCATTTGCTCAGTTTTCTAGAGTTGGTTTTGTGAATTATCATATAGTAACATGAAGCTCTAAATCACATTTTTGACACTTCGTTCACACCTTTTTGTCACACCCTGCACCTAGTCTGCTTTCCTTGAGAAATTAAGATTGTATAGATTGAATCTGGAATCCACTTTTTTAAACTTTCATTGTAGGTTCAGCTTTTTCCCATGAACTTGTTGGTTTGTTTCTTCTCTGAAATGGCAATTTGTTCAACTTTTAACTACATATTTTGTGCAGTTGCCATGCATTTTGTTTAGCAATATTTACTGAAAGTGCTATTTCGTCCTGTGAACGTTTATACACNTTTTGTGCAGTTGCCATGCATTTTGTTTAGCAATATTTACTGAAAGTGCTATTTCGTCCTGTGAACGTTTATACAATATAATCTTATATTTTGGTCAGTTTTTGACACCTCCCATGCTAGTGTGGATGTGGAATTGTCAGTTTTCTTTCTCATTATTGAAAATTTTTATCGTTGTGTAATGGATTTACAGGTTCTGCATAAGGTGCTATACTGATACTGCTGTCATCATGCAATTTTGTTATAATGCCCTTCTCATATGTAACTCTTGGATTGTAAATTCCACGCCCCTTTATTCTGGCAGGTGGTTTCCAGTATACACTTAGTTTCTATTGTATCATATTTTATGTCCTTTGTATTCTCCTTTTCAGTTCAAGGTGAGGAACAGTAGTGAAACAATTATCAAAGATAAGGAAAGTGACACAAGCAAGAAAGGATATGTGCCTATTGCAAAATGACGAATGTTCCAAGGCAGAAAGACTTTACTGTTGAGAAATTACACTTCTAGATCCTTGGTATGGTTTCATCCATTTCATGTAACCGGAAGATCCACCAACCCAAGTTTTATAACACACCTTATTCGCTTACTCCCTGATAAAACTACTTGCAACTACGATGTCAAAAATAAGGAATCATAGCATCGTCAACACTACTGTTCACTGTGTGGTGCATAAGTCTGAAATGGTTATATATCATTGTGAAGAGTGGCCAAACTTTTGTGAACCAATCATGGACATCCAACTTTTCATTGTCGCAACAATGAAAAGTCTTAATTACAAATTTAAACTAGTTCTGAAAAAGCCTTAAAGAAAGTGCTGTTGTCAGAACTTCCTTTCCAAAATGTCTCCTAGGTGCAGAAACAAGCCCACTCAAGAGTAATACTACAATGAAAGATCTAATTTATTCACAGTTTTTATCACCAAATTTATTCTTTCTGGTATCATACCTGTTGCAGAGTTACAAGCTTACGCANAATTTATTCACAGTTTTTATCACCAAATTTATTTTTTCTGGTATCATACCTGTTGTAGAGTTACAAGCATAGGCATAACATGTCAAATTATTCAAATAAAGTTTGTGGAGAAACTTAATTATAAACTTTTGATATTTCTAACCACTTATAGGGGATTGCGAGATCACCACACCACACAAATAATTTACTGTTAAAAGTATTATTTTTGAATAGATTTAAAACTGTAAGTGGAGGTCGTTTGATTCAATAGCTCTGCAGCTGTTCCTAGCTGAGAGCTAGGTAAATTGTTTGCAGATGGCTCATTTCATGCCAGTTCACCTAGGGCAGGGGTGGCGAACCTTTATGTATCAGCGTGCCATTTTTTCTAAAGAAATGTTTGATGAGGCCATAGACGTGCCGTCCGATAATTTTAACTTGGTGATTATTAGAAAAATAATAATACTAAACACTATCTACTCAACACTCTTTATTTACTACCAAAAATACATTTTGCAATGTCAAATAATAAATGTTTCAGTTGTACGCATAATTCAAATTACATTAGTGTGACTTCTGTTGTTGCAGATTAGATGACAAATAATTTATATTAGGGTTGTAAGATGTTACTTTTAGCAGAATGCATGCTGAACTGGAGTCATCTGTCAAACGGTTTCTAAGCGAGTCTTTAATGTTATTCATCTCTGAAAATAATGACTCGCATGCATAGGTAGATGAAAATATGGTTAAAATAGCACGAGCCAGCTTCTTCAAACAGTTAAATGTGTCTGGAAACGAATTCCATGTTTCCAAAATTTTGATACTGGCATTTTTACTTATATTGCTTGACAATCTTTCTGTTTCAATTAATTCCAACTCTTTCCTTGCTTCAATAAATTTTTGAATCCATATTGAACTAGACTGGAAATCAATCAGCTGCATTTCAAATTCTTCAATTTCCAACCAATCGAATGGGGACAAATTCAGTTTATCAAATGAAGTCACATCAGGGTACATAATAAACTTTAGTGTTTCCGATAATTCTCTGAACTGAGAAAATCTCGCTGAGAATCCCTTGATTGAAGAATCAATTACAGAAATAAATTCTTCAGTTACTTCTCCACCTGGTTTCTCATGTATATCTAAATGGTTGAAATTTTTTTTCAAGTTTGGGAAATACTTGTAGTTTTTTGTAGTAATATCGTTCCTGAAAACATGTAGTTTAGCATCAAAAGCGCGAATGAGATCTATCATGACGATAATTGTTTTATTTGTGCCTTGAAGCTTTACGTTCAATTCATTGAAATGTTGGCATATGTCTGTAAAAAACATCAATTTTGAAAGCCACATAACATCCAACAACTCTGGGTATTGTTCAATTTTTCCCTCATTTTGCACAAACAGTCTGATTTCTTCCAAGCAGTCAACAAATCTTTGAAGTACGTTCCCGCGGCTCAGCCAGCGAACATTATTATACATCAGTAAGCCATTATATACCGAGTTGACTTCATTCAACAAAGCATCAAACTTTCGCTTATTTAAAGCGTGCGACGATATGAGGTTGACTATTTTTGTGACTACCGCCATTACCTTATCAAGAGATGTTAAACCACTCTTAGCACACAAGGCTTGTTGGTGAATTATGCAGTGGAATTCAAGAATCGAATGTCCTACGTCTGTTTGAAATAAACTTATGAAACCATTTTTTTTGCCCACCATACTTGGAGCACCATCAGTTGTGACTGAAACAATTTTTTTAAAATCAATTTCTTTCTCAGCAAGCGAATTTTTAACAGCCGTACAAATATCTGTGCCCTTTGTAGTTGTTAGCAACGATGTTATCGCAATTAATTCTTCCTTAATGATGTTTCCTACGCAATATCGAGCAAAAACAGCTAAACGTGCAGATTTAGTAATGTCAGTACTTTCGTCAATGCATAGCGATATAAAAGGAGCGGAGTTAATGTCAATTTTTTGTTGATCTGTTATATTTTCGGCCAGTTTTAAGATTCTTTCCTTTATTGTATTTCTAGATAGAGGAGTATCTTTAATGCGCTGAATTATCTTATCTTTATTATCGAAATCATCAAAAAGTGAGGGCGCGCATGCTAACCAGGCTTCCTTCAAAAACTCTCCATCTTGAAAAGGTTTACTATGCCGAGCAATGACATTTGCAGCCGAGTAACTTGCCGCGCTCGTATGACAATTTTTGCCAACATATTTAATCATAGACGTTGACTGTTTATTTCTGTCTTTCATTGCACTTGCAATTAATTCCTTTTGCACTGGTTCGCTTTTTTGACTAAGAGATTTGTGATTTGTTTCAAAATGCCGTTTTACAGACGATGTTCTACATACCACTGTACCAGAACATAAAACACACACCGCTTTGTCGCCTTTACTTATCATGCCATATTTTTCAGTCCACCAAGTTTGAAATTCTCTATTACACTTACTATCTTGCCCTTTTTGTTTTTTTGCTGAACTAGCCATGGTAAATAATAGTTAAAAATCAACTTTAAAATACAGTTGTGTCAACGAAATTGAACGAACGAAAACGTCAACAAACTATGCGTCATTAGCAATTGTAGTCCACGACGTAACTAAGGCAAGACAATAACAAACGAGCGCGCTTTCCGCCCGCCGCCCCGCGCACCGCACCCGTTCACTCCTTAGCGTAGGTCCGTAGGATCACTCGCGCGCATTCGTTCCTAATATAATACTGATACCTCCCTATTTGCGCTATGGCGTATAAGTCTGTATCTGCTATCTGCGTAGGGCGCCAGCAATGGATGCTAGTCCTCAGTGATAGGGCGTGTAAATATGTTGACACTAATGTTTGTAGTTCAAATTTACCAAATGAATTTGAACTTCCTTGAGAGTTCACGTATGTCGTTTGGAGAGTTCACGTATGTCGTTTGNAAATGCAAACCTTTTGATCTGTGGCGTGGCGTGCCCAAAATATTGTTTCGCGTGCCATTGGTTCGCCATCCCTGCCTAGGGCTATAGGCTTCCTGTGTCTTAATATTTTGGTCAAACCATTTTCGTACATGGCCATAAAAAACTGCATACCAAGTGGAAATATTGAATAAGAAATTCTTCAAGATTTCTGTTGTGGAGGAAACTTTTTTTTTTTTCAGGAAAACGAAGTGAAAAAGTGGGACATTGTGAATTGAGGGAAAGCTTTAAAATTAATCCAAACTATCTTGTCCCTGTTATTCACATTCTCTTTGACACACTTTGTATGGGTACAATTCAATTTAAAAAATGTTATATAGATATTAAGGAATGTCTATACTACATAATTTTTTCTCTTAATTACAACCAGCCTGTAAAACGTAACCTTAAAATATATACAAAATGAAGATTGTAATATTCACCACGCGCAACTTCAGATTATAAACCCAGCTATTCCCGGCAGTAAAACATTTGCTATTTAAATCGTGAAGCAATTATGCACATTTTTTAACACGAACTTGTTTTGCTGATGGTGTATTCATAACATTTTTTCCAAA
Organism: Clitarchus hookeri; assembly: GCA_002778355.1. Classification (NCBI taxonomy): domain Eukaryota; kingdom Metazoa; phylum Arthropoda; class Insecta; order Phasmatodea; family Phasmatidae; genus Clitarchus; species Clitarchus hookeri. The sequence continues at coordinate 600,244 of NQII01000761.1, forward strand.
ATAACTGCTCAAGACTACTTTTTATTTCAATTCTTTAGAGTAATTTAGTTTTACTTTTCTCGTATTTATGTTTAATGCTCTCTGTTTGCACCGAGACCTGTTTGTGCAAGGACGTTGCAGTTTTTAAGTTTACCAGCAGGAATTCATAGTTCTTATGCCAGATCAATTTAAGTTCACACAAAATCATAAGGCTTCTGTATTTTTCAATATTTATTTAGTCCAAAATTTCTGCCACCTTTTTTTCACCATCACACAAAACAATCTTGAGTTAGTTTTACAAAAAACTTTAAACACCTATTAGCAAGATTTTCTTGACTGCTTTGTGTGCAATGTTAAAGGTTATTTCCTTGGGCAGCAACACTTGAAACAACATGGTGTGCAATTGAATACTACTAGGGCTTGCAGTGGCAGTAAGTTTGACTATTGCTGCCATGATGCTTTCTTGGTGTTCATTGTGCTCTGATCAAGGTCCTGATCACTGCACACGCTGTTCAAAGTAGTGTGAAATTTTATGAACTTTTTATTTTAATCTCTGGCATTGACAATGGTATTGACGCAATTTGTTTTGTGAGCTAAGTAAATAGCGATAACAGCAGCAACGTAATTTGCATGAAAGCAATGCATTAAACTTGGGGAATGAATGGGAGTGGGGAAAACAGTGCAAAAAACAGGAAAACTTATATACTGGGAATGAAAAAAATGGGGTTCTACTGTAAGTTCTCTCTTTATAACTGAGATTGCAGTGATTTAGTAGTCAGACTACTGTGCTTTCACATGTGGGAATAGTGCTGGTCATTAGTTTTCTCAGGATCTCATGTTTCCCCTGCCCTTGCATTCTGGTGTTGCTCCATACTCGCCTCGCCTCACTTCACCCTCATCGGCTTTCAAAGCCCCGATGTTAAGAGCCGCCCACACCTTTTCACATATCCATTTTTTTTTTTATAGGTTTGGTAAAAAACTGATTACTATTTCCTTACAGTTTTTGCCAATTCCTCAACAATTTTCTNTGTTCCTTCCTTCCCGGAATTCTGGTGTTATTGTTCCAGCACGCTCCCCAAAGCTATTAGCTGGTTTTTGGCAGTAGCCATCCTGCGAGAGAAATGCAGCTGTGGGCTGTGAAACCTTTTAACGTTTTCGACGCAGCTGCGAGAGGCTGTGCCTTCTCGTCGCGGCGGAATCCTGGCGTCATTCTTCTGGCACGCTCGCCGAACCCTTAGCTGGTTTATGGCGGCTGTTCGCGTTTCCTTGTCGTTGCAAGTTTCGACAGTGTGTGCCTGCTGACGGAAAAATATATCTCGGGATGCAGAATGCATCAATACGTCATAGTGAACTTTGTTATTTTAAACTAAAATGCAAACCTTTTGATCTGTGGCGTGGCGTGCCCAAAATATTGTTTCGCGTGCCATTAGTTCGCCATCCCTGACCTAGGGCTATAGGCTTCCTGTGTCTTAATATTTTGGTCAAACCATTTTCGTACATGGCCATAAAAAACCGCATACCAAGTGGAAATATTGAATAAGAAATTCTTCAAGATTTCTGTTGTGGAGGAAACTTTTTTTTTTTTTTCAGGAAAACAAAGTGAAAAAGTGGGACATTGTGAATTGAGGGAAAGCTTTAAAATTAATCCAAACTATCTTGTCCCTGTTATTCACATTCTCTTTGACACACTTCGTATGGGTACAATTCAATTTAAAAAATGTTATATAGATATTAAGGAATGTCTATACTACATAATTTTTTCTCTTAATTACAACCAGCCTGTAAAACGTAACCTTAAAATATATACAAAATGAAGATTGTAATATTCACCACGCGCAACTTCAGATTATAAACCCAGCTATTCCCGGCAGTAAAACATTTGCTATTTAAATCGTGAAGCAATTATGCACATTTTTTAACACGAACTTGTTTTGCTGATGGTGTATTCATAACATTTTTTCCAAAATAACTGCTCAAGACTACTTTTTATTTCAATTCTTTAGAGTAATTTAGTTTTACTTTTCTCGTATTTATGTTTAATGCTCTCTGTTTGCACTGAGACCTGTTTGTGCAAGGACGTTGCAGTTTTTAAGTTTACCAGCAGGAATTCATAGTTCTTATGCCAGATCAATTTAAGTTCACACAAAATCATAAGGCTTCTGTATTTTTCAATATTTATTTAGTCCAAAATTTCTGCCACCTTTTTTTCACCATCACACAAAACAATCTTGAGTTAGTTTTACAAAAAACTTTAAACACCTATTAGCAAGATTTTCTTGACTGCTTTGTGTGCAATGTTAAAGGTTATTTCCTTGGGCAGCAACACTTGAAACAACATGGTGTGCAATTGAATACTACTAGGGCTTGCAGTGGCAGTAAGTTTGACTATTGCTGCCATGATGCTTTCTTGGTGTTCATTGTGCTCTGATCAAGGTCCTGATCACTGCACACGCTGTTCAAAGTAGTGTGAAATTTTATGAACTTTTTATTTTAATCTCTGGCATTGGCAATGGTATTGACGCAATTTGTTTTGTGAGCTAAGTAAATAGCGATAACAGCAGCAACGTAATTTGCATGAAAGCAATGCATTAAACTTGGGGAATGAATGGGAGTGGGGAAAACAGTGCAAAAAACAGGAAAACTTATATACTGGGAATGAAAAAAATGGGGTTCTACTGTAAGTTCTCTCTTTATAACTGAGATTGCAGTGATTTAGTAGTCAGACTACTGTGCTTTCACATGTGGGAATAGTGCTGGTCATTAGTTTTCTCAGGATCTCATGTTTCCCCTGCCCTTGCATTCTGGTGTTGCTCCATACTCGCCTCACTTCACCCTCATCGGCTTTCAAAGCCCCGATGTTAAGAACCGCCCACACCTTTTCACATATCCATTTTTTTTTTTTTTATAGGTTTGGTAAAAAACTGATTACTATTTCCTTACAGTTTTTGCCAATTCCTCAACAATTTTCTGAACATCTTCTAATACATGTGCCCTGCCTGGTGTTGTTGGAACAGGAACTTCTTTGATAATGTTTTCATATGGCACACAACAGCAATCATCCGTAGTTGGCCAATAAAATGTTGGTGAAGGGGCACAAGGATACATAAAGTGAACTTCAGCATCTCTTTCAACATGAGCAGTGTGTCCAGCAATCAGGAAAAGCAGGAAATGTATGGGATTTGAAATGCTGCTGGTAATGTCCTGGAAATGTGTGGTAATTTTTGCAAATTGTGGAAATTATTCCAGTTGGTTTTATGGACTCTTAGTTAGAACTTCTGAAGCTGCACCAAGGGAACTTATTGGTAAAGAATCTGCACAGTCTTTGAAAGTTGGAATACTGCAATGTGTTATAACATAATTTTGTTGCTTATGAGAGTTAAGTTTTCGGCAGATGACAGACATACTAAATAATTGAAGCAGAGGATTCTGTTGTAATTATACAATGCAATGAATTGTATTAATTTGGTGTGATATGTAGGTACGTGCTTTAAATGCCATAAAAAAAATTTGTCCAACTTTGGTTGATAATACCTCCAACTTTTACTCATGTTTGGCTACTTTTTTCATATTAATTGAATGTAAAGTAACAGGAACCACAATTATTTCACAGGGCATTTAGACTGTACATAATACGTTGAAACTTNCACAGGGCATTTAGACTGTACATAATACGTTGAAACTTTTTTTTCTTTTTTTTTTCGGAAGCAAGATTAAATGTGAACTGGAGAGAATTATTCTTTAACGGCATGTTATGTCAAGTTGAATGAGTCATGTAAGGACAGGCTGTATCTTGTCTGGAATCGAAGAATGCTTTGTGGCATCGAGGGATTGTCATTGCTTTGTATAAATAAATGCNCAGGCTGTATCTTGTCTGGAATCGAAGAATGCTTTGTGGCATCGAGGGATTGTCATTGCTTTGTATAAATAAATGCCAGTACGTGTCTTCCTGTGAATACATTTCACTTGACATGGATATCGTCTATTTTCATTGGAAAATTTGCTAAAGCATTTAAAATAAAAAAATAAGTAAAGTTGCTGATGGCTTCTTTCACCTCCTTTCCTGTCTCTTGTTTGATATCCTCTCACCTCTCCCGTCCATGCATAAACTTCTCAGCAATTGTAGTACCAGTATGACCCCTTGGAAAGTGGCGACACCGGAGACAAAAGGTCTTCAAAGTAAAATTGTTTATGAAGTGGCATGTTACTATCATAAAAGCATCATTGGTAGGGGACGTCGCAAGTAAAAGATATGGCAGCTACATTTGACAGTTCCTCTTCCACTTGTCTGCTGATGTTTGCCTTTGCATTAAGGAAAAGTTTGGAACTGTAGTTGGTGATAATGTAGTTCTGCAGGCACGGTTTCCACTAATGGGAAATGTATGGGAAGTTTTTCTAATATGGGAATGTACAGGAAAGTATGGAAAAATCTTCATTCTGTACTGGAATTTCAAATTATGGTTTAAATTTGTTATGATTAGTATTGTTAGGGAACACGCTAAGGAAACGTTGGTGCTGTAGCAAATAAATGTATTACACTGCGCACACTGTCGTGTTTACCCGACAGGGCAAGAAAAGGAATGTTCCTGTGCGGTCGGGCCCGGGCACAGCATGGCGGTGGACAGAGGCTAGCGCAACCACCCAGCCCGTGTTCGTTTGAACTCTGAAACGCTCGTCACGCTTCGGTTTAGTTGGCAACAAAACGTGCAAGAATTCTTTTAAAGACAAAAGTGGTTTGGATTATGACTTGTGCAAGATGCGTGGTGCATCCATTAAAAACAGCACCGCAGTCTAATACTGTAAAAAATAGAAGACTGGAAGTGAAATTTAAGAGGAATTGGCACTGACCCATGTGTCAGTTTTCAATAGCATGGTTATAAACTATTTTAATAATTTTATTGTATAAATGTACATGTAAGAGATTTTAGGTGTGGTGCGATCATTTTTGTTAAGTGATACTAGAAATACACACAGGTGTTTGCAACGCTGCGCGTGGGAACAACAGTAACAATGTTGANATTTTTGTTAAGTGATACTAGAAATACACACAGGTGTTTGCAACGCTGCGCGTGGGAACAACAGTAACAATGTTGACTGTGGTGTTGATAGACATCAGTTGTAGTAGACGTTGACTTTCTCTTTCATGCAGAAATGTTTAACGAGAGAGATCATGGATCGCAGCCAACTTGTTTTTACTGTGATTTGCTGTATCGTTAAGACTATTTTGTTGATTGGCAATAATGATTCATTTTATNATTTTTGTTAAGTGATACTAGAAATACACACAGGTGTTTGCAACGCTGCGCGTGGGAACAACAGTAACAATGTTGCCTGTGGTGTTGATAGACATCAGTTGTAGTAGACGTTGACTTTCTCTTTCACACAGAAATGTTTAACGAGAGAGATCATGGATCACAGCCAACTTGTTTTTACTGTGATTTGCTGTATCGTTAAGACTATTTTGTTGATTGGCAATAATGATTCATTTTATNCAGCCAACTTGTTTTTACTGTGATTTGCTGTATCGTTAAGACTATTTTGTTGATTGGCAATAATGATTCATTTTATTTATTGTTGGTAGTGGTGTGACTTTTGATGTCTCGTTCTTCGCTAATCTTTTTTTTTGTGCTACTCAACCAACTTCATGTTGTGATAGTGATTTAAATTAAATTGTCTTCACACCTACTTTTTTTAGTTTAATTTTTGTTTGATATTACTTATGTTGCAGGCTGTGTTGTTAGTAATGTAGGTCTACATAATGATGGTAAATTCCTAACTACCCAAGCCCCCTAGTCTCATTATAGATGTTGGTTATTTATTTCAATCAATAGGCTACTAATTTTAAATGATTTGTGTGCAGTGAGATAAAATAAAATATAATTGTAAGTGGGAGCAAGAGTTAGTCTGATGCTAATGAAATGTATAAAGGAAAATGAAAAGTGTGTAGCAAAGGTTTCGCAGTGGACAATATGGGAAGAAGTGTTGCTGTTTCACACAGCAAGGAAAAGAACATATTTCAAGATAAGAAATTCAGAACACCTCATCACCATTGATATATTCATTTTCATCTCCATCAAAAATTGCCTCTNTATTTCAAGATAAGAAATTCAGAACACCTCATCACCATTGATATATTCATTTTCATCTCCATCAAAAATTGCCTCTCCATCAATTCATCTGCCACATCAGATTAATCTACCTCATCAGTTATACCTGTATCCATGTCAACTACATCTACCNCTCCATCAATTCATCTGCCACATCAGATTAATCTACCTCATCAGTTATACCTGTATCCATGTCAACTACATCTACCTCTGTCCAAGAAATTTGCAAGGTAGGTATAAGTTCAAATTATGTATACTCAAGTGAAGGTCTTGGTGGTGGTGGTGGTGGCTGCCTTAACAGAATGTTGACTAAAGACAGTGTAACTAGAGCAGAGGCATATTGGTGCCTTCCAAATGTCAAGTTCACATGTTGGGAACATTTTTTAAAACAAATTACAATTTTTTTCTGCTGCATGTAGGGAAAAGTGGTTTAGCACTTAGCATGGTCATGCGACTTGCACACATTGCACAATGCCTTTAAAGTTGGTATCAACAGCACGGCGTTGAATCTAGTAGAATATCTTCGAGCTTTTGTATTACTTGTGGGAAGATTCCCTAGCCCGATGAAACTATATTCAGATCACAGGAAACTCTGTATTCCCACTTAAATTTTGCCAGTGTAGTAACAAGAACCTTGCAGATTCTTCCTCATGTTGAGAATTTTGTAAAAGCATTTGAAGGCACTCCCAAAGCACCAAAGTGCAACAGTATCAGAATACAGTGAAACCTCATTGAGTTCCTGTTTATGTTGATTTCCCATGTCAGTAGATTTTTTTGGATGGTCCCAATAAATATCCTATAAAAACAATGTTAAAAAAACATGCTATGGCCCTTAAATCATTAATTTACCTGCATCCATATTCTGTCCGAAAACAAAAATATATTTGGAACATTTATTTATCTGTGAAATAACTATCTTAAAACTGGTACTACCAAAATTCNAACTATCTTAAAACTGGTACTACCAAAATTCAGTAGCACCAAGAGCAGATACACACTTGCCCTAACCTCAAATGCTAGTGTATAAAACTAGTTGTCGTGAAACGTTGTAATTGTTAACAACTACGTAATTTATTTTTGATAATTCAATCACTATTTGTTTTAAATTACTCACATCGAAAAACAGGTAAAACATAATTGCAGGCACTTCTTTGTTTCAAGTCAGCACACGAAAATTCGCTCAAATAAAACGCGTATGTATAATGGATGTGGTACGGACCAGAATCAAACATTTATAATGGACAGAACAGATTTGAACTATAGTTAGTTCACGACTGGAAGAGACTTTCTTGAAGCCCTGCTAAAGATCTACTTTCAAGCCCATTTCGTATCCTTCTGACAAAGGTAAACAAACATTGCCATGTGGCAGTCACATGGCAATGTTTACATGCAATGTTTACATTCCACTGTGTGTGTACATGTGTTCGTACATGCACGTACCCATTATAAAAGTCATGTAATGTATATATTATTAATGGATATTCCACAAGCGTAAAGTTTATAATCTTTAGAATTTCACACAAAATATTATGTGATGCAAGCGAAAAACATTTCCTTATATAAACCCAAAATGTGAGTATTAAAAATTTAATGTTTCGTGCGTGCGTGTGATTTTGACTGGGGGTTGGGTGGGGAGAAAAACTTTCACTTTGATTACATATTATAGATGTGGCACAATACTTTGCATTGAAATGTGTCAATATTCAAGGAGTCCATCCAACAACCTAAATATGGCACCGCCAATCTCTCGTAAGCCCCTGGATTGCCGTGCTGTCACGAGGTCAGGAGCCAAAGTTCCCATAACTCTTATAGTGGGTTTGCAACAAAAATGCAACCCGACAGACTTTGTTCAATTAATACATAAAAATAGAGAAATGCTCGTATTTTGATGAATCAATAGTTTTAGTTTAGTTAAAATTGATTGTTAGCGACTTTAGATACATTCCCGTACATCGAAGGCAAGATCATCAATATTAATTGAAATTGCTACAGACGTTAAAATGGCTTGGTGGTAGACTAAGTCGGATGTTTCGCACAATTGTAAAACGTTATTTAAAAATGGTTGCGACTGTTTTCGACAGGACGGCAGAGTTTGCGAGTGAACGATTCTATGTCTTCGACAATGTGAAAAGCATTCTTATGTGCAAAAACTGCAACGTTAGAATAGAGTGGCAAAGGAAAGACACATGCACAAAAACAAAAGGAATCAGAACGTTAAAGTGAGCACAAATTAAAATCATATGTTATTAAAAAACCAAATAATAAAGAGCGGATATTAGTAAAACAAGACAAATAAATGAATTATAATAGATTAAACAAGATAATCGCACAAATTCTCTGGTACGTGTGTCAACCACACCCCGCCAACAACACAAGGAATGAAGGTTAGTAAAAAAATGGCCGCATTACTTTCACCTTGAGCGTGATCATATGAATATGCAAGAAACGTTGAAATCTACATACGTTAGCATCACGTCATTAATAATTGTCATAATAAGATAAGTCTTTTCGACACCCATTTGTAAGCGATAAATTAACAATTACATTAAAACTTTGGAACTATTTGCTCTCTTTGTGCTGGCAACCTAACGGCATAACTGTATCCGCGCTCGCCGCTGTTTGTAATGTTATATGCATGTCGCTAACGGCTAGGGTGTTTTTTAATAGGTTGATTTTCAAAAGTTTCTTCCAGTTGTGAACCGACTATACTCTCGTTCCACAAAGGAAACTTAATAATCGTAACGTAACAGTTAAGTTGAAAGTGGTACTAACAAGGTTAAATTTATTTTATGTTTAATGTTGGGGATGAAATGTCACGACCTAAGAAAAAAGTCCAAATATGTACTAGAACATCTTAAAATTATTGAGGAAGTGGAGAAAATCAGGGTGAAAAACATTTTGATGTAGCCAAGCGCATCTGACTTCCACCATCGACATTGAACACAATAATTTCTAGGAAAGAAAATATTCGCCAAAAAGCAAGCAAATTTGATCAAAATTTGAAGAAATGCAAAACTTCTAGGGAATCAACATTTAGAAAATTGTAAAATGTTCTTTTTGTGTGGTACCAGGAAATTTGAGCCTCAAATATTCCGGTTGATGGCACTGTAATCGGAGAGAAAGCCAAGCAACCAGCTCTTCGCCTTGAAATAGAAAATTTCACAGCATCCAACGCCTGGATTTAGAGGTTCAAAGACCGCCATGGCTTGGTATATGAAAAGTTGTCTGGAGAAAGTGCTTCAGTGAATGAAGAAACTTCAAAACAGTGGCTAGAGAAGGTATCCAAGCTGACGGGTTATGAGCCATGGGACATTTACAACGCTGATGAAATCTGCTTGTTCTACAACCGTTTACCTGACAGAACTCTCCATGAAAGGCGAAACTTGCAAAGGAGTGTATCAATGTTTTGTTGTGTGCCAATAGTGACGGAAGTTATAAACTTAAACAAACTGTCATTGGATAGTCTTTAAAACATAGGTGTTTTAAAAATATTAAAACTGTCAGTAAAATACCATGCAAGTAAAAAGGCATGGATGACAACTGAAATTTTTAGTGCATTTCTGCGCTCACTTGACTGTGCAGTGTGTGCTTGCTGCTGAAAAATCCTGTTGTGGATAATTGTGTTGCGCATCCTCAAGACACATAATCTCTAAAAATTTGAGAAATTTTTTACCTTCCTAACTGCACTAGTGTGTTGCAGCTATTAGATATGGCGGTTGTCAAGTGCTGTAAGCATGAATACAGAAAAATGCTTGTGCGAAAAGATATTTGCCTGCTGGATTCGCAGAAGGGTTACAAGAATGCAGCACTGAAAATCAGTTTGCTTCAAGCCATCCACTACACTGCAGCATCATGACAGAAGATAACAATAATTGCCAATTGTTTCAGCAAGTTTGGTCAGGAGGTAACAGCACACACTGAAGCTGTGGCAGATGATGAAACAAACTTTCAAGCAGACTGGAAAAAGTTAAATGAGCCGGACGTCGACTTCGATGCATACGTAAGTTGTGACTGTGAACTTGCCACGTGTGGTGTCCAGACTAGACTGTTGACGAATTGTGGGCTGAAGTTCAAATTCCAGAAAGCAGTGAAGAAGCAGAAGATACACAGGTCTCAAAGGACTCTGTGCCATCATTTTCAGAAGCATGTGATGCTTTTGAAAAGGTTAAAGCATTCTGCTACTCTCAAAAATTTGACAATTTAGATCAAGCAAACATTTTTAAAAAGGAGGCTTCATTGCACCGTATGAAATTTAGTGCTGAGACAAAGCAGTTGTCAACTAAGGACTTCAAGAAGAAATAATTATGTGTTTTGAAAATAGATAAATTATGATGTAATTTTCAATCTGTTTTGAATTAAAAGTGCAAGAATGCAGGTAGTTATTTGCTTGTGTAAAGTTGTTAATTATTTTTTGTCTTCATCTAGCTTCAATATTTTTATAGTGTGCATGTCAATCTTAAGGAAATTATAAAAATAAATGCCAGGAACACTGGACACCACTGCAAATGAGGCTTTAGCATTGGTGAGTAATGCATTAAGTGCTTTCAATACGTATTTTATAATACAATATTTGTATTGAATGTTTTTTCATCCAGTATTTAAGATATGCACACTTCATTAAAGACAATCAACTCATTATACCTAAGGATGAAAATAATTTATTACTTTTAGAGGAGGAGAGTGGTCCACATGTTGAATTTTCCCGCATGCTGAGTTTTTTCAGGTGGTCTCATGAAAAACAAATAATAAAGGTTTCACTGTAGTTATGAACTGTGTTAAGGATACTGGCTAAACTGGCTTTCTTCCAGTCAAGAGATTGAATATTTTTGAGATAATTTCAAATTGACTGTCCCACAACTCCATTCTTATTCGAAACACTTTCAGTTCTTGTACAAAAAAATCATGGCAAGAATAGTTAAATCTTATTTATACATAATATATAGATGTTGGTTTTGTGACATGATCAGCTCTTAAGAAATGCAAGAGCACATCAGAAAAAGACATCCTTGTATTCAAATATGATTGCAGGACATGCCTGAAGTTATTTGTTCAGAAATGTATGGAGAGATCACCTTTAAAATATTCTTTTACAAAATCTGTCTTGNTTGTTCAGAAATGTATGGAGAGATCACCTTTAAAATATTCTTTTACAAAGTCTGTCTTTATTTTGCAATGGAAGAAGGCGGTGCATGATTAGGAATGGCTCTTGAAAAACTTGTCACAAATAATATAATTGAAGGGAATATAGCTGACCAAATACAATGTGAGTATACTGACTTGCATTCTAGAGAAAGTGTTAAAAATATTGGATCATAAATTATTCCAGAAATAAGCAGTTGGATGCATTTTGGATGGAAGTGCTTGAACACAAGGCAGAATACGAAAATCTGGGGAGTTTTGTTATCTCATTCTTATATGTCCCATGGAAACTCAAATCTTGAAAGAGGAGGTTTTTCGGTTAATCGAGAATGCCTTGTGTAAAACTTTAAAGAACAATCGCTAGTGGCATGCACAACATATTATCTATGATTATGTGACTGCAAAAGGTGGCTTAGACAATAGTAAAATAACAAGATCTTTTGTCTTTGCAATGATAAATGCCAGTGTGAAATAGAACAAAGCCCTTGAAAAACAGATGAGAGAAAGTGACAGAGTAAAAGCAAGATAAAGAAAGAGAGTGGCTTTGGAAATAGGGAACTTTATTAAAATTAAATGGAGGTTGATCAAAGAGAAGGGGGAAAAAAAACTTATAAATATTTTGGCTACAACAAATATTCTAAAAAAAAAAGTTGAGGTAACAGAAGTGTGGTTGTGCAATGTCTCGATACCATGATACTACTAGGTAAGTTTTCTTTATTTACTTAATTTAATTTTATTTGTATTTGGTGAGAAACTGGTTTTAAATTGTCAATTTTTGTATGTTTTCAGGAAATTTTCATTAAAATATTCTGAGAAATGTACTGGAAATTTTTTGTAAATATTAGTGGACACACTGGCAGGGTGCTTTGTATAGTGGCTGTGCAGTAGCAGGAATGAACAACTTATTTTTTATTCTGTTGTATGGCAACATTGCATCATCTAGTCATTCCCCAATAGAATTAGTTATTGCTGTTGCTTTCACGCGAGTGGAAGACCACTTGAATATATCCTAAATTTTTAGTGGTTTTGGCCTGGGCTCACACAATCCACTTGCATAGCTTAACTGCAATGCTTAGTTTTTTTAAGCTCATTAAATTCATTTTTTATTGCCGGGTGCTAAGAAAGTAGACCCAATGTGTTGCCAAACATAGTTTTAAGCACCTTCCTACTAATTTTGCTACTTTTTTCATAATACATCCACACAGATTTATCCCAGAAACTGTTTATTTCTGTTAGTCACATAATCACTAGACACTAAAGTAGTTATTGCCGTCAGTGCCACTAAAAGTTTATTTACGTACAGCAAGTGCCAATCCACAAGATGTATACAGTATAAACCGTAAATAGGTCGCGTCAGCATTAACATACAAAAAATTATTTTCTTTAGGCTCCATAACTTGACGACGTGCTACTAACGAAATTGTTAGCAGATGTTTGAGACATGGTCATTTTGTGTACAATTCAGGGCAGATGGCAGTCATTGCATCTTGCCAAATGTGTAAAAAGAACAGCGAGGTGAATTTTGTGTATTGAGTTTATTTTCATCCTTCTGTAATTCTGTCCTCGTAAACATGTGAGAAATCCCATATTTAGGTGGAAATACGCTATATCCTCTAAAATCTTCTTGTATCAGACTTGGTTTAGATGCATTGAAAACCCAATATTCCGTTCAGTTTTTAATCATATTTACTAGAGACTTTTTTTTTTTACCGCACATGCGCTGTAACTGTAACTGTAACTGCTATCTGCCATGGTGGTCATGTTTGTTTTTGTATAATGAATTCTTTCCTCATGTTACATAAAAATTTGGGTAGGTTACTTGCCAATAAGGATTTTATATTTCATCTTTAAAATAATTTTTACATTAATATTAAATAAATTAAATAAATTTATCTATGTGTTGTTGGTTAGGTGTGAGCTTCAGGTCTAACCTGTGTTTTTAATTACATTTGTGTCATTTTTCTAACATTATTTTTTATTCAAACCTAAATTAATAACTGGTTAACTGCACATTCTCTTAATTATGTCTCAAGCAGAATAAGGCAGAATAACATGCAATTGCATGTAATTGCAAAATTTTATTATCAAGCTTGCTTTGTGTTTAACCAAATAAGTTTTTTAGTTATAACGGGCATGAATGTTATGATTTGAAGTCTACTTATAGTGTCGTGGTGAGGGTGTCCTTCCATGAATGCACATTGCTATAACCAAATAATTATCAGTTGATAGATATATATATATATATATATATATATATATAATATATAATAACTAGAAAAGTTTCCCTTTTTTTAAAGAAGTTTTATTTTCTTGCTTGCTGTTAAATAATGTGGTATTTCTTGAAGTTATAGATCTCGCACAACCCTAATTGTAATGCTTATGGAAAATTAGCTATATTATTATCTCTGATTTGCGAGGGTAATATGTTTATATTTATTACAGTTTTTCTGTAAAATACATTTGTATGGTCTTAATATATTATCTCAAACATTATCCATATTGAAATTCACACACACTTAAAATTTTATTTTACTAAAGACTAAACTTGTGTTTGCAGCTCTCGCATCTGTTTCGCTGAATACACTTGACTATTCATGTGGCTATACTTAAAATCAAAACGTAAAACTGTGGCATGGATTATTATAGACAAATTAGATTTAATGTCTTTTATATGTTACTTCAAATTGTGGTTCTAATGCAGTTATATTTTGGATGTTAAAGCATATATGTAAAACTGGGAAATATTATAAATCATGGAAAACTGTCAGACAACACATTTCCATTTATATTAAAATATTTCTCTATTAAAAGGGGTGTCTGCTCATAAAAAGTGATTGGGTAGTTTACAGCCAGTACATGCAACAAGGCTATTTATCAATTGACAGGGGTATTGAGTGCACCTGGATGACAGTATCTCGCATTAACAAATATAATTTGCCCCAAAAATGATTCCATCACAAAATATGCGTGGTTTTAATAAATAACATATACTTTTTTGTTGAAGTTGGAGAGGGTGCACAAAACACAAAATGGTGTGCCGGTCTAAGAAAAAGAAAAGGTGATTACAGGTAAAATCAATACTAATAGCTAGCAGAATCACAGTGCACTGAAATATGTTAGGGTTATTCCATGTGTAATCAAGGGGCTGAAGCTGCACCATTTTTGACTGTGATAAAAATTTGTTCCTATGTTACCCTATCCTCAAGGTCAAAGAAAAAATTTATAATTTTGTTTTTGGGGGGTGGTGTAAAATTAAAATTGAGTTTTTTTATAAAATATACTTTTGATGAATAGCTGTAGGGCACGAAATGTCCCAATTCTGTTATTTTCACCCCTGTTGAGTACATTGGCCTTTGGAAAAAGTCTGTATAGGTGCTGTGAAGCGATTCCCTAAGCAAAATGGAATAAAAAAAACATACAAAAATTGTTTTACAGTGCTTTGTAAGGGAGGTAGCCACCCTTGGAAATCAATCATTCAAATGGATCTACCGGAAAATAATGAAACCTACGTGAGATGAAAGAGCCATTGTGTTAATGTTTTCATTAACCAAGACCTGAAACCTGCAAATAGTTGTGATGTATTATCATACCCTGCATTGAGACACTAGGTGGTGGTATGTTATCCTACCAATGTGTGTAACCATCTGGTATTTTGTAAATAAGTCATAATCATACGTTACTGCACGGAAACATGTTGCCTTGATATAACACTCAGGCGAACAGTATTGGACACAATGATCACAGTTTGTAAGGGTGCACTTGGTTTTCTGCCAGGTACGCAACGTGCATTGCAAGGTAGGTAGTACAAACATGGCTTGACTGCTGTGTGGGAATGTAGGTAATGGTGACAGGACAGCATGTTCATATAGTACAGGCTTTGTGGGTAGTTGTTATTCAAAGGGAAGACCGTAGAAGGTAACTGCATGAGAACGTGCCTTGCAAATCATCCGTGTGTGTGTGTGTGTGCGCGTACGTGCGTGTGTGTGTTACTGTAACTGTTCGAAGTGGCCACCACCAGCTTTAATATACAGACGACAGTGATGCACACTTAACTGTCTGACACTGGCAAAGGTGTGTGGGGTGTTGCAAATTATAGTACAGGCATCAGAAATTCGGGCGGGAAGTTCAGCTACAGTGTTGGCCAGGGTCTCGTATGCTAATTTCTTGAGATAACCCCACAGAAAGAAATCTGGTTGAGTCAGATCTGGAGAGTGTGGTGACCACTTCACTGGTCTGCCTCTGCTTATCCAACGCTCACCAAAGGTGGCAGTAAGGTGGTGACGAGCTTCCAAACTGAAGTATTTAAGGGGCTCTGTCGTGCTGGTATCATATACACTGGTGTGTGTGTTTGTGTAAATCCACGTCCTCCAACAGAATGGGCAGTATGGTCCAATGAGGTTGTCGCCGACAATGCCGGCCCAGACGTCAACAGCAAATGTCACTTGATGGCAGTGTTCAACCATTGCATGTGGGTTTGCGTCGTTCCAAATGCGACTGTTGAGAACACAATCACATGTGAAAGCAGCCTCATCTGTCCACAGAATCTAGTGAGGAAAGTCTGATTCATCTGTGCAGTGGTGCAGAAACTAGAGCTAAATACAAAAGGCTGGAAATCAGCTTGGTGTAAGGCTTGCACCTTTTCGTTAAGATAACGGGTGTAGCTGTTGTTCGTGCAGAACCCTCAACACACTTTTGTGGCTCATATACATTGTGTGAGCAATTCCACGTGTGTAACTTGTTAGCAAATCGGTGATGGGTTCCAACACTTTCTCCCCAAATTTGGCTGTCCGGACGTTGCGTATCACGCTGGTGTCATACCTGTTGGCTGTAAATGTTCCGGTCTCGCGCAACCATCTGTCCACAGACATGTATGCTGACAGGAATGATTTTTTGCCCCACCAGAAGAAAGTTTAAACACGTTAGATGCTGTCTGCGATGTTTCTTCGTTTGACGTGCAAGGTTGAGGAGTTGGCTATTGCTAGGTCAAGCATTAGATGTTTCCTCGACTTGTTGTTAGGTCAAGCTGTCATTTGGCGCGAATATGAAGGAGATTAATTCTAGGAAATGCTGCCCCACCCGTCTCATCTCATCGTCCGGTTCACTCGGAACTCCTCGTATCGTCGCAGTCACCTGACGCTCTCAGTTGTCTCTGCGCTCGCGCTAAACGTGCTTGTGTTAGTGATTTTTGTGTTTCATTATGAGTGGAAAACGGAAAAGAGTTGTAGATTCTCTTGAAACTAAATGTAATGCATTAAAACGGTTAGACAATGGCGAATCAATTAAAAAGGTGGCTGCCGAGTTGGGAGTTGGTGATGTGACTGTTGGGGATTGGAGACGTAACCGGAAAGAAATCGAAAACTTTGTCAACAAGAGTGTGAGTGGTGGCAGTGGTTTCAGTCGAAAGACTTTGAAGAAGGACGACTACGAGCAGTTGTCTGGAGCTCTTTTTTGTGGTTTTCACAGCTTCGAGGGATGGGTAGTCCTGCGAGTAGGCCAATGCTTCAAGCTAAGGCGCTCGAGTTCCACAAGAACTTTAAAGACGGCGATGAATAACTCACTGGCAGCTATGGTTGGCTGGACAGGTGGAAAAATAAATATGGCATAAGACAGCTGAATATTAGTGGGGAATAACTGTCGGCTGACTCATCTGAAATTGCGGAATTCAAGAAAAAAATTGAAGAAATCATTTTTGAGGAAGGATTAACCTCAGATCAAATCATTAACTCAGATGAAACTGGTCTTAACTTTCGAATGCTACCTTCAAAAACCTTAGCAGCAAAATCTTAAAAAACTGCTCCCGGATTTAAAAAGAGTAAAGAGAGAGTCACAATTCTGGCTACCTGCAATGCTTCGGGTTCTTTGAAACTAAAGTCAACTGTCTACCAACAATGTGCCGCAACCAAAGAAATGCATGGATGGAAAGCACGATTTTTAGTGACTGGTTTATCATGAATTTGTTGCTGTCACTAAAGAATTTTTGAAAAAAAAAACCAAGAAAACTTTTTTATTATTAGACAATGCGCCATCTCCCCCAGATGCCCAAGAACTGGGCAGTGGTGATATTAAAGATGTATTTCTACCCCCTAATATGACGTCGCTAATTCAACCTCTAGACCAAGGAGTTCTAGAAACGATGAAGAGAATTTACCAATGAAGGCTTCTCCAGATTTTGATTGTAAAATTAGATGACGAAATGATTGTCAAGGAAGCCTTAAATCAAGTTACAATGAACGGTGTATCGTACTGGATTGCTTCAGCGTGGGATGAGGTAAAACCTACCACCATTAAAAAGTCATGGAAAAATTTATTTGGCTTAGATGGACAACCCAAACAAGTGCCAGAACAGGAGAATGTGAACGGACTAGTTCAACTGGCCAATGAGCTACCTGTTGAAAATCAAATCAACAGCGAAGACATTCGTGATTGGTGCAGTGTAGATGTTCAGATGAAGATTACCGATGAGGAAATTATCTATATGGTTAACAATCCTAAACACAGTGAAGAAGACGACGACACGGACGAGATAACCCCAAAAATATCAAATTCCGATGGGATGAAATCGATCAACGCTGCTCTTGCTTACATAGAGCAACAAGCCACATGACATACTGACTTTTCAGCGTTGGCGTAACATCGCATCATCCAAGAGAGGACAGAGGTTAACTCAGAAAACAATCAAAGATTTTTTTAAGTAATATGCAATCTCTTGTTT
This sequence comes from Clitarchus hookeri, assembly GCA_002778355.1. Lineage (NCBI taxonomy): Eukaryota > Metazoa > Arthropoda > Insecta > Phasmatodea > Phasmatidae > Clitarchus > Clitarchus hookeri. The sequence goes on from NQII01000761.1 coordinate 618,178, forward strand.
CCACTAACTTACAGGTCTGTAACTATGTTTATTTTACGTTTTCAATTACAATAAACCAGTTTTGTCATTCTTCACATGTTTTTACCACAATAACACATAACCTCCGTATTATCCGAGCTTTACCGTATCCAAGGTGATCTCGGTCCCAATTACCTCGGATGACCGGGAGTCTACTGTAATGTATTTGTAGTATTCAACCTACCTTGTTTTCCACAATACTAAATGGTAAAAGGTATGTGCAAATGATTTTTCCAATGAGACCATTTATTTTCACAGTGCGGGCATGTGATTAAGGATAAGGTTTTCCATTAATTCATACACGTTATGAAATTTTGGTTTAGACTAGTTTATATCAGAGCTAGATGAACATGTAGTCACACAATCGTTATCTGAAATTTGTGAAGTACTAGCAATTATGGCATGCTTAGGTGCATTTTGTCTTCCAGAAAGTTGTGTTGAGAGTTGACAGGCCTTGGAGGATACTGTTGTAATTTGAAGCTCTTCAACTTCAAAGGGTGCATACACTCAAGGTGCCATTTTAAGTTTGCGATACTATACGACCTCGATGATGTACTGCCTCTCGAAACCAAACATTTGCAAACATTGCAAACATTTTTGCGTGTTACTTAAGGTAAAAAAAATTTACAAGTCACTTTTCCTTTCAGCCATATTATTTGTTTTTTGCTGGCACACGTAAATAATTTCACCACGTTTGTTCCCTAACCTAACAGTCATATTGCAACAGCAAACAAACCAACGGCGGCGGCAGTAATGTGCAGCCTGTAACCAAGATTACATAGTTTTTTTTTGTGTGTCACCGTGTTCGCGGTTGGACATGAAACTACTAAGACAAAATATTTGTGGAGGTAATCGTAAATATTAATTATTGTTAATATTAAATATGTGTTAGGCTGATTAAATGTTAAGTTTTGTTCATGCGGCAAGCTTGCCTTCAAAGATAAAATTCAGTATACGCAAATAGTGACTACTATTGTTTTGTTGTATACATGTTTTGTAAACAATCATGAAAACATGCTTGATTTTTCTTTATAAATAAACACAGGCAACTAGGTACTTTAGTAAAAACCAATTTAAAAATAGTTATTACTTTAATAAAACCAAATAATGCGCTAATCCACTCCAATTATGGCAAGATGAAAACAGCATCATCTGAGATTCTTAGGGCAAAATATCTGTTATAATATCGGCGATTCAAGCATGAATTGCCAACAATTCCGATAAATACTATATCGGCTGGTTTCGATGTATCTGTATCTGCTCAGCCCTAATTATATATCTAAAATCCAATCTGCTTTTTTGAGAGAGAAGAAAAATAACTTGAACAGTGAATGCATAGTATTGGCTGATTTTGCTGAGAATTATTCATTTGTGGACCAGACTGAAGTTGAGGGATTCCATTGGAGTAAATTACAAGTAAAAATTCATTCTTTTTTCCTCTATTTGTAAGAAAACTATGTATTGAAATCTTTGTGCCAGTGTGCGATCAGTGATAATTTACACCATAGTACTGTTGCAGTTCATACTTTTTTAAAAAAGCATATGGTAGAAAATATAAAAGAATAAAATCCTGAGGTGAAAACATTAATTTACTTCAGTGGTGGGGCTTCAAGTCGGTATAAGAATTTTTCTAACATTTGTAATCACGTCTGATTTCAGCCTGGATTGTGAATGGAACTTCTTTACCACTGCTCGTGGAAATAATTGTTGTGGTGGTATATGAGGTACAACAAAAAGAGAAGCTGCAAAAGCTAGTTTGCAGAGGGCATACAAAGCCCAGATTTTAAGTCTTAAAGAACTGTAGTACAATTTCTGTGTTGGAATCATTAAAGGTATCAAATACTTTTACGTACCTATTGACAAAATTGAAAGCAATGAGTTACACCTGAATAAAAGATTTCAAATGTATAAAGTTATTCCTCAAACAAGGGAAATACATAGGCTTGTGCCTTTTGGCACAGACACATAACTGTTATTAAACCTCCAGCTATTCTGAATATGAAAAAGTAATTTTTCTTATGGAAAATATCTCCAGTGGCTCCTCCCGTGATGTGAAAGTTAATGATAGCAGTGTTTGCATATAGGATGAAAAGTGGTATCTGGCTCAGGTCACTGAGGTGAGTTAAGAAAATGAAAATGTTCATTTTACTTTCTTCTAGCCACCAGGTCCAAGGACATCTTTCCGTAAATCAACAGAAAAGTGTTTGGTCCCACTGTCAAAAGTAATTAGAAAGTTAATGCCCCTAGAACTTGCGTGTCATACTGGAAAGCACTGGTATAAAATTTCTGAGAGACTGTGTAATGAAATTTCAGCTTTGTACGACAAGCACATCAGCACAACTCCCTAAAAAATTGTGAGTAGATTTATTTTAACATTATTATTAACTTAAGAATCCACACCTCGTGTATCTAAATTAATTTTTATTTAATCTATATAATTAACGGTTTACTGGCTAACAATTAAATTTAAGATTTTATTAGCAGTTTTTCATCTTATTACATCAATGCCATTAAATTTTACAAATTTCTTCCACATTTTGAAATTTTATAAATATTAAACCAGTAAAGTCTAGAACTTGAAATTTTTACACTGGATAGGTATCATACAGACCTTTAGGTCTTGTTTCATATTTTTAGCATCTCCCACATCAGAGTTATTAGGTACCAAATTTGGAACTTTTTGAAAAAATGTCAATTTTTAACCCAATTTCAAATGAGAATGGTGCAGCTCTAGAGAATCATTTTGTATTTACATACAGTGCAAGAAGAGGTGTACTTATGGAAAAAAATTTGAGGTCTTAGACTTGCTTCCCTCTCATAGTAAATTTGGTTTGGAAATTTGATTTTGAACCAAAATATGCTCAATTTTAGGTACATATGCTTGGATGCTGTGATTAAAAATAAGGAAGTTTATTGATGCACAAGAAAGCTAATTATTTTAGCTACAAATTTGTTTTGTATAGTGTCTTCAGCTCTTGTACATTCTGAGATACTTAGCTTTTCGTAAATGTTGACATTCTGAAAATATTGCTACTGCCATTTTAAAAGGAATGCAAGAAAAAAATTTTAATTTTTTTTGTTATTAATTTATATACACAAATACTTTAAATGTCTTGCAACCACCTCTGGATGATTTGATATGGAATGACCCTAGTGCAAATAACAGGTCTCTGAAACCATTGCTAAGTCATACAACCTCACAACAAAAGGCAGTATTTATTACCAGTTCAGAACCTGAAACGAGATCTTAGCAGTGTGTCAGCAAACCACCCATTCTGTGTAAATTTGTCCTGAATTCATTAATGCCTCACCTGCAGACAGACAACAAATATCTCGGAACAAAAAATTATGTTTCAATTCCCTTGACAGCCCATAGGCTAGCATCATGTGTGTCTACTTGCACCTGTTATCAATTTCAGCAAAGCAGCATAACCTGCTCCACATAGATAAGCCCACTGTATCTTCAATTCCCCATGACAAAACCTTTACCCCACGCAGCTTCCAGGAGAAATGTTTGCATGTGTTTCAGCTCGGGAACAATCAGTGTTATTGTCTACAACCTTGCTGAAAGTGTAAGGAGCAGACAATAAGCCTCGTGCTGTGTTTGCTGGACAGTGCCGTGGCAAGCATCTTTTATCTCTGAAGCATCTGCGGAAGCCCTCTCATTGCCCTTACACAAAGCCGGTAAAAGGATGGTGGGCCTTTGTCATGGTGCTGTCAGCTTGAAGGGGGAAATAACCTGTCAAGATGCAGTTGTCAATGGAACCTCAGTGTGCCTTCTCTCTCTTTGTTGTGTCCAAGATTACTAGCAACTTGCCATGTGTGTGTGTTGATTCCTGTGATTGTGCTCGGTTGGGTTCCCTTCCTTTGGCAGACCCTCAATTCGATAAACCTGCTCCCATCGATATACTTCTGGGTGCTGATGTCTGTGCTTGTGTTGGTATGAGTGGACGGTTAGAGTTGGGACAACACATACCTGTAGTATTGGAGTCCAAGTTGGGATAGGTGTTATTGGGGGAACACCCAAAGTCCTGTACAGATACAGAGCAGGGACTGGTATCTGTGTTTGTTGGATGTCATCCTCAAAGAATTCTGGGAGACTGAAGAGCCTCCTCAGGTCAAGGCAAAGCCATCTGAAGAAGAGTATCGTGAAAAACACTTAAAGGATACTCGCACACAAGGAAATACTGGGAGATACAAGGTTTCTCTTCCCTTAAAACCCCCAGGACCAAACTCTTGGAGATGCGTATGAAATTGCCAAACGTAGATTCTATTTGCTAGAAAGGAAACTTAATTCGCAGCCTGATATTAAGATTATGTGTACAGAGTTCATGACTGTTCATGTAGGTCACATGGAGCAGGATAGTGGCCGACAAACCACAGTGTTTTATCCCTCATCGTGGGATGCCCAAAACATCTAGCTCTACGAATAAATTGAGGGTGGTTTTTGATGACACCACACAGACTTCCAAGGGTATTTTACTCTCAGGTCTTAAACTTCAGAATTACATCAATGCCGTAATTTTAAGATTAGGCTCTACAGTGTAGTTTTTCCATGCGACATTAAGCAAATGTGCTGCCAAGTTTTGGTCTATAAAGCTGACGGACCATGCCAGCTCATTCTGTGGTGAGAGGACCCATCACTACCCCTTACAGTTTATCAGCTGAATACAGTGACCTATGGCCTAACACCATCACCATTCTTGACAATTCGTACGTTGTCAGTTGGTATCTGATGGTGATATATATCCACTTGCTGACAATGCTTTTGAGAACCACATCTTTGTGGATGATATCACAGGCACAATGTCGTTAGATGAAGCTAAGTTGAAAATTCAGCTGGTTGAAATTTTACTCCGGGGTGGATTTGAGCTTTGGAAATGGTTGAGTAATGCTTAACTCCTCAGTAATGTGCTTGCGGCCCATTGTGCAAGTCTTAGGGTGCTATACTTCTTATCAGGCCCTGTTGTGAACATCCTTGGTCTACTGGAATACAGTGAAGGACTCTCACCTACGGGTCCACTTTGGTGGTCCCACCAAACGCTTTGGCCTTTCGCAGATTGTACTCTTATATGATCATATGGGTTGGCTTGCTCCATTAACTGTTTGGGCCAAAATTCTAATGCATTGGTTGTGGACTCATGGATGGCCTGACTGCAATTTAAACCCTTAGTTTGCCATTCTTCATATGTCCTGATGTGGTCAGTGGGGAATTGCATGGTTTTTCAGACACCTCTGAGAGCCTATGCAGCAGTTGTGTATCTGAGTAGTGCAAACACTGAAGGGAACGTGTGTGTGCATCTGGTAATGGCTAAGGCATGGGTAGCTCCTCTGAAGCAAGTGTCTCTCCCTTGTTTAGAATTGTTTGGGGCTCATTTACTGGCAAAATTGATATTCTATTGCCACAACTTTCACAGCCAGTACTTGCATATCTCTGCAACCAATGCGTGGACTGATTTCAATGTTGCTCTAGCTTGGATAAGATCGCCGCCATACTTGTTGAAAACCTTTGTGGCTAATCACATGTCTCAAATTCAATAATGGGTTCCTCCTAAGCTGTGGAAACATGTCAGGTCTCAAGATAAACCGTTGGGTTGTGCATCTCGTGGCATACTCCCTCCTGACCTTCCCTCTCATGACCTCTGGCGACGTGGCCCCGGTTGGCTAGTCTACCCACCTGAACAGTGGCCAGTGTCTACTGTCAGGGCATGATAATATTCCAGAGCTCAAATCTTCTCAACTCGCCTTGCTGAACACTCGTAAAATTCCTGAAGAGTTCCCTGTATTCAAACAAATTTCATCATGGCCCAAGTTGGTTCGAATTATGGCTTATGTTAGGCATTTCATCAGACGTGCCAAAACACAACCTTGTGAAAGTGGTTCCTTAAGTTTGGAACTGGAGGCAGTTGCCCTTCTTGTATGCAAATGCATCCAGCATGCTCGCCTACACGATTACTTGGAAGCTGTCCTAAATTCCATACCATTAACACCATCATCTGACCCATGTGACTTTGCTGCCCATACACCGGGGCATTTTCTTATTGGTAGGCCCCTTGTAGCTGTTCCTGAATTGTGCGATAATGGTGATTGTGAACTCTGCCTGTGTCGGAGATGGAAAGTGGTGCGTGCACTTTCCAATCAGTTTTGGCGACTATGGCATTGTGAATATCTTCAACAGCTGCAACCTCGGGGCAAGTGGCAAGCCAAACAACCAGGACTCACTGTGGCATATTTGGTCCTAGTAGGTGAAGAATGTATACCCTTATTAGGCTGGAGCTTGGCCAGAGTTGTCAAGTTACATCCTGGAGCAGACAACATTGTTATAGAGTGGTGGAAGTGCGCACGTAAAAGGGACAGTTGTGCCGATCGGTACACAAACTGTACCGTATGCCAACCCAATAATGCTCGCCAGTTCTCAAAATATGATATTTTGTATATATTTTGTACATAGTTTGACTGTTTGTGTGTGTACTCTTAGAGATGTCAATCGGTCTCGGCGGGTGGTATGTTATATATTCTCTGTGTGTGTGGGAGTGGAACTATACAGTGCGCAGGTATCCAGTATCTTGCAAGTAGTCAGACAGCATTCCCATAAGAAGCAGTGAATACCAAGATGGTGAGGCGGTAAGTCCGCGTATGATGAGTCCATTATCGTTCTCTCTCGGGTGCTTATCAATAAAATCTGCCAACAATCTCACACATTCTTAATGTAAGATAAGGCGCTGGTCTGAGGGTCAATCGCCTGAATCTCAGTAAGGGAGGAAACTACCATATTCATGACATTTTTACATGTACTTTTATGACAGATGGTGCTCTCCACTCCTGGCTGGATTGGGAGGGGCCTTAAGACATTGCACAGGGAAGAGGAATAAGAATAGAGGAGGGGAGAGGAATGGGAGATTGAGAACAAGTACAGTACACAGATGTGAGTGGGGAAGAGTGAGGTGGTAGGGGTGGGAGGAGACCTGGAGTGTAGAGGGCAGAGTGTGGAAGAGTGCAAGGGATGGGAAGGGAAAGGAAAGAGAGGATAATGATAGGAAAATGGACAAAGGAATGTTGCTGGCAAACTACAATTGGCCAATTTACTGTAAAACTCAAACTTGATAGTCTTTAGATGTACTTCTTAGAACTATTGGGGGCATCCACCACCAGGCTAGTTTGAGCACTCACACTAGACAACTCTAAACTTGAGTTAACATAACTTAGATCTAATGTGGTAGAGCATCATAAAACCAAAATAAGCTAATAACTCTGTACTCAATTGTAATGCCCTTGCACTTGCTTGACTTACGAGGTATTATTGGATCAATATGAGACACTGCAAAGTCACCAAATCCATAAAAACTCCAAAAAAAATTAATAATTAGAAAGATGTTTGCTAACGTCAACTAAACAAGAGATTTAAATGTTTCGTTCTAAGACAATTTACCCCATACAAAAACTGTTACAATGAATAGAGCAATTCACAAAAATAAAACAAACATGTTCAGATAGGAGCTCAAACAAGTGTGTACAAATAGCATCAATGAATTCTTTAGCTAGAGAAACTGAAACTGACCTTTTTGCTTAAACTTGTTAAATTTCATCAATTACGTGCTTGCATCTATAGACTGCCTGATTCAAACCCTTATCAATTCAATTATCACATCTACAAATTACCAATGAGGGGGAAATCCCATTGTTGTTATTAACAACACTTTAACTGTACTGCAATAACTTTACTTGTGTTCAGGGGCTGTGGTGGGTAAGTGGTTATACTGCTCGCCTCCCAAGGTGAACTGGGTTCAATCCCTAGCCGGGCCACACTTAGATTTTTGCATGTGGGAATCGTGCCAGATGATGGCGCTGGTTAGCAAATTTTCTCGGGGATCTCAAGTTCCCCCCGCCCTTGCATTCTGGCACTGCTACATTCTCACCTCACTTCACCCTCATTGGCTCTCAAGACCTTATTTAAGAGCTGCCCAAATCTCTTAATTTACTTTACTTGTGTACATTGTTACTACGTGAAAGGTACAGCTTATACTTTCAGCTCTGTAAAGTTGTAACAAACTATGTTGACACAAGTCACACAATTAAATTATGCTGCGATGAGTCCCCAAACCTACAACTAACTTATAGTTCTGCGTGTGACTAAATTATGTTGTAGCCCTAGGCTCCTCTAACCCCTTCAGCTTCTTCAGTATGATGCTTTCAGGGCTCTGCCTTACACGAACACTGCACACAGAATCCCATTAACCACTACCTGCAGCTGCATGTTACATTGTCAGCTTACACTTTAAGTCAGCCTCCTCATGCTCTCGCTTCCTCCACCATCCCCCGCAACTACCAGTATTGCCTCTTCACCTTTCTGGGTGCCTACAAACTCGCGCACTACAGCTACGCGGTTCAGCTAGGATCAGCAAGCCCTCATACCGCACCACAGTCAACTATCCAACTTGCACATTTGGTCAGCCCAAACATTTGTGCATACATCTGCCGTTTTGGCTGCTCGGATGGAAGTCTGGGTCAGCACGAGCTTGTGGTCGGCCTATGCGCCCACCAGAACCCAACCGATACATTAGACTATAACAGGGTTTATGATTAAAGTGAATAAAAACTAAGTAAATGAAATAAACTTCACAACACTGCCTAAGTTCAAAACCAAACTGTCAAATTAAAACTAAAATTCTCCAGAAGAAACTCAAAACTAATCAATTACTCAACTGACCTAACATTATCCTGTATCATAACAAAAAAACTAACTAATCTAAAACAGGAAACTACTCGCCGTAACACAGGGATAGTAACAAACATTTTAAGACTGCAAATTCTACTTTGTAACAACATTTTCTGACTGTAAATGTTTCAGAACACCAGATATTTTGTACTATCTATATTAAATACCTTAGAGTGGGTCTGAGAATGCTGAAAACATGTTTGAGAATCTGTGTTTTATTAGTAGCCTAAATTATCTTTTTCTTTCTATCTTCCTCATTCACACTTGTTTTAAAATATCTGTTTTGTAAAATCAGATGAATTCTTTGCTTTGTATTTTTATATCCTGCATGGGAAAGACTTTACATGTGGTTACCCAGTCAGGAGTGTTAATCAAAATTTACATGTTTTTCTTTTAGCTTGTTTACAAACTCATCCATGGTTGATGTTGTGTAGAATACCAATATCTGCGTGCATGCCAAAGCAGTGGAAAATATTTAAGATACATTCATTGAAGAGCAGGAAAAAAATTATTTAACTTTCCTAAGTGATTTGTTCAGCAGACATTTGGGATGAGACGTAATTTACAGTAAAGATAACTCAACTTCAAGGCAGTATGGTGCTAAAGAGACAAAAAAATCTCTCCAGAACTTCTTTAACAATATACAGGCTGTCCGAAAAGTCATTCCCTAATACAAAATTTTATTTACATCTGCTAATATGTAAGATAGAGATGTGTAACCAGTGCCAAAATGTTGTTAAACTAAGATTTTTGTTGCAACAGGGCAACACATCAGTAAGTCTCCGCGTGAATTCTCTTGGTAGCACTTAGCACATCTAGTATATATTCAACTTCTGCCCATACATTACCCAACATCACAGGAGGGATCAATGCAATGACTGTGAATATCCATTGTAGAGTTGCAAGATCTGATACAAGAGTTCTGTAGAAATTATCCTAGACATAACCCCATAGTAAAAATCTAATGGGGTTATGTCAGGAGAGCGTGGAGTCCAAGCTGTCGGGCCATCAAGATAAATACAAACCTCCAAACCCCACTGATGGTGCACAGTTGTGTTGAAAAATGACAGCTGGGTGATACTCAAGCAACGGATTGCAACCTGTCCAGATACACTGGATATGTGATGGTACCCTCAGTGTAAAAGATAGGTCCAATAATTTTGCCATACAAAATGCGCACCAAACATTCACTTTTGGGCTACCTCTGGTACACTGACACCTCACCTGGGGACTCGGAACCCCAAAAACGCATGTTATGCTGGCTCACTACACTACTGACAAAAAGGTTGCTTAGCCAGAAAAAGCAACACGTTTGAGATAGCCATTATCACCGTCAATATGTGATAACATTATGACTGCAAAGTCCTACAGATTCGTGGCGTCATTGACAAACAAAGCCTGAACAATTTGTACTTTATATGCACAAAACAAACGTTTGTGCAAGATATGATGAAGAGAACTTTTTGGCGTTCGTAATTCATGTGAGGTCCTACGCTGATTTTTTGTGACTTTGCACAAGACTGTCCACTGCTTCCACCCTTTCAGCGGAGGTCAATGATTGGCCAGTTATCGGTAGGTCAGCAACAGATCCTGTGTTCTTTAACGTGTCATACGACCTAATGCTCTTGACATGCATCTTTCCATACATTGTCTGAAAGTTCCTCTACACAGTTATTGATGACCATGTCTCATAGAACCAGAGGACACACTGAGCTTTTTCCTGATTTGTGAACATGTCCAGTTTCCTGGACACTGCAACTGCTACACTACAGCCACGTTATTGAAACCTGCAACAAAAAACTTAGTTAGTTTTCCAGCATTTTGGCACCAGGTTAAAATCTCTCTTGCATATATCGGATATAAATAAAGATTGTAATTAGGGAAAGATTTTTCGAACAGCCTATACATAAAAAATTATTTTGGTAATAATTTTAATAGGGGACAAAAATTCAAACAAAATGACATTTATCTTTTACTGTAAACAAATATAATTAAACCATGTTACAGTGGATATAGGAAGGGTTTCCAATTAGAAATATTCATGTCCTACAGTAAATTCTCGATTCAAAGACCTTTCATGGTTCCTAGGAAAAGGGTTGTTATTTCAAGAAGATTATTTTGGATGTCTTAGAAAAGAGAATTGACTGTATGCATAAAAGTAGAAATTTGGGTCTTCTATCTCCCTGGTAATTGTGAGATTGTCTGTTTACCTGATTTGTAGGGAAGGTTTCCTTGTCACTGAACATGTAGGATTAAAAAAAAAAAGTCTGACAATTTTTTTTATAATTTTTAAACAGCTGTCCATTTTAAGGGATAGTTGCAGCATTTTGCAGGTTCTCTTTCACAGTCTCTTGCAGGACACTAAGTTCCTGATTATTTTCCTTGTGATTCTTTTGGCTAAGTAGTAAAATGTAATGTTTTGGGGCTCCTGTACATAAATTTTATAAATTATATTAGCATTACATACACATTGATTTAGTTGAATGCACATTAAGGTTTTTAGGAATATTGAGTTTTATTAGTATAAAAGTTATAATTTTATTAATTTGAGATGTGATGTTTCATTAAATGACCTTGTTCAGTCTGTTGTGGGAAGAATTAAATTTGTCAATTTTTTACATGTGGAATGTGATTTTTCTGTTTGTGTATCTGTGTAGTTTTGTTAATTATTTTGAATATTTGTATGCATAATCATGCACTGATTTTTGTCCTAGGAAACGCAGAGGTGCCATTAATGCCAAGCAGTTAGCATACCTCGAGAAATACCGTCCGAAATCTCGCCTTAAGCTCAAGAATGGCCACAAGAATGCCTGTTGCGTACAGTAATCACATCAATACTTGAAATGTCTGCTTACTCATATATTTGTAGCTTTCATGATGTGTGTTGCATTTAAATAATTGATAGCATTTAAAAGGTGGGTTCTGCATTTCAGAAAAAGAACATAACTTAATGGGCACATTGTACAATACACAAATTTTCAATAGAGGTGGTTGGTTCTCCTTTGCTAGACTGGTTGCCACATAGTAATTTAAAGATTTGTGATAAATGAAGAAACATTAAATTTTCTTAACATTACACTATATTTAATTGATTAACTATCTGAAAAATAAAGTTCAGAGTAAATTAAATTGCATGCATAAATTTTTAAATTTTGCAAGCAGCCCAGAGTATTTATCAATTTTGTGGCACAGATTCAAGCATATGAATCTGCCTACCTTGTAAATTACTCAAGTTGAACATCACAGTGATAGTGGAATTGTATACTTAATTTAAACAGCATATATTAGGGTTTTCCAATTTCCACAGGTTTTTCTCAATATGTTCATATATTTCTATACTTTTGTATAGATTACCAGTGCCAGGCTGTGCATATCAGAAAAGTTAAGTATATGATGCAGAAATTGGAACTGAAACATTTCAAGTTTTGTACGCCATTGAAAGAAAGCTGATAAAAGACCTTTTCAGTTATTGTGTGGAGAAGTAAGCGACATTTCTTGTTCTTACCAACAAAGATATCCTCATTTGAACAAAAAGCAGTGGAAATATGTATTCAAGGAAAAAATTGAATCTGTACACTAGAACACTAATACATTGTGTTCCTGTTTGTGCGATAAAAACTGTGCGTATATTTTGATGCACATAAACCCCTGATACAAATAAAAAAAATTAATTTGTTTTCAGAGTATATTCAGATATGTTTGTTGCAGTAGAAACATGCTGCAATTACAATAATTAATTTCTATTTTGAATTGCCCTTATAAATATTTTTTTGTAAACCGAAATATACTACATTTATAAGTTTACAAACTATATGCAGCACTATTGGGCAAAATATTTTTCCCCTAAAATTGATTTAGTAGTTGTTATTGGTATGCTCTCATGAGTTGGTCACTTGTAGTCTAAAATTTGTGTGGGTGTAATTAAATATCAGAAATAATTGTGATAGTGTGGAAACTTCTTAAGGTGAGGTCACTTCAAGTTATGTAATAAATATGTATGTACAAAAGAACCAAAGGTATCCTTGTGCCAATTTTTTTAGGTTTTTTTTTCATGGCTTTGGATTTTTTATTAATTTATTCTTCTGAAAAATGCCATTTTTTTAATTTCATAATTTTTTTTTGCTGTGTATTCAAGAAACCTATGTAAATTCAAGTAAATGAGAAAGGATTTTATTAAAGTTCTTTTCCATGACCTCTTCTAGCCTATCTTTATATCTATTTTCTTATAAAAATTGGGGTTTTTTTCCCCCTCCATAATTGCACTTCTCATGCAATGTACAGTAAGAGCATTAAGTCAGATTGTTCTCTTCTGTATTGCCAAGTTGTTACTTAAGCCTCTATCTTCTTTAAGCACTTTATTTTTAATTATTATGTAGTACCTCGTCACATCAAAGCATTTTACTGCTACATGTGACCTATTTGCTGCTGCTTTTGAAAGTGTAGGGTCCTAAGTGACCCAAACGCACTTATGGTTTATGCATCCAGAATGCAAAACTGGAATAAAGAAATGTGCAGATATCCTAGTTATGGAGTTGAAATGAAACCATATATCACAAAATGTTTACAAATTGCCCAACAAGCTGAGGAGTAAAAAGTAATCCATCAAACATTTTACTGGAGTTTGTGATAAAAAAAATTTGCGAACAAGAATAAATTGGAAGTCAAAGGTTTTGCTAGACGTAATTAATCATACAAAAAATGTTGTATATAGAGGCCTTAAAGATACAGATTTTTACTGCTAATGTTTAAAACCTCGTAATTTTTGATCATTTTTGTACTTGTAAACAACATACGAGTGTGTCTCACAATCTCGTAATCAGCAACACTATCAGTTGCAAGATGCATGCAGCAAAATGCAAGTATTGCAGTATGGCAGAGCCATGTTTCCTTCAAAATTAAGATGTAGGTTTAAAATTTTTACTATAGTATTTTACACATTTTTATTTGTATATTTATAAATATATTGTTTAAAAGTCATTGACAAAAAATTTTTTATCTGGTGACCATTTTATGAGATGCATTACGTGAGTAATAGTGGCATTTTTGCATATCTGGGCTTTTGTCACAAACTCAAATTTCTCAGGAAATCCTAGTCTTGAATACTTATCCAGGAATGTTCATGTAGCTCTAATAAAATAAATTTTGATGCTGTTGTTTTTGTAATTAACTGTTCATAAAAAAAATCTTTGCTGGAAATTTTTTTACAGTGTGAATTAGTTAATTCTGATTTCAGAATCTCTTATTTTTAACCACAATACCACTAAAGACTTCTGCAATTTTTTACAAATACTTTTTTTCCTTCTGACACAGCAAACTCTGATTCTTAAAATATCTAAATCCTGGTGTATATAAACTATTTAAAACACTATATTAGTAGGGAGACTAAGGGTTCTGGCACAAGTACTTTAATAAATTGTTTCAATTGTGAATGGTTAATTCTTGTGCCAGGGAGAACATTAAAAAAATTGTCCTTGCATGGGTATTCTAAGAAACTTTTGATCTGAATGTGTTTATTTTAATGCTGAAGATTTGTTAATTCATCCCTTTTCATGTAACTGTCTTCCATTGTGTTTAAGTACATTGTCCCATTAATGAATTTTCATGAAATTTTCATCTGAAAGTGATTGCACTTAGTGTGCAATGAAATTTCTTTTTCTGAATGCTGTAGTATGTTTTGATAGTTATGTAGTGCTTAAATGTTTCTGTATGTTTTTGTCATGCATATTTAGTCTATGTTAAGTGTAATGTAAGTTCAATTTATGGTAGTGTAGGTTCACTTTGATCTGTGTGCATATACTTGTGTTTTTTGCTTCCTTGTTACTTGTCTGACTTATTCTTTACTTCTGAGTCATTAAGTAGCATCATTGTAAGTGTTGTTGCTGTAATGTATATAGATTTTAAAACAATTTTTCAGACATTGCTTGGCACCAGGCAACAATTATTACAGACAACCAACGTGCTAAATATTCATTGTCAAGAAAACTCAAAGAAAGGATAGTGTCCTAGTATGACTTTCAATCTGCAGTAGAAATTTAATTTTTTTTGAAAGCCACTGCTTATAATGTTTTGGAAAATATTCCAATCGCTTGTTTGAAGTAGTAAATTTACAAGGGTAAATCAATAAAGAAGTTGCACTTCCACTTTATGGCCATGTATGAAACCACCTATACATATTTATTGATTTGCCCTCGTTTATGTATTTTTTGATTTTAGATAAAATGTTTGTGTTAGCACATAATTATTTTCTGTAGATTTCTATAATTGGGTCATCAACCATCATAATTTTGCAGACTTTGTTAAAAAATCACGTAACAGATGGTGCACAGATAGTTTGGACAAAATGTGCTTGGAAGGAAAAAACATGAGGCAAATTTTTTGGGTTCAGAATGCAAGTGACTAGTGTTTATTGCATGCATGTTATGAACATGAAATATTTTAGTTTTTATGCTGTAAACAGTTTTGTTAAATATATTTTTGTGTGTGTAAATGACAGCAGATACATACCCATAAATCTGTGGTATACAATTAGAAGGCAAAAACACATTGACTCCGGTCACTTTTTCTCCTCTTGGATAAATAAGCTGCTATAGTCTCTGAAATTTGTCAATCTTCTGTTATTTGTTAACAGTAATGCCAAATATGAAGAAAATGTGTGTACACTGTTGTACTGTACGTGGGGAGGGGGGCAATTTATAAGGTGTATAATATGCAGCTGTCATTTGGGATAGCTGCATCTTTTTATATAAATTTTTTTACTATGTTTACAGTAAAATATTGTTAAGTTGCAATTTTGAAAAAGTAAATTTGCAGTTTTGGAGATGGGAACCTGTCCATTCAGAAATGATCTCTTAATATCAATGGTAGCTGATGATTTGGTTACAGATTTACATTTTAATGACAACTAAATAACCCATAAAAATCGAGTTAACAGTCTACGTAAATTCAGTTGAAAAAGTGCAGCATTAAAAATAATGCTAATCTTATGATAAGCAAATGATTTTATATATTTGTGAACCTTGTAACTGACAATTTTATGAAACTATAACAGGAGAAGAGATTGAACTTACAGGATGTGGTGCTGTCATAATTGAAATATTCTAAATAAACTGCCAAATGGTTGACCATAAAACTGAGACTCACTTTTAAGGCCATATAGTGTGGATGTTCAAAACTCTTTACCAGTTGAGGAAATAATAATGTTTTCTAATGTAATATTGTAAACTTGTAAGAGGTATATTCAGTTTTAAATATTGCTGTACTATTTTACGGAAGTTTGCAGGTGTACCCATGAATGTTTCGTTTTCCTGATGTATACTGAACATAATGCAAAAATGGAAACCACCCATGTTAATGGCTGGCTTCAAGGTTTCAACTTCAAATTATGTGTGATGTTGGAGATAGTTGGCAATCATAGTGTTTAAAATGAACAATAGTGATCCTTATGTGTTGCCCTGTACCAAATGTTGCTATACTGCTTCACATGGCTCTTGCAGGTTACTTAATCCTTGACCCCTTACATGTACACAGTACGATGAGTATTCAAAAAGTAAGGTATAGCAAAAATAGTAACTCCAAAGTGGAGATAAAGCAGATTTCAGGTTTAAATTATTTAGAATATGCAAAATGCTCATTTGTGTTATTGGTGTCTAGAAAATTGGGCATTTTACAAGCCTGTAATTTTAAACTTTCTTTTATCACTGTTAAACTTTAAAAATTGACACTTTTTTCTGCCTACCATAAGGAATCCGTGTTCAAAAAATTCCTTCTCAGTGCATTAATTTTAAAGATAAACATTTCTTAAGGAGTACTGGCACACAAAAAATTCTTGCCAATTTTAATGTTAAATTTTTTTTCTAAAATTTAACATTAAAATAATTTATTTTAACAAACAAATGATTCAGTAAAATGTTTTGATAATTTATTTATGTGGCAGTATTCGCTCTTGACGGTTATGTTGAATATTTTGTGTTTGAAATGGTAAGCTTTAAATTTGATGCATTGAGAGGAAATTTCTTGATCATTGATTAAAAATTTAAACTCTGAGGCTGCAGACTGCTTGATGAAGCTCTTAATTTACTGATCGGTTGTGTTCTAATATTTGCTTACAATTTTCATTTTTATGAATGGTTGTACATTTAATGAAAGTAAATGAACTGAAATATTATGTTTTTACCAGATATGGAAATATATATTGCAATAGTATGAAAATTGCAAATGGTAAGTCTTCTGGAACCTTACTTTTTGACATCCTCACTCGTAGCATATTTTTTATGGTGGTTTTGTCATGTAATACATGTTTATGAAGATGTCATTAGTGTTAATAATACAGATTAAAATTTAATTGAATTTTATTTTGCAGATACTGTGTAACCATTTTTCTGAAATAAACCTTGCAGTAAAGTGAAAATTTTAAATCCATGTTTTTAGTTTTTGCTGTTGAAATGAACTTTGTTGTATGTGATTCTTCCAGTGCATCACATTTAATGTAGTGTTATTAATTGGTGCTGTTAACTGTGAACTATGATAACTTGCATGTGTGTGTGCACAGGTGGGTGTATTTATCATCAACCTGCAGTGAAAACTTTACAGTGCCATCCTGCTGGAAATGAAATGAAATTGTTTGCAACTTCTTTGTGAAGTTAAGTTTTAGCAGAATATTACAAACATTTTTTACTCCCTCTTAATGGTATTAAAATATTTCACAAATGGAATGTTAGGTTTTGGTTGTGGGTTGATGATTTATCATGGATACGATGTTAGAATGTTTGCAGGTATTTAGTTTGAACATGTTTTTAAAGAAATAAGTGTTAAGATTTTGGTGTATGTGTTGCTGTTTGTGCATAACCCATAATTTGGCATTTTAATCGTATGCACACATGTGAATGCTGTTTACACACAGTGATTAAGCATTATTAAAACTGGAAGTTTAATAACCAGGTGCATGTTTCATTGTTTTTCTGATTGAAATGCATCAAGCCTGTTTGTAAGTTACTTCATTTTGAAGTATATTTTAATTGATATTCACACGATGTTTTTAATGCTGTGATGAAGTTATTTTGCATGAATTGCCATTCATGCAGTTTTGGCTACCAGAAGTTTCAAATAACCTTGCCATTTTAGTAAAATGATTTGCATAAGTTTCAAAATACATGCACATATATTGCCCTTAAATTTGTCCCCACTATTTTATGTTATTTTGTAACTTGTAGCTTCATTCGTTTTATTAAATGCTATTTGTAAATCAGTTTTTGTCAATGTAGTGAGCACTTGTGGAACAATATATTTTGGATGGAAAATTACTTTATCTGCATTAATTAATTTGTAGAATAATATTTTCCTCATTCAGAAATACATAGCATATACAGTAAAACCTCTCTATATTGATCTTATTTATTGAGTGTGTGTTTCTACGACTTTTTGTCTAATCTGACAAAAATTGGGTGAAAAAAATTAATTTAAGGGAAATTGGCTAAAATAAGGTTGCATTTTTTTGGTGGTTACAAAGTTTCTCTTGGTGGGCACTACTGACTGTAGACATTTTATAAAAATAAACCCCCTCC
The DNA here is from genome assembly GCA_002778355.1 of Clitarchus hookeri. Lineage (NCBI taxonomy): Eukaryota > Metazoa > Arthropoda > Insecta > Phasmatodea > Phasmatidae > Clitarchus > Clitarchus hookeri. Next base: position 636,472 of record NQII01000761.1, read on the forward strand.
TGCCTACTCTTTGCTAGCTGCGCTAGCAAATAAGTACAACCCCAAGAAATGTCAGCCTTATATAAAAGAAAAATTTTTATAAGAAGGTAGTTTTGTTTTGAAAAACATGTTTCTGGACCAAGAGAAGGCAGCTTATTAAGCAGGAAAATGTAATAGGGAATGTTATAACAGGGTTCAATCAGGTACAGTAGTTACCCTACCCACCCTCTTCCTCTGACAAAGAAATGTTTATGCATGCCATGTGACCACGATTACCTGTTTGTCCTGCCATGTGCCATTGTGCTCTCGCTTGCGTTATTTAAACTGGGATCTCTCTATATGGACTTTGCCACAGCCACAATCCATTACTGCTGACTAGCACTGATATCACAGATGGTTTATTGGGGTTAATTATCAGTAAGAGAACAGCTTGCACTAGAGTAAATATTTCTGAGTAAGTTCATAGTTTTGGAACTCTCTGCAATGGTATTTTAATCATAATTATTTTTAAAAAAAAGTGTTAACTTTTAAATTTAGCAAATAAATTTTATTTCTTGTTTAATTAAGAAAATAACTGAAAAGTTAAAAAATAAATAAATCATTAATTCTTGTTTGACTGAAGGAAATAAATTTTATAGCAAATTCTGTTTTGAGTTTAGTTTTGTATTTAATGCTGCTACTGTATGCAGATCGGTAAATATTTAGGAGAACCTACAATTTGAATAGCCTTGCACAGGGTGCATCCTAGTGTCACAGGGAAATGAGTGCTAGTGATAGTGCTTGTCAGTAGAATTGGAACAGTAGTTGGCATTACTGAAATATCTCAGAGGATAGGGTCATGGCCCTTGGCAGTTAACAGTAAAGTAAGCTTATGTAAGACCTTTGTAGTTTTTTCTTTCGTCCATTTGCCTAACCTTCTGCCTCTAAATTTAAATTTTGCCACTACACAAGTCTGCTGTTTACTCTAAATGAAAAAGAATCATGTAATCACTGTTATGATAAACAACATAAACATAGCACTTTGGTTTGAATAACGTGTACCATACATAGTACCAGTAAAATAAGGAAGCAAATTTTTTACATGTTTAAGTGTATTGAAGATGTTTGTTGGATTTTTGTATAGTATTGCAAAAAAGTGCATTTATCCACAGTATTATGATGGTGACACCTGCACACACATGAAAAAATGCTATATGCATTTATGGACATACAAATAATTAATATTGAACACAAAAGCAGTCCATTTACCTGATCGTGTGTGTTAAGTAGCGGAGAAGATGGGAGGCAAGCACTTTATGGGCGAGGTTTGTAGGCACCGGTCAGGTTGATCGTGTGTGCAGACAGCAGGTCACAGTTTTCTTTCCCGACTATTCCAGCAGCTGTGGAATTAAGCAATTTAATGGAAATTAATCCTTGCCAACTCATCTCATTTTTTAAGCGAATAATATTTCATTTTTAAAATTTGTAATATTTACACACACAGGCTAGTAAATATAGTCATTAAAATTGGTTTCTATACTTAATTCCGTAATTAACTCAAACTTTGCATTTGGCATGAAGTTACATGTGCTTGGTGCTTACACATTTGGCAACATGTTTTGTTTATGCCCTTCAAAGATATCAATTTATTCAGGTGATGTGTGTGTATTGAAATAAATATTTCGGTACATAATCCTAAGATAAGCCACAAATTGTGTTTCACGCTTAGTTGCCGGGCAAAATTTAAACTAGGGATGCAGTCGGTTCAGTTCCAATTTATACTGGGTCTTGAGGTTTAACTCGGAACCGGTTTTAGGTTTACTACTACTACTACTCTGTTCTTGTTTATAAAAAGCAATAAATTAACTGCAAAACTCTGTCCTTACAAAAATAACTACCTCCTGTATAGCGCTCCCTTTTCCCCAAAAATAAAGGGAAAAAATTCTGGGGTGTGCGCCATACAAGAAATAAAAATTAAGTAGTGGTAGTCGTAAACTATTTGGTGATCACGCCTCTCCCATCTCTGTCTTTTATCACTCAGCCCGCCCTGTAAGCAACACTGCTAACCGATCAATACATTTCTCCATGCCTTGTTTACGTGTAAGGCAGAGAATAGCCTCGACAAGGGGGGAGCTGGAGAAGGGAAGAAGGGGCTTTTTTTTTTTAGAGGTGTGGCATTCCAACACAGCAAAAAAAAACTACCAGGTCACTGCATAAAATAAGCAAAAAAAAAAAAGGGGGAGCAACCAGGAAGCTGGTTGGTAAAAGAAGCAAAATGAAAAAAGGAAGCAGGTCCCCCACTGGAGTTGTTGGCATTCTTTTAATGATCATAGGTTAAAGCCATGCCACAATGTTTAGGCTTTTAGCACTGAGAGTTATTTAGTTAAAGTATTTTCCAAACATATCACAATCACCATCTATTAATGTAAAAAAAAAAAGAATAATTTGTTACATATTTACTAACCTTAAATAAATTTAATACAAGTTTATCTTTATACATTAAATCTTATCTTCACACTTTGTTATTGTTCTATTCTTCGGTAGGTTAAATAAAACATTTAATGAATTTTACCTACATTGGTTGAATGAAGTTGCAAGCAAAATGCAAGTATTCAAAATGGAACCGATATTTAGATTGTATAATCGGTACTGGAACAGACATTTTTTGTTATTAGACCCATCCCTAATTTAAACATTTATGACTAAGGGAGGTCAAGTATTTGTGTGTGGGGTATCATTTTATTCTGAGGATGTCATTCCATTAAAAATATTGCATGCAAAAATTATGATTTTATGCCAGAGATGATTGAATATTGACTTACATTGCTTGGTAAAACCTTTTACTAATAAATGTTTTTGTTTTTTCATTTTTTTGGATGACAAGGGGAATTTTCAGAAGAGTGCCTAATAAAATTAAAGTATACTTGTAATTTTAAAAAAAGTGTCATTTTTGTGCTAGACAATTAATCACTGACTTCATGCAAATTTTGACAAATAGGGGTTGGGGTGGATCAAAATATACCAAATTATCAACAGCAAGTGACCTGTCCTAGACATTTTTGGAAAGTGAGGAGGAGTTTTAGTATTTATAAAAATATTTCAAATGGTGCATTAGCTGATAAAAAGAACAGCTTGTAACTAAAAGAATCCTCCAATTTCACAAGGCTATAACTTTTACATAAAAGAAGATAGAACCTCGCGACAAATTGTAAAATACAGTAGACTCTCGTACTGAAAATGCATGTACCGATAAAGAGTTTNCTCTCGTACTGAAAATGCATGTACCGATAAAGAGTTTCCACAGTTAATTTTCAGTGGTCCTGGCAAAACTCCTATATAAATAATGATAAAGCTACCTATTTGTATCGTTAATCTGCTATTACATCTATCAAAGTTTATTTCAGTCCCATCACCTAAAATTTCCTGCAGCAATTATTTATTTTTTTAAGCTGGTTGTTTATGTTGCATACGTTTTGAGATAACTGCAAAAGAAAGGTTTCTTAGTTGTCGGTGGTTATCCGTTATTTTACTTTTTAATGATCTGTGCATTAACTGTGGTAAAAATGCTATTAGATGTGCTACATTTAGGGACTAAAAGGTTTTGCAGATTCACGTAAACTTTAGAGGAAAATCCAAAAAAAAAAAATTATTTAAAAAAAACAGGGTTTTCATATAGAAATTTTTTCCTTGAATGTGAGACTATTCCTTCGGATAACCAGATCATAGGACAACAATATTAGAACTACCTTGAATACACGACTTGAAAATGAGNAATATTGCATGCAAAAATTATGATTTTATGCCAGAGATGATTGAATATTGACTTACATTGCTTGGTAAAACCTTTTACTAATAAATGTTTTTGTTTTTTCATTTTTTTGGATGACAAGGAGAATTTTCAGGAGAGTGCCTAATAAAATTAAAGTATACTTGTAATTAAAAAAAAAGTGTCATTTTTGTGCTAGACAATTAATCACCGACTTCATGCAAATTTTGACATATAGGGGTTGGGGTGGATCAAAATATACCAAATTATCAACAGCAAGTGACCTGTCCTAGACATTTTTGGAAAGTGAGGAGGAGTTTTAGTATTTATAAAAATATTTCAAATGGTGCATTAGCTGATAAAAAGAACAGCTTGTAACTAAAAGAATCCTCCAATTTCACAAGGCTATAACTTTTACATAAAAGAAGATAGAACCTCGCGACAAATTGTAAAATACAGTAGAGACTCGTACTGAAAATGCATGTACCGATAAAGAGTTTCCACAGTTAATTTTCAGTGGTCCTGGCAAAACTCCTATATAAATAATGATAAAGCTACCTATTTGTATCGTTAATCTGCTATTACATCTATCAAAGTTTATTTCAGTCCCATCACCTAAAATTTCCTGCAGCAATTTTTTTTTTAAGCTGGTTGTTTATGTTGCATACGTTTTGAGATAGACTGCAAAAGAAAGGTTTCTTAGTTGTCGGTGGTTATCCGTTATTTTACTTTTTAATGATCTGTGCATTAACTGTGGTAAAAATGCTATTAGATGTGCTACATTTAGGGACTAAAAGGTTTTGCAGATTCACGTAAACTTTAGAGGAAAATCCAAAAAAAAAACAATTATTTAAAAAAAACAGGGTTTTCATATAGAAATTTTTCCTTGAATGCGAGACTATTCCTTCGGATAACCAGATCATAGGACAACAATATTAGAACTACCTTGAATACACGACTTGAAAATGAGATCATGCATTTCACATACAAAAACTTTCCAATAAAAAATTGATTTACTTTTTTGTGGGCTATTTCATTTAAACTCATAGATACAAATATCTATCAAATTTTGGTTTTTTGGCATGAACGAACAAGCCTATTTTCAATATGCGACATCAGTCATGTAATTTGCTAGATATGCCAGACTCTTTTAGAGGAAACAATGCAAGGAAAGCTGCAGTCAGGTGCGAGATCATCCCTGGCTGCATTAAGTGCACTGGAAATGTTAAAATACTCGTACAAAATCTGCATGTTTTTGAGTGAATGTACTCCGTTAAAAGGTGAAGAACCAGCCAAGAAACATTTGAATATTATGCTATATTATTTGGGAAGGTAGATCACTGTTTTGAATACAACTTCTAGTGAGATGTCGGTTTGTAAGCTTTAATAAATTACAATTTTTACATCACCAAGACCTTGTATCAACTATTACTTTTATTTGTTCCAACTTGTTTGACTCTTCTTAATTAATTTGTAGGAATGGTTACAAATCCTTCCAGAAGATATAAAGATGAAAATATTAGTTAAATGAAAAATGCTACTTTACAAGTTTAAAAATACAGCTTTCCACCATTCCAAAACAAAATTTTCCTGTACTAGGTGTTTCACTGTTGATGTCAGCTTTCATAAATGTAATCATGTTCAGAAAATATAGTGGCCAGGAAGGGAATGTTCAATAACTCTACTTGAAAAGATGCTACACAGTAATTTTGGTTGTAACTATACTCCTTATAGTAATAATTTCTCACCTTTGTTTATAGTAAAATTCCATTGGATTATTTATTTTAAAGATTCTTATAACATCATTAACTGTATTTACACCCAAACGTAATTTGTATGGCATCTGGTTCGTACAATCACCTCATTTTTAAGGACAATTTTCTTGGAACTGTGGGAAAAAAATATAATTAGGTGAAAAAATATAAATAGTATTGGTTGTATGGACTCTACCCTCACATTGTAATGCATGAGCAAGGACATTGACCTGTCAACTGTTACACAGCATGGCCTATGCTGGCGTAGTTCTTTTCCATGCTGCACGTGTCTGCAGAGATACGCATGCAAAGCATAGTATATTCCATGCTACGCCCCATGTTAACTGTACCAGGCAATGTCGACACATGCACAAGACTAGTTCTGTTACCCCATCAAACATTGGTTGGGGAGAAAGGAAAACCTTTAAACAGCTATGCAGCGACATAGAGATTGTAATCCTTAAAGGCCGACAAAAGGAATGCTATAGTAGTTACAAACACCACTGATTATGAAGGCATTTAAAACCTCTGTGAGGATCCAGCCTATAAAAACCAGCTGCAACCCTCTCAAATAGACGACCACAAAGAAATTCATTGCTGAGTCTGCTATATAAGAAGCAAAGAAATGCTTAATTTCCAATGATACTAGAACTACTTTTTATGAACTTCCATAGAAACACTTCTCTGAACAATAGTCAGTGCACTAGGTTCTTCAAATCTTGCATTAGCCAAATACGTGAACAGATTAATTCAACCCATCATTCCCACTCCAGCCTCATTCAAAATTAGTCACATTTCATTGAAATCCTTCAACTTCCTCTTCAACAAAATGACGTCCTAGTCAGCTATGATGTGGTCTCCCTCTTCACCAAAGAACTTGTCCATGAGGCTCTTCGAATTCTCCAACACCACCTTAGAGAAGACAACCTTAGCAGAGACATTGTGAAACTCGCTGAACAATGTGTATCTCAAATTTGATTTTCGTTCAGGAGACATTTACATGCAAAAAGAAGGGGCTGCCATGGGTTAACCACTTTCTCCTCTTGGCCAATATCTTCATGACATTCTATGAGGAAAGCAATCGGTACTAGCCAATACAAACCAAATTACTGATACAGATAGGTCGATGACACCTTCAACAACTGAAGCCATGGAAGAGAGAAACTTCAAGATTTGCTAACAAATATTAACATCCACCCGAACATACAGTTCACAATGGAAGTGGAAAAAGATTGATAACTGCTTTTTCTGGGTGTACTAGTTACAAGGGATGAGGATAATCAATTGGGCCATACAGTATATCAAAAGTTTACACACACAAATATGTACAGGCAAACTCACACCATCTGCCATTGCAGAAGAGAACAGTTATTTTAACCCTGATACATAGGCCCAGGATGATTTGCGAGGAGGCCACACACAAGGAAGAGGTGAATCACCTTGCAACTGTCAATGGAACAAATGGCTATTTCGAAATGGAAATAACAAAGCCATGATGCCACCTCAAGGCAAAAAGAACACCGAAAGGCATTCCAACAAAGCTGCCATCCCTTACATAAAAGTAGTCTCCAATCAGCTGGCTCAACTTATCAGAAAAAAACAATTACAGTAAACTCCCGATTTTCCGGGAAAATGACTGGCCAAGGGTTCCCGGATAACTCATATTCATTGTTAAAGCAATGTCATTTTTCGAGTCTAAGAATTAAATTTTTCGACAGTCTGTGTGGCAACATCATAAATTATTCTATCATCGCCACATACACAAAATCCTGTATCAGCTGATGCATGAACTATTGCAAGAAAATTTCACGTTTGCTATTTTGACAGCTTACAGTTGCACAACAGACATCGGAGAAATATGCGGGCAGGAAGATCATAGACAATGTCTATGTATTTTATTTTATATCGTTACAAAACAGCAATTAGTAGTGTTAACGTGGTCAGAGCGGCAAGGGACAGATAATACATAATAAAAGTCAAAATATAACACAGATACTCGAACGTTGAACGGAATGGGTGCCAACTTACAGGGTGAGTATGAGATCACTGTTCTCAGGATTGTGGGCCAAACAATCACATTGCTGTATCCCTTGACACACAGCACAAAAGTTACAGAAAAATATAAATATAACTAGGGTATTCAGCAAACCTTGATATTACCATTTGTACTGTAAACTAAGTACGCCTCCTAGAGGTGGTGAAGAATTCCTGGATAAGGCCAGGTCCCGAAATACAATATGGTTAAATGAGAATGCACACTTGCATTTAACTCGAGAAAAGTTGCATTGTCGAGTTCAGTATACAAAGACATACAGAATCAAATTTAAGCGGATCTGGTTCTCTATGCCTGCAAGCAGCCGGAAATGTTAAATGCCAAGAAAATGGTGCAAAGAAAACTTAAGAGTGAATAAACCTCAGGGGTCGGAAATGAGCTGATGGAGGGGTGCTGCGAACGCGGGGTATACTNAATGGTGCAAAGAAAACTTAAGAGTGAATAAACCTCAGGGGTCGGAAATGAGCTGATGGAGGGGTGCTGCGAACGAGGGGTATACTATGAAGAAAAGCTCAGAGGTTCCGGTAAACTTACGTTAAACTATTGTCTTGAATAACAAGAATGAAGTATGAAAGTCCCCAGCGACACGACGCATGTGCAGCGCCTATGACCCGTGTAATCAGACTGCCAGGGGTGAGCAGCATCCTTGCCGAGAGCTTTTGCCCACTGACCTCATTACATGTCACATGAAACACACACACAACGAAGCTCTGAAACGTTCGGGATGAATATCCCTGATCCTGTGTAAAGTCCAGAGTTGTTAATTATGAGCTGACTTATATACAAAACCTTACTATGTGGCACCTCGAAAATTACGTGAGAAATATTTGTCTGTCATGTTATGGGGGCACTCCACAACCAAAACAGTCAAATTTACTTAGACTAAATATTCTTCACGTAATATTGGGCTTAGCCAAATGCACACTTAGACTCTAAAAATTACATAAAACACTTGTAATATCAGGGTCATGTTCTTTTATTTCTAATTAAAAATCCACATGGCATGCTGTTTACTTTGCTGTTATGTTAAAATGCAATAAAGGCGAGCTGCATTAACACTTGCCCATGGGCTATAAACTATACTGCATTTTATTATATGTGTGTGTACTTCATTACTATCCTAATTTAAATGATTACTCTACAATTGCCACAGACACTAAACTGGTTCACTCGGTACCGGGTTGTGACCCGTTCACGAGTGAAAAATGTCGGCGTACATCGGAACACACGGCGTGTGTGTTCCGAGTGCTGCACTGGTGTATCGGCTGTGGACCTGTAGCATGGTGGCAGTGGCGGTGCCAGACCACGCAGGAGTGTTGTACGCCAGTGTAATAAATTAAACTTCGTTCTAGGTATAATGTGTAGGTGTTTAAATTAAATGAAACACCATATGCGATAGTTTAGCTGCGTTTGTCTTGTATTTGTAGCCTTTAGCTAGTGCCTGCTGCTATCATCGCCATGAGCATGCTTTATATTAATTGAAGAGGCAGCACATCTATTGCAGAGTATTTTTCAAATATTTCTACATTAATTTGACGTCATGTATTTCAAATCTAAGTTGTTTGAGCACACACAAGATGAAAAATTTACCTTTAAAAGGACATGCTAGATATACTTTTGTGACAGCAGCTAAATAAGCGACCGTGCTGCCAACTGTCTGCCTAAGCGCACGGCTCACTTAGGAAACCGCGCCCCCATGAAATTACTCGTTTTTCATGTGTAAAATGCATATATTCAAACGAATTCCCATAGTTTTATATTTTCCTCGAGCTCTATAAATATTTCCATTTGAAGCCATTCTGGTTGCTAATACAGTAAAACCTCGTTTATCCGGACTAACTGGGACCAAAGGCAATCCAGAAAATCGAAAATCCGAGTAATAAGCAAAACAAATCCTTAAATAAGCAGACCTACGTTTATTACGATAAAAAACTATGTTTTGTAACAAAATTACATAGAATTGTTAAAAAGACATTTAAAAAATATATAAATAACTTTTCACATCATTTCTTAACAAAGAATTGGTCCACGGTCTTCTGTTTCAAACATGTGTGGTGTTTGAATGAAGCATGTTAGCGCAAACGCTTTATCATTAATAGTTCAGCTGGAGTGGTGTCGGGCTGATGCTCCAAGTACGCCATGATGTTTGTCAGCTGGTCCGCAGCATCTGCATGTGTCGTCCGCTGTTGCGGTGTGATCGCTCCCTCCTCGTTCACGTCATCTTCCTCACTGTCTGCTGTAGATGTGCATACTGCTACAATTTCTTCTTCCATCATAATGCCGTAGCCACCGTCATTGTTGTCTTTCAGCCATTCACTGACATCTTCCATATCAACATCTGAGCACCCACTTATTGTTCCTAACATTTGCAGAAGGTCGTCTGCAGCCACTTGAACCAAATCATCGCTTGCCATTTCGTTTGTAGCACAAATAGCTGGCCACAGTTTTTTCCATGACTTTTTCAAAGAGCTTTTTGTGATGCAATCCCAAGCATCAGCAACCATGTAAATAACGTCTTTGATATTAATTGATTTCAACAAATCAATCCGACTTTTTTTTCCCTTCCTCTACAATTATTTTACTAAGCAGTTCTTTTCGGTAAACTCTTTTGATGTTTTCAAGGAGTCCCTGATCCATAGACTGCAGCAGTGGGGTTACGTTTGGTGGAAGAAATTTCACTTTAATTCCTCCACGCAAGAGTTCTTGTTCTCCCGGATGAGACGGAGCATTGTCGATCAGAAAATACCTTTTTCTGGTAAACTATTTTCTTTCAGGAATTTTCGAACTTCATAAACAACGTTATTAAAAAACCAATTCTTAAACAAAAAACCGTCCATCCACGCACTTTTTTGTGGTCGGTAAACCACTGAAACGTATTGTGGTTCACATTTTTTAGCGCTCGGGGATTCTTGGATTTTCTTACATTGATAAGAAGAAAGTTATGTTTCCCCGATGCATTGCTACAAGCCATAGCAGTTAGCCTATCTTTGATTTTCTTGTAGTCCTTAGCCAAATCTTCAAGCTTTGATGCTAATGTTTTGCTCGGAAGCATACGGTAAGAAAGCCCAGTTTCGTCAGCATTATAAACTTTATCGGGTGTAAATTCTTCAGATAAAACAAATTGTTTGAAGTCTTTTTTTTAATTTTTTAGCAGCAGCAACATCACTATACAAGCTCTCTTCAGTCAGAGTAAGTTGGCGAATACAGTGTCGGTTTTTGAAACACTCTAGCCACCCCTGGCTAGCAGTGAATTCTTGGACAGGATTCGGTAACTTTTTGTTTAAGCTCAAAGCTTTTTGGGCCAAGAACGCACCAGATATAGGCAAACCATGTCCTCGCTGAGCACTGTCTTACGTGAATAGTGCATCGTCTAATGCTTTTTTTTTTTTTTTTTTTTTTTTTTTTTTTTTTTTTTTTTTTTTTTTTTTTNTTTCATTTCTTTTCTTTGCTTCTTCCAGTTGGACATTGTTGAAGTTCCAACTCCTAATTCAGCAGCTATTTTTTTCAATGCTTCTGCTTTTATCAATTTGATTAATAGCATCTAACTTTTTATCCATTGAAACCACGACCTTCTTTCACTTCGATGCCATTTTAAACTTTTACGTACACCACAATACACTCCCGAACACTTTGATAAAAAAAATACAATATCCGGTTGAACCACACAAAATAAACAAAATGACAAGTGCCGTTTGAAAATAGTAGGAAAACTGAGGAGATTNTTCTTTGCTTCTTCCAGTTGGACATTGTTGAAGTTCCAACTCCTAATTCAGCAGCTATTTTTTTCAATGCTTCTGATTTTATCAATTTGATTAATAGCATCTAACTTTTTATCCATTGAAACCACGACCTTCTTTCACTTTGATGCCATTTTAAACTTTTACGTACACCACAATACACTCCCGAACACTTTGATAAAAAAAATGCAATATCCGGTTGAACCACACAAAATAAACAAAATGACAAGTGCCGTTTGAAAATAGTAGGAAAACTGAGGAGATTGAGGAAGGGGAAGTGATGGGTAGGGATTCAAGGTCAAGTCAAAGCTATTTATAGCTGGTGAGTCAATCCACTTCATATTACATATTATTTATGTGAACATTAAATTAAAAACATCCGGATAAACGAGGGCCGGATTAACAAGGCTTTACTGTAATTTGAGTTTGGCCTGCAATCGCAAGCCTTTCTGAGGCTGGTTCGCCAGTTTGTTAATTTTTGTTTTGACTCTACTCCCACTTCAGCAACAAAGCTAATATAAATGCTATTTATTTATTTATTTATTTATTTATTAAAACCACATGTTGTTTGCGTTTTAAACATTTTTGCTGCAAATAATATTTATGTTAATGTGATATTTTGTCATCCAGTCAGACTTGTTGACACAGTTAATTTATAAATAGCCTCTGTGTGTACAAACTACTGTAAACTACACTATCTCTCCTATTTGACGAGCAGTAGCCAGTTTTAATCGTGAAATCCTTTATTATTATGAATGAAAATGTGCTCTCTGGCAATTTCCCTGAATTTCTCATACTTCTGAGTTCCACACATATTCACTGTTAAAAACGTGTGAAAATATAGTACTACCTAGCTCGACTGCAGCCAGATAATTAACAGCATTCTCATGGGTTATTAATAGCAGCAGCACTTGACTGGCAGCAGTTGTTCAATATTTGACTTTGANTAATTAACAGCATTCTCATGGGTTATTAATAGCAGCAGCACTTGACTGGCAGCAGTTGTTCAATATTTGACTTTGACGCGATCGTATACCAGAGTTGTAATGTGATGATTATAAATTGCCCGGCGCCACAGCCCTACGGTGAGCTNACCTGGAGTGGAGGACACTACTGCGGCAGTTACAGTGGGCACAAAGGTAACAGTGAACGCCTGGTTCACGTCAACTTTGAACTTGTAGCTCTGCGATTAAGTCACAAACCGGATTAAGCCACTCCCGGTAAATCGGGACATTATTGTACNACTTTGAACTTGTAGCTCTGCGATTAAGTCACAAACCGGATTAAGCCACTCCCGGTAAATCGGGACATTATTGTACACAACATTTAAACCAATAAACAAGATCGAAAAATCTCCCACTTCAGTAAAAGAAAAGACCCCCGTAGAATACTTATTTCGTGTAAACAGAGTTCTCTACTTTTGTGGCCAGGTTTACATAGAACAAACTGGTAGGAAGGTCATCGCCAGGATTAACGAACATATTAGGGACTACAAACAAAATACCTTCAGTTAGCCATAGCAGAACATATTGTTGCAACTACCCACAGTATTAAATTTTTCACACACATTACAATAGTCAATGTCCGAAACTACAAGAAAATATACATACAAGAGGCCATTAAAATATTAAAATTTCCAGGCCGCATTTACAGGGAAGATGCCGCCACTGCCGAACACTCATATACCACCGAATGGCCTTGGTGTCGTGAGACCGGGAGCTTTGACTCGCATAAGTCACATGGTGTTTGTAAAACAAATGCACCATGACACATACTCAAATCATTGGGTCGGCGGCGGGGCGCCGCTTGTCTGTGGTTTGTTGGGCATCGTACCCGTATTTAGGCTGTTTATTGGTGCTGCCTATTATAAGTAAAGCTAAGTATTCGTGTTTTCGGCGGGGGAGTGAAACTCCCCTCCAGCCTACCGGCTGGAGTGAATGTGAGAGTCGTGATGTCTGTCTGACATGTTGATCTGTTGTATACGAGTATGCTAATTAATTTCGCATGTAATGTGTTGGTGAGTCCCTATTCTTCTGGGCAGATAGATTTGAACTGATTGCAAGATCGAAATATCTCTCACTTCAGTAAAAGAAAAGATCCCCGTAGAATACCTATTTCGTGAACATGTTAGCACCCCTTTTCAAAAACAACCAAAACAAGCTGAAAAAAATTAAGTTTGCTCGTCCTTGTTTGGCAAACCAACTCGGTTAACCGAGAGGGAGGCAAACAGTGATTGGCCAAACAACCCACCCAATCGGAAGGAAAGCAGATGGGGATTGGCAGACAGCTCGAGCCAATCAGAAATCACCCCTGCAAAGCCTAAGAGACACACATATAAGGGCAGGAAGGTAGTCTCACCAGTCCCTTGGACTGTGCACATCGCCTAGGATATGTTCCGGCTATTCTTCTGGGGTGGGATCCGATGTGCAAATGGGGCGAAGTGTTAACAACGAAGCCCCGAGGCGAGGAAGGCAGCAATTAATAGGCTATGTACACAGAGGCCTGGCTGCAGTGTCCATCTGCTACGAGACGCGTCTCTTTGGTGGCGCATAAGGGATCCTAGGCTCTGGGGTGACTGGAAATATTCAAATACCAGTCCGAGGACCAAACTGGCAAAAGGCGTCGGAGTGGTCACGCAGGCAATGGAGTAGGGAAGGCCGTCGGACCTGACGTCTGCGAAGATGGCTGCCGATCGTCGAGGGCTGCCAGTCGTCGCCTTACAGATACGAGCTTTAACAACCGTGCGGTGGCTGGTTGGTTTTAATTAAAGTTTAGCCATCTGCTAACGAGGGATGAGGATTCTGCCTAGCCGAAAAAGACCCCTGCGAGTTTCACGATGTGCTTCGGGATGGCAGCGCTACATGTGGACAGTCTGCCTAACTGTCTGCAGGGTGCTGTTCACCCGTACTGCCTGCATCGTGGCACCGACGTATTCTACAACACTCAGTCCTGCCTGAGCCACATTTTTTACAGCCAGGCACGCCCCGCAGATCTCTCAGCATAGTAAATATTTTTATTACAGCATCCTCTCAACCCCTTCAGAGTTGTCGGTCGTGAATTGTGATAATCCGGGAAGCACGTTTTGCCTCCAGCGCTGCACTGGTGTTTTCTGTTGCATCCCCACTTTTTACAACCAATGGCCACAAAAGCAAAATTGCTGTGCATTTGTGGTAGGTATCCAAGCACACAGACACATTCAGCCAAACGCATGTCCCCCCTCATAGGGAGGGAGTAATAGCAACTGGCACTTATGCACATTTACTAAGAATAAGGTATGGCCGAAAGGCTGGTATGCACTATTTCCTCCCTTAAAATCACACCAAACTTACCCATAGGACTCAGTAAGCAGGTTGGAGACAAAAGTATGTACGTGTGGAGGGGCAGCATACAAAAAAATTGCTGTTGCATCACTCGCAAAACGCACCATGCTCTGGTGCTGGGAGGACAGACAGCCTCCCAAAGGCCTAGCCTGTTCTCTCCTCAAGAGAACAGGTCTGCCACTGGGGCCTTGAGTTATATAGGCGAGTCGGTAGCTAATCAGCAGCGAGGGAAAGTGCACCACTTTCACTGTCTTTGTTAAGATGATGAAGTGCTGCCCGCCAAAAATGAAAGGTATGTTGGTCAGACAAACCACACCCACGAGGGAAACTACACACACACAGTCACACATTACGGTAAATCCAGAAACGCAAGCGAGAAGTGCTGCGGACACATACTCGTTTTGTTCTACAACACAAAAAAGTATGCCAGAGGACAAGCGACTGGAGGGTCTTACCAGCCCCACACGAGTGCAGGTCGGGCCAACCAGTCCCAGTTTGACAAGAGCAAGTTCACTGATGAGTTTTTGAACATCACCAATGGTTCGACCAATGGAGACAGGAGCAGACGATCCAGTGTCTCGTCCATGAAAACACAAACACACTGACACAGGTTACTGCACTCCTCCGCGGGTCTCTGACGAGGAAGGGTTTATCTCCCACAGAAAAAATCAAGTTTCAAAAAAGAAGCTACCAATGACAGCGGAAGGGAAAGAGCTGCTCATTAAGAACAGGTTTGAAATCCATGTCAGAAGAGGTCGCGAAGAGAAGCGAAGTGAGTCGCGCCTCTTCACAAACTGCACTTGCATGAACACCAACAGATAAATACAGGTCAGTGCCAATCATAATATCAGACAACAGGTCACTCAAAAAAGTGGCCTAGCAGCTCTGCAAAAACGGTATTAGCTTCCAAAACACTCACTCGGAGGCGAGAACTAAAACTTAGTTTCCACACACGGCCAGACTACAAGAAAGCACAGCCCCTTCTAAAAGAAATAGTCCACTACACAAATGCGCACCCTAATGAAAAGCCCCAGAGGTATGTCATCAAAAATCTGCCCGGGCAATTGGTGGAGACTTCAAAAGAGCCACCCCAACTGGATGGATGTCTAGGTGCCACATTACATGAGATTGGGGAGCTAACACAGCTACTTTGCTACATTCACTTAGCAGAACTAATTACACACATGCGACCATATTTCGGCCATATCACAGCATTACAAACACCTGATGACAAACTATTACTGTTGCTGCAGGCAGTAGCTACTCTTCTGCAGTAATGGCTAACACTAAAACAGAATACACACTAAACCTATTAAACTGGAATGCCTACAGGATCAAATCGCAGATATATAAATTACATAAATATAATTGATATAGCTTTTATAACAGAAACAGGACTAATTAATTAGGACAAAATACATTTTCCAGGATATAATATAAACAAATCAGAGAGGAATCACATCGGAGGAGGGATGGCTATATTAACATCCACTGCCATCCAGTAAATATTTATGTTTTAAACCAGATTGGAACCACGGCAATAAAAATTAAGAGTTACTACACCCACATCCAATGGCAGCTGCAAATTGTCNAGAAGCTACCAATGACAGCGGAAGGGAAAGAGCTGCTCATTAAGAACAGGTTTGAAATCCATGTCAGAAGAGGTCGCGAAGAGAAGCGAAGTGAGTCGTGCCTCTTCACAAACTGCACTTGCATGAACACCAACAGATAAATACAGGTCAGTGCCAATCATAATATCAGACAACAGGTCACTCAAAAAAGTGGCCTAGCAGCTCTGCAAAAACGGTATTAGCTTCCAAAACACTCACTCGGAGGCGAGAACTAAAACTTAGTTTCCACACACGGCCAGACTACAAGAAAGCACAGCCCCTTCTAAAAGAAATAGTCCACTACACAAATGCGCACCCTAATGAAAAGCCCCAGAGGTATGTCATCAAAAATCTGCCCGGGCAATTGGTGGAGACTTCAAAAGAGCCACCCCAACTGGATGGATGTCTAGGTGCCACATTACATGAGATTGGGGAGCTAACACAGCTACTTTGCTACATTCACTTAGCAGAACTAATTACACACATGCGACCATATTTCGGCCATATCACNAGCTAACACAGCTACTTTGCTACATTCACTTAGCAGAACTAATTACACACATGCGACCATATTTCGGCCATATCAGAGCATTACAAACACCTGATGACAAACTATTACTGTTGCTGCAGGCAGTAGCTACTCTTCTGCAGTAATGGCTAACACTAAAACAGAATACACACTAAACCTATTAAACTGGAATGCCTACAGGATCAAATCGCAGATATATAAATTACATAAATATAATTGGTATAGCTTTTATAACAGAAACAGGACTCATTAATTAGGACAAAATACATTTTCCAGGATATAATATAAACAAATCAGAGAGGAATCACATCGGAGGAGGGATGGCTATATTAACATCCACTGCCATCCAGTAAATATTTATGGTTTAAACCAGATTGGAACCACGGCAATAAAAATTAAGAGTTACTACACCCACATCCAATGGCAGCTGCAAATTGTCNTTTAAACCAGATTGGAACCACGGCAATAAAAATTAAGAGTTACTACACCCACATCCAATGGCAGCTGCAAATTGTCCCCCCTCCCCCTTATCTAATTCAAATGAACAATATTTAAATTATATTATGAGAGATACAGAATACTTTTCAACAGCAGGAGACCTAAACAACAAAAAAAAAGAATGGGACTTGATGTGAACCACGCGTTCACGAGTCCTTTATGCCCTCTATGACTGCCGCAGTTATGTCCACACACCACACAGACACAAGCTTGTGGGCACGAGTGAGGGTGTGCATGATGGCATCAGTGCAAGTGCATTAGTGGTTCTAATCTATTCCGTGTAATTATTTCATCAGGGTATGTCATAATATCATCAGTGTATTTATTAATAGCGGCAGTGTAAATAATTAATATCATTTGTTTTGTCATCATTGGAGACAGAGACGTGTCGGTGTCGGTCTCTGTACACTCATTTTACATTTGGCAGTACTGTGGCTGGTACGATGGAAAAATTTAGAATTAGTATAATCATTTTTATTGTGTATTGTTTAAGGGAAAATTATGTAATCTTAGTTAAATTTAATTCATGTCCCTTTCATCTCATTATCATCTTTAGTGTATCTTGTACTTCATCGCTTCGCCGCATGGCGTCGACTGCACTCAGGTAGCGGAAGCCGGCCATGTTTTTCTCCCCAGTTCAACGCATCCAGAGGTGTAAGCCTCTTGCTCCGCAGAGGCCCTCGGCACAGACATAATCAGTTGAATTGGTATCCAGCGACATCGGTCACAATTTAAATCATTATTTTTATCTGTTTCATTATTTTACTTGTATAGCGCCGAGGGGAGAGCGACGTTATTATTTATAGGAGAATTGTTAAGTGCATTCGAGTTTCACATTGTAAAGACCACGTGGTCGCTCGCAGTTTCCAGGCCATTAAGGCCACGTGTCTTGTATTATAGTTGTGTGTGCAGTAACGAGTCTCAGGTAATAAATACCTCAACCAGCATCGTCCGCAAGTGTTTTATTTGTAATTAATTAATGCGTGCGAGGCGGCCTACAGCCTCGCTATCGTGTGTGACGCAGTGTTCACCAGAGTCTCCTAGGCCATCGACCTGAAGCGACCCTCAATCTCATCAGCTCACCGTAGTGCTGTGGCACCGGGCACATAAATATCACACCTTCAACTCTGATAACACCGGGTGTCAAGTTGGCTTTCATAACACGGGACGTAAAATTCACCGTAGCCAAGCTTGACCACGTCAGACTGTTTATATAACAATGCAAATAGAAGGAAACTAAGTAGACATGCAGACAAAATTATTATGTATTCTTTTCACCACCTAAGCTCACCCACTTACCAGACAATGGCAATAGACCAGATAAATTAGACATTATACATACTAATATCCCCAATGGGCAACATGCACATTTTTTGCTGGCACTTTGTTTTCACTCATTTATGTATTATAAATGTATTTACAAAATATCACGATGTAAAAATTAGTTTTGAAAAAGTTATGATTGAATGAAAGTTTTACATTTGAAACGCCCGCCAAAATGCGTCTGTCGCACCTGCTCACTCCGTGATGTCACTAGTTAGATACAACCTCGGCCGCCATGTTTGTTTACTTCAGCGGTGATGCGTATTTGGTTAAATATAAATTGTTTGAAGTAAATAAGAGAGAAAATAAACAGTCAAGTATACCAAAATCATCGAAATGGTTTTTGGTACCACAGTGTACTAGTACATCTCGCAAAAATCTGATAAAATATTTGTTAGTTACAAAAAACGAAACAAACAGGAANGAGAGAAAATAAACAGTCAAGTATACCAAAATCATCGAAATGGTTTTTTTGTACCACAGTGTACTAGTACATCTCGCAAAAATCTGATAAAATATTTGTTAGTTACAAAAAACGAAACAAACGGGAAGACGTGGTTTAAGTTAGCCGAGGCATTGAAGATGTTTAGCCAAAATCAGTTCTTTCTGTTTGCGATGATCATTTTGATGTACATAAATATATTTAAGGTGTTTATATTTCCCCTATGTAGGCAGTTGTAACACTGAACTTCTTAATATCTACTATTTACATCTGACCTAACTTTCATTACAGTACTATGGTATTGTTTAATACGCACCACAACGCGTTTAGCAATTCGTATGTGATATAGACTTGAGCATAAAAAAATATGTTAACGTATTTCATAATAGTAAAGGCAAATAAATATGTTTACAAAAAATTTTGCCATACAATGCAAATTTTACATTTTGTATGCTTATACATTCCAAGTTAAGCCTAACATACAAAATTTGGTATAGATATTTTTTATTAATTTAATATAACTTCGAACATTCGTTTCAAGAGCACAGCTATCATATTAAGGCTATATTCACATTGTAAGCCTAAATAATAACATGGCACGATGTTAAGCCATGAAAATTAAATATTAAATTATTTGGGTGGGGCCCAGNGATTTGGGTGGGGCCCAAGAGTCCCTCTTTCAAAAAGTTTGGATTTATATTATACAGCATATTTCAAACATAGCAATTTCTAATAAATTTAAGTTGTTTTGATTTTTGTCTAGTTAGCTTTCATAAGCCTAGCAATTTAAGGTAATAGCAACTTAATTTTTACTTTTAAAAAACTTAAATGCATGTTTTTAGAAATNTATTTGGGTGGGGCCCAGGAGTCCCTCTTTCAAAAAGTTGGATTTATATTATACAACATATTTCAAACATAGCAATTTCTAATAAATTTAAGTTGTTTTGATTTTTGTCTAGTTAGCCTTCATAAGCCTAGCAATTTAAGGTAATAGCAACTTAATTTTTACTTTTAAAAAACTTAAATGCATGTTTTTAGAAATGTTTATCAAGGATGATCTTACTTTCATATTTGCCCTTCTCCTTTCTTCTAAGTTGCCTAGATGGACGTTACAAAAAATTGACACTAATTTGCCTACGCGTTTTACGCAAGTAAGCTGTTACTTTTATAACCCTTTACCTTAAATAAACAGAAAGAAAACAGCTTTTAAGAATAAAACAAATCCTTGAGCATTCATTACGGATTTTCTTCGCTGTATTTAACCTCATCCTAGGTATTAAGTGTTTCTCAAANAGCCTACGCGTTTTACGCAAGTAAGCTGTTACTTTTATAACCCTTTACCTTAAATAAACAAAAAGAAAACAGCTTTTAAGAATAAACAAATCCTTGAGCATTCATTACGGATTTTCTTCGCTGTATTTAACCTCATCCTAGGTATTAAGTGTTTCTCAAAATACCATACCTATATTTTCAGCTTAGGTGTACAGTTCTTACAGTTTAAAAAGAAAGTGTAGACACAGCTATCGTGACGTGAGAATAATAAAAGTTATATTAGGTACACAAAACATAAGAAACAATATGATAAGCAAGTTATTTTTTAAATAATTTTTTAGTTTCTAAACAATATATTCGAGGCCTCAATATAGTGATTATAAACTAGGTGCAACGCGGAAATACAGGTTTGCCGGCTGGCAGCTGCTCGAGAAGTCGTACAGTGTCGGGCAGAGACTAGCGTGCTAGCTTTAGGCCTACTGCCACCATACTACTCTTTATATGGTATTTATAAAGCGAAAAAAGTTTTTTATAAATACTGAAATGTGGTTTAGAACCTTCTTTCTCAACCCAACATTATGTTTCATTTCTAAATAATGTAGTTAATTTATTACACATCAAGCATGGTGTGCGACAACACAGTACGCTCTGCAGTCACCATCATTACAATTGTGTTATTCTTCATATTTTAATTTCCTACTTTGTATCTTAGCAATCGCAAACATAAACACAGATGATAATAATAACATGTNTTTAATTTCCTACTTTGTATCTTAGCAATCGCAAACATAAACACAGATGATAATAATAACATGTAAACCGTAAATCAATAAAACATACAAACAAATAAGTTTTAACATGAAATGTAGGCCTGCAGTCACTTTGAAGATCACGTTCTTACCTTTGTAATTTTACACCTCTTATTTCAATTTACACAGAATAATGGGAATTTAAGTAATCAAGTTACATATCGGTATGACGTGGTCGGTTACCAGAGTTGGAATGTAATGATTATGGATTTGCCCGGCGCCACAGCTCCGCGGTGAGCTGATGAGATTTTTGGGTCGTTCAGCCGACGGCCCAGGGGTTCTCTGGTAACACACCGTCAGATATTATGAAATTGCGAGCTGTATGGCCGCTGCGCACGCCTGAATTAATAACGCACTCAAGTTTTATATGTATATAATTATTTTATTGAACACTTTGATCAAACACGTGGTGACCGCGTGGTCATATAAACACACTGCTGGATTATAATTACTTAAGGCGCGTGACGCT
Organism: Clitarchus hookeri; assembly: GCA_002778355.1. Classification (NCBI taxonomy): domain Eukaryota; kingdom Metazoa; phylum Arthropoda; class Insecta; order Phasmatodea; family Phasmatidae; genus Clitarchus; species Clitarchus hookeri. The sequence goes on from NQII01000761.1 coordinate 658,012, forward strand.
GCTCTCTCCTCGGTGAGATGTAACATAAAAATACTAGTTGCTTCGTGAATGATATGATGATGCGATTGCTGAGTGAGGTTGCAGCCTGAGAGGCTGGTACCGAGGTTCTTGTGAAACGAGAGACTTACCACGTCCGCTCGCGCCGAAGTGATGTTGCCTACTAGCCTTACCAATGCATCGGCTCACGCCACCTAAGCACGGCCGACACCTGGCGGTGGAGAGATGAAACAAATGCGACTTAAAATACTAATGAGATGTAAACATGATATACCTTATATAAACATAATTAAACACAATT
>NQII01000761.1:659167-683765 GCA_002778355.1 Clitarchus hookeri
CATCATAAATCATTATCATCATATATTTTATTATTTAACTTGCATAGTGTCGGGGGGAGAGCGACGTGATTATTTATTGGAAATCAAAAGTGCATCTCGAGACTCAGGTTATAAGACCACGTGGTCGCTTGTAGTTCCGGGCCATTCAGGCCACGTGCCTTCTGTGTAGTTGAGTGTACATAACAGGGTAATAAATACCTTCACAACCAGCATCACTGTTTCTTTATTGATAATCAAGTACGGCGTGCGAGGTGGCCGACAACCTCGGCATAGTGTGTCTGACGGAGTGTTCACCAGAGCCCCTAGGCCGTCGACGAACGACCCTATCTCATCAGCTCACCGCAGAGCTGTGGCGCCGGGCACCCACATTTTACTTAACAACTCTGGGAACACCGCAGATCAAGTTGGCTTTTTCGCCGTAGCCAAGCTTGGTCACGTCAAGATTCAGATCACCTCCGAGTATTTTCGAAATTAACTTTAAACACACACAGGACTAATAATGAATACACATTAAAATGAACAGTAACAGACTGGGAAGGTTTCTAAAAAGATTTAATAGAAAAAGTTGAAACCCTGCCAGAAATAAATTATAAATTAGAACTAAATCTGCAAACAAAATTCTTTACAGACACAGTAATGGAAACGATAAAACAAAACACTAAATACATTGATAAAAAGCAATACACAAAAGTAAAATACCCAGAAGTAGATTATCTAATAGCCCAAAAATGCCAAGCATGAAATAACTTTCAGAGAACACGAAATCCCGCAATTAAAACAAAATACAACAGGCTTAAAAGACAGGTAAAAAGTAAACTTGAAAAACTAAAAATTGAAAACTGGAGCGAAGCTACAAAAAGGGCAACTCACACTCCTAAAGAAATGTGGCGATTAACTATATCACTAACAGGGAAATGTAAAAAAATAACTACCACAGCAATTGAAACGCCCAAACGTTATGTATATACTGGAAGGGCTACAGGTAACACAATAGCCGACAGCCTAGAGAAACAATTGTCCTACAATAAAGATGTGCATGGTAGACAAATCACGCAATCAGTAAATAATGACATAAATGAATACCTAAAACTAAAAAGAAACATCGGAATATGACCCAATTACATTAAAAGAACTATTAAAAACAATTAAAATCCACCCCGATAATAAATCTGGAATACCAGATGGGATGAAATAAAACTATAAAGAAACTAACAATAAATGCTTTAGAAAATCTCTTAAAAATCTATAATTCAATGTACAAATTATGCAGATTCCCTCAGGAATGGAAAAAAGCTAAAGTAGTTACCTTGCCGAAACCTTTAAAAGATCCTACTAAACCAGAAAACCGACAGCCAATAAGCTTTTTAAACGGTATGAGTAAAATATTTGAAAAAGCACTATTATACAGAATTCAAAACCACGCAGATCTAAATAAAATATTCCAGATAACCGATATGGTTTCAGAGCACAGCACAGAACCATACTCTCGCTAATTAAAATAGATGAAGTTATCACATATGGATTTAATAATAAAGAACAATATACAATTATAACCTTCCTAGATGCAGAAATAGCTTTTGGTAAAGTCAGGCACCCAGGACTAATATATAATCTTATAAACTACAACTTTCCAGCAAGTTATGTAAATTTGTTACAACACTATTTAAATAATAGTCGTTTTTACGTAACATTAGATGGAGGATATAATATCACTAAAATTGCAACAGCAGGAGCACCGCAGCGGTCGGTACTTTCCCCTTTTCTTTACAGTATTTTCACAGCTGACATCCCAATAACAGACGCACGCACTAATGCTAATATTCATATGTGCGCAGACGATTCAGCAATAATAAAGCAATACCACCACATTAAATTTGCCTTAATAGCCCTACAGAGACAACTAACTNCGCAGACGATTCAGCAATAATAAAGCAATACCACCACATTAAATTTGCCTTAATAGCCCTACAGAGACAACTAACTATCCATGAAAAGTGGTACACGAAATGGCGAATTAAAGTAAACCACGAAAATCGAAACAATAATAATTACAAAAAAATTTCCGAGACCGAACAAAGAATTAATACTATTCAATCAAAAACTCCTGTATGTTAAAAATTCTAAATATCTATGTATAACAATAGATCACAAGTTAACTTGGCAACCACACATAGAAAATGTAATNATGTTAAAAATTCTAAATATCTATGTATAACAATAGATCACAAGTTAACTTGGCAACCACACATAGAAAATGTAAGATAAGCAGCACTGGGAAAACTTAAACAATTATATCCAGTATCAAATGCAACTAACCTTCCACGTACGANAATGTAAGATAAGCAGCACTGGGAAAACTTAAACAATTATATCCAGTATCAAATGCAACTAACCTTCCACGTACGAAAAAAAACTCCTAATATATAATCTAATAATAATCCCAGATATGTCATATGGATGTGAGGTATGGGGACATGCCACAGATTTCAGAATTAAATATTTACAGACCATACAAAACAAGTACTTCAGAATAATAGCTAACCAAGATAGATTCACTACTGTTAAAACCTTCAATGAACTGACGTGAACCAGGCGTTCACTGGTACCTTTGTGCCCACTGTGACTGCCGCCATAGTGTCCTCCACTCCAGATGCACCACACCAGCGGGCATGTGGGCAAGAGTGATGGTGTACTCAGTGTCATAATTATCAAGTGTATTTGTCTATGTGTGTAAATTGCACCAGTGTCAGTAATTATTCAGAGGTTAACAATTTAATCATTATTATTTATTGATCGGAGCACATCAGTACAGTTATTTAGGGTTATATGTATTTATTCAGTATTTATGTATACCATATTTATCATGTGTCAAGACAGTCATCACATACATAGCCAGCCAGGGACAATTGACATTATTAAGTTGGCAATACACTGGCTGCTGCGATACAATTAGTTAATATTAATATAACCCTGATTTATTGTGTATTTGTGCAAGGGTAATTGTGTTTTATTATGTAAATTGTATACGGTAATTGTGTTTGATTATGTTAATTTAAGGTATATCATTTTTACATCTCTTTAACATTTTTAAGTCGCATTTATGTTTCATCTTTTCACAGCTTGGCTTCGGCCGCGCTTAGGTAGCGCGAGCCGGCGCAGTTCTCAGTCTAGTAGGCTTCATAACTTCAACGCCGGCGGATGTGGTAAGTATCTCGTTTCACAAGAACCTCGGTATCAGCCTCTGAGGCTGCAACCTCACTCAGTAATCGCATCATCACATCATCCACGAAATAACTTGTTTTTATGTTACATCGCACCGAGGCGAGAGCAGCATCACGCGCCTTAATTAATCGTAAGCCATTAGTGTATACCTTGTATGTCCACGCGGTCACCACGTGTCTGTTTCGGTTAAAGTGTTGAATAAAATAATCATCTTTCATTAGTGCGTTCATTAATCCAGGCGTGCGCAGCGGCCATACAGCTCGCATTTTCCTATTGTCTGATGGTGTGAACCTCACGTCCCCTACGGTAAGAAACCACGACTCTATCTNCTGTCTGACGGTGTGGACCTCGAGTCCCCTAGGGTAAGAAACCACGACCCTATCTCATTGCTCATCACTGAGCTGGCGCCCGGCACATTCACAACTCGAGGGACACCGAGCGCCCAAACCGTCTCCCTTCGACAAGGGACGTACCTGGTGCACGTCAGAACAAATATCAATAAAATGCATTAAGGAAATTGTTGCAATCAAAAATAGGAACAAATATAATCTGGCAAATCATTAAAATCCTAATATCGAATTCCTTGGTAACTATGATCCCGCAAGAGTAAGAAAATTCAGAAAACCTAACCTTCACTGATCACGACACGAGAAAGATGGGTCCTGCGCCCAATAAAACTGGCCGTGAAGCCAAAAATACGCATTTGGGGAAGAGCCAGCGAGAAGGTAGCAGCTGCAGCGAGTGTTAACAAGAACCTAGAGATCTTCAAGGCAGCAGTACTGCCTAGTAGTTCTTATTAGTGTTATTCGTGCAAATGAAAGTAAAACTAGAGCAGCTAGTTCTTGTTAGAGCTAACACATGGTCCAGGATCGGCAGCCCGGCTCGCATTTCAAGCGGCTGGCCTCGCAGAAGAGCATGCAGCAGTAGAGTGGGCATGCCGACTGCAAATAAGCTGCGCATGACTCACGACACACATCGCAATACATTACATAGTAAAAGCACACACACACAAACAAGACACAGAGGCACACTATTTTAGGGGTCAACTGCGTTGGTTCTCGGGCAAGGAGGCCTGCCCCGACTCCACTCGAGAGCCAGGCCTAGAGGCTCATGCACTTGTCCAAGGAAGAGGGATCAAGAAGGTGAGCTATAACATTCAATCAATCATAAAAATCACTATTCTAATCAACTGTATATATCTCTTAGACTTCATATCAAATACTGTACATATTGGGCAATGTTATTAGCAATAATAATAAATAATATACATTTATAAAAATAAAAAACTGTAACAAAAATTTATGTACCCACAATGATGCACCGACTTAATATTCTGTTTTAGGTGGAGAAGAAGAAAATAGTAGAGAAGAGCAGACATGGGAAGCCATGCTTTTACTAGCATCCGAATATATTCTGGTACTAAGGGCCCCTCTAGCATACTCAGAATTGCTTTTCTCCTCCAAACAGGTTTACACCTTCAGTGCCTAGGCAAAATAAATTTCACCACACCTCCAACCCTCATTTTTGCAAGTTATCATATTTGAAATGAAATAAATCAGACTGTTGATAAAATTGCTCAAACTTTTCATTTCCAAGCAATATACTGAAAAGAATTCAATTTTAGAACATATCACTTTGTACTTTCTCTTAGAGCAACCCACATAAACTATTGATGATAAATTTAAGTTCTTTCAGCACCAAGGAAAAACAAAATGTATGCCATAAACAAATGTACATATTTATACATTTTTCTTATATTAATTTGTTTTATTAAGTTATTAATTTAATATGCAATAAAATACTTTAAATTACTCAGTGTCCTCAGTGCATATATATAAATATATGAGGGGNTATAAAATTGCTCAAACTTTTCATTTCCAAGCAATATACTGAAAAGAATTCAATTTTAGAACATATCACTTTGTACTTTCTCTTAGAGCAAATAAACTATTGATGATAAATTTAAGTTCTTTCAGCACCAAGGAAAAACAAAATGTATGCCATAAACAAATGTACATATTTATACATTTTTCTTATATTAATTTGTTTTATTAAGTTATTAATTTAATATGCAATAAAATACTTTAAATTACTCAGTGTCCTCAGTGCATATATATAAATATATGAGGGGGAACCTTTTCTTTCCAATATCACTACATGACCACATGATGAAACGCACCCCGTGGGCTGTCCCCGGGAGATTTGGGATGCATGAACACATTGCATGCGAAATTAATTAGCACACTTGCACACAACAGACTAACATGTCAGACAGACATCACAACACTGACATTCACTCCAGCTCGGAGGTTGGTGATGATCTTCACTTCCTCCGCCTAACATAAAAACACGTAACTTTACTTTAAAGTAGGTAACCTCAAATAAAAAACCTTAATACGGGCCCAGTGCCTAACAATAAACAGCTACACGGTGCCCTGCTGCCGAACAAATGAGTTGAGTATGTGTCGGGTGGATTTTTTTTACAAACACACTGTGAGTTATGGGAGTCTAGGCTCCCGGTCTCAAGACACCAATGGCATTAGGTGGTGTATGAGGGTTCCACGGCTGGAGACTCGTCATGGGAGGATGTGAGAGGAGTCTGCTGCAGAGGGACGATTTTGGTCGACGGGCCAAACTGCCAGCTGCGATATCGTCAAAGAAGGGCGTGAATACAGAGATCTCCGATGAGAAGATGCCTCTTTATCACTGTGCTAAAACACAGTGCCTGAATGTTAAGTGATTTTTTAATGGCAGCTTTGAAACGTTAAGCTGTATTCCCCATAAATACATAAATAAACATTTATATTTGAGGTAAAACAATGCGTCAGGCACCCGCCCCTCCCTAGCCAAGTCTCTGGTAGACAGGAGAGTTCATGAGGTGTGGCCTTGTACGAAGGTGCATACCAAAACAATACAGCATTGGTACGTTGTAGGCACACAATACTTGTAAAATCCATGTGTTTGCTACATGCAAAAAATGGAGGGCCCTGGTGCCGCCATGGAAACTCAGGTAAATTCTACACCAGCACAAATTATTGNATCGTCAAAGAAGGGCGTGAATACAGAGATCTCCGATGAGAAGATGCCTCTTTATCACTTATTAGTGCTAAAACACAGTGCCTGAATGCTAAGTGATTTTTTAATGGCAACTTTGAAATGTTAAGCTGTATTCCCCATAAATACATAAATAAACATTTATATTTGAGGTAAAACAATGCGTCAGGCACCCGCCCCTCCCTAGCCAAGTCTCTGGTAGACAGGAGAGTTCATGAGGTGTGGCCTTGTACGAAGGTGCATACCAAAACAATACAGCATTGGTACGTTGTAGGCACACAACACTTGTAAAATCCATGTGTTTGCTACATGCAAAAAATGGAGGGCCCTGGTGCCGCCATGGAAACTCAGGTAAATTCTACACCTGCACAAATTATTGCGACTGCTGTCGCAAACCAATCGGAAATTAAAAAACTAAAAAGATCTCAAGTAATTGCGCCCCACAGGGCAGTCAACAGCCCCCTTAGGAGCAGCCCCTTCAGGGCAACCAGCAGCCCCCTCAGGGCACAGCACAAGGTGCCACATAATCCCAACAGCCTCAACAGGCTAAGCTACCTCAAATAAAGCCATTTACGGTANAAATGTTAAGCTGTATTCCCCATAAATACATAAATAAACATTTATATTTGAGGTAAAACAATGCGTCAGGCAACCGCCCCTCCCTAGCCAAGTCTCTGGTAGACAGGAGAGTTCATGAGGTGTGGCCTTGTACGAAGGGGCATACCAAAACAATACAGCAGTGGTACGTTGTAGGCACACAATACTTGTAAAATCCATGTGTTTGCTACATGCAAAAAATGGAGGGCCCTGGTGCCGCCATGGAAACTCAGGTAAATTCTACACCAGCACAAATTATTGCGACTGCTGTCGCAACTCAATCGGAAATTAAAAAACTCAAAAGATCTCAAGTAGTTGCGCCCCACAGGGCAGTCAACAGCCCCCTTAGGAGCAGCCCCCTCAGGGCAACCAGCAGCCCCCTCGGGGCACAGCACAAGGTGCCACATAATCCCAACAGCCTCAACAGGCTAAGCTACCTCAAATAAAGCCATTTACGGTANGGGCACAGCACAAGGTGCCACATAATCCCAACAGCCTCAACAGGCTAAGCTACCTCAAATAAAGCCATTTACGGTATATCTCACGAAAGAGCAGAAATACTCTGGCCAAAAGAAAATGCTGGACGAGAACACCATTGTGTCAAGGAGTGCTTTTTGTGTCGGAGCAGACAGAATTCGTGTTTACATCAGCTCCGTACAATATTTCACGAATGCAGTGCACATTGTTAAACAGTTGGGATACCAGCACAGTTTGCTGCATCAAGCAGACGAAATTCCTATCAAATTCGTGTTATGCCGAGTACAAGCAGATACACAAATGGAATTTCTGCAAGAGGAATTCCAGCGAATGCAAATGCCTGTGATGAGAAGCTGGTTCATCACAGGCCGAAACATACAAGTGAAAAATAAACTCGCTATTGAACTCCCACATGTTACAAACACCGTGCCCTACTATGGNCAGGCCGAAACATACAAGTGAAAAATAAACTCGCTATTGAACTCCCACATGTTACAAACACCGTGCCCTACTATGGTCTGAAAAGCTTTGCGGGGTTTCAAATAAAAGTCGAAGACTGCATGTTCTGGAATGGACCCACCCAGTCTCCACTGCCAACATTTTAACCACATGGCATCTGGCTGTAATGCAGCACCCAGGTGCAGGTACTGTAGTGCCCCACACACCACAAAAGAGTGCCCAACCTAAAACGATAACAGATTGGTCAAGTGTGTGGGCTNGTGCCCCACACACCACAAAAGAGTGCCCAACCTAAAACGATAACAGATTGGTCAAGTGTGTGGGCTGCGGCCTAATCGGAGCGCAAACAACAGGGGTTGCAGAACATACAAAACTGTTAAGTGGAGCTGCCTAGCAGCTGAAACGAGGCAAGCTCGCCAGCAACAGTCCCGAGCTGCTATTCGCGAGAACCAGCACACTACAGCATGGCAAACCCACCCCGTGCCCCAGTACACCCATCAAAGGCCACAAATGGTGCCTCCACAGCCACCACGAAGTAATTTTATGCCCTATTGGGCCCAGAACCAACAACTGCAGCCGGTATACCCACAAAACCGGTACGACTGGCTTCAAGGCAAGACTGAATTTCCAGCACTCCCAAATAATCCTATATCCCATGATCCCTCCCTCAGATGGGGTATGAAGCCACACCCGATGGGCAAAAAGGCCGCAAAGAAAAGCAAAAAGTCACAGAGGGTGCAGAAAATTCAAAACACAGTTCCCGACCCCCAGCACCGTGAGCTGAGAGCAGTAGGGCGAATGCACAGGCCCCACCCCCTTCGGCTAATCAGGGCCAAGCGGCAGTCAATCAGAGTGTGCACATGGGTCAACAAATATCGTACGCCCAGGCCCCAGGCAGCAGGGGAAAAAAAACTAACACTACTTGACTCCACTTAGCCAAATGGCCATTCGAGGTGTTGTCATTATACTGATAATTTAAGAAAAGTAGTCACACAATATAAATTAATACGAATTGGGAATATATTTAGAAGAAGAAATGATTACATGTTACATTATGGGTTAAAATCGGTGCCTCTGTCCCCCTCCCTTTGGACACCCCATCATTTGTTATTATCCTCCCTTAGGAGACAAAGGGCCAGGTGTTCTTCTGAGGTGTCCGTGTTGTGTTGTTGTGTTGTTGTGTTGTTGTGTTGTTATGTTTAGAAGTGTTTATGGTTATGTGTTGTGTTGTTTTTATCGTTGGTGTTGATGTCTGTGTGGTGTTTTTTAGGTGAACTTTGGATCAGCCCCGGAAGGCCCCGGCCGACAGCATCGCACCAGCCAGCTGCGAATTTCAGCCGGTGCGGCACCGTCGGAAGGACCCCCGGTCCCCCTTCCCCTATAATGTTGTTGTTTATCTCCGGGCCACGGACACGTAGGCCCCCAAACCCGGCCCGCCTTCACCACCCTGACTGACCGGCCCACCAGTAAACTAGCCTTTCAGCCGGTTCACAAGGGCCACCATCGGTCAGCGCAGCACCGATGGACACGACCGACCGGCCGCCCGCCCCGTCCCAGAGCTTGTATACGTGTGTTTATGTCTGTCTAATTATAATTATTTACGTTATTATATGAATTTAACATTTATTTTATTTTTAAAATTTTGAATTTAAACTTTGTGTTGTCGGTGCCGATTTTAACTTTCCTGTAATTTTTATTTTTATTTTGAACTTAAACTTAAATTTTTTATTATCTTGTATACCAATGCAAGTTAACTACTACTGGTTACATTTCGGGAATTTGGATTTTACGTGTTTACAAACTGTTGGGATTCTACTTGGGATTGGTAATCTATGGGGTCCCACTCTCTGTTCTTATGAGTGCGGGAAGGCGGCTGTTAGTCTAGGTGCCCGTGAATTTTACTGAATTTTATTTTACTGAATTTACTTTGTTTTCTCAATCCCCTCTCTTTGCAGAGAAGGGCCAGCTTTAATTATGATACTATTATTATCAAAGAGAAAGAGAAACTGCTCCCACCAGGCCTTGCCCACCGATGCCCCCTCCCCCTCTCTTCCTGGCTAGCCGACCCACCAGTAAACTAGCCTTTCGGCCGGTCTACAAGCAAGGGCCCTTGCTGGCCGACCCAGCGACGCCGGATGCTACCCGGTGCACTACATGACCGAGTTCTTCCCTACGCCCATCTTCCAGTCCAGTACGACAGTCGTCCAGGACAAATACACCTTCAGTACTGCCTTACCTTCCCTTCCAGTGGGCGTATGGAATGGAGTTGTACTCCACACTGGAGCCTAGTCCACGGAAAACCACGAGGAGATCGCCGCCCGGCTACCCAGCCACCCATTTTCCTTTTTTTTTCTTTTCCTGTTTTTATTTATTTACTTTGTATCATTTTCTTTTCTACAAAACAAACAAACATTAAAACAAACATACAGACAAAATTAAACTAAATGCGCAGAACATAACAAAACAATTACTATATTCAAACAGAACTTATAAAATAAGTGTAAAACATTAACCTACATTTAAAGAATTTAACATAAAATAAAATAAATAATACTAAAATAAAATAAACCACATTAGACTGGACAAAAACAAATCGAGATTAAACAAATCAAAACAAAACAAAACAAAACAGCTCCCAGTACATCACCAAAATACACTGAAGAGCCAAAAAACTGGTATATGCGTGTGTATGCGAATAACAGAGGTATGGAACAAATCAGAGTAACTGCGATGCGGTCGGCAGCTAGATCGGTTACTGCTGCTACAATGACAGGTTATCAAGATTTAAGCGAGTTTGAACATGGTGTTATAGTCGGCACATGAGAGATGGCACATGGCATCTGCGAGGTAGCGATAACATTTGGATGTTAATGTACACCATTTCACGAGTGTACTATGAATATCGAGAGTCCGGTAAAACATCATATCACAAGAATGGGACAAACGACGACTGACGAGAATCATTCAACGTGACACACGTGCAACCCTTTCTCAAATTGGCGCAGATTGGATTTGTGGAGTGCACTGCAGGATTCATGGTGTGAATTCCCTCGTATACCTTCAGACATTAGTCGAGTCCATGCTACGTCGTCTTGCGGCATTTCTGCGGTCTCGGGGGAGGGGGAAGCTACACGATATTAGGCAGGTGTGGCAGTTTTTTTGTCTCTTCAGTGTTCTTGGATACTAAAAATACTAATACAGTAATACCCCGACTTACGCTACCCGGTTTTACGCGAATTCGGAGATACGCTGTTTTTTCTTATTGAGTGCAGCGCGCCTCAGCTCTACCACCCTGTGTCCAGTCAGTGTTCGGTTTACGACAGGTTCGAACATTTTTTGTGTGGAATTGTTTTACGTACGCAGTGTGTTTTATTGTAAACTCTAATTATGTCTTCCAAAAGAACAAAAAATGAGTCNGTGGAATTGTTTTACGTACGCAGTGTGTTTTATTGTAAACGCTAATTATGTCTTCCAAAAGAACAAAAAATGAGTCATTTGAATCAAACAAGAAAAGAAAATCACTATCTTTGGAGTGTAAACTGAACATTATCAAAGACTTTGAAGCAAAAATTTTAATTTGTGAATTGGCAAAGAAATTTGACCCACCGGAATCAACAGTCCGAACGATTATAAAAGGTAAAGAAAAAGTTGTGGAAGCTGTGAAAGATTCTCAAGNGACCCACCGGAATCAACAGTCCGAACGATTATAAAAGGTAAAGAAAAAGTTGTGGAAGCTGTGAAAGATTCTCAAGCTTTGAATTCAAGCATCACTCGTAAACGTCATGGTATTATCGCTCAGATGGAAACATTGTTAAAATTATGATGTAATAATCAAGTACAAGTAAAAAATTGTCCAGTTGATCAAAACACGGAGTGCTCTCAAGCTAAGCAGATTTTTGAGACACTAAGAGAAGAAGCTGGGGAGGTGGCCAAAGATGAAATGTTTAAAGCTAGTAACAGCTGGTTCTGCCGATTCAAAAGTCGTTGTGTATGGCATAGCATNTGGCCAAAGATGAAATGTTTAAAGCTAGTAACAGCTGGTTCTGCCGATTCAAAAGTCGTTGTGTATGGCATAGCATAGTGTATGGCATAGCATCGCAGAAAGTGGAGAGGAGGCAAACGCTGATAAAGAAGCTGCATATTTCTATCCAGAAAAACTGAAGACACTCATAGAAGAAGGTGGCTACACTAGCCAAACCATATTCAACGTAGAGGAAAGATCGATTGGCAGTGATGGTTTGTGCGAATGCAGCTGGTGATTGTAAATTGAAACCTCTCTTAGTTTATCGCTCAGAAAATCGAAGAGCCTTAAAAAATTAATCTAAAGCTGGTTTGCCCGTCATTTGGAAGTCTAATGCGAAAGCTTGGGTGACAGGTTCTCTTTTTGAAGACTGGTTTGGCCATCATTTTATTCCTGAAGTCGAATGTTCTTGCCAATTAAAAGAAAGCCCATTTAAAGTGATGCTAATAATTCACAATGCACCAGATCACCCTCCTGCTATTATAATTGATTTCGACCCACGGGTGAAAGTTGTATTTTTGCCACCAAACACCACCAGCTTGCTTCAATCGACGGACCAGGGAGTCATTAAAACATTTAAAGCTTACTACACAAGACGATCATTTGCGCATCTACATGAAGCTATGCGACAAGCGAACGAGCTTTCTGTCAAAGACTTTTGGAAGCAATTCAATGTTTTAGATGCTGTTAGAATTGTTGAACAATCTTAAAACGAGATTTCGCAAAAAAAACTTTGAATGGTGTCTGGAGAAAACAGTGTCCATTCTTTTTCACCATCGAAACCCAAGGAGAATCAGCGCTAGATCTTGAACAAATCGATAGCGTAAATGAAGAAGTGGTCGATATTGCCAAACAAATAAATTTAGAGGTGGATGGTTCGAGAATTGCTGGATTCACAAAATCAAGATCTGACAATTTACAGGCTTATAGAAATGTGTGAGCATGAGCAAGACATTGAACAAACTGATTCGTTAGACCAAGTTGAATCGGAAAATCAAATGATAATTCCAAACTTAACAGAAGGCCTCAGTTCAATTGAAAAGGGGTTTCAAATTTTAGAAAAAATAGACTCCAACGAAGAGCGCATTTCTACTACAAAACGAGGTATAAAAAAGTTATTGGCATGCTATAAGGAAATGTTGCGTGAAAAGAAGAAAAATTTAACTCGTAAGGCGACAATGTTAGAAAATATGAAGCCTTCTACGTCAAAAGGACTTCAGTTTACGTTTTTTTTATTCATAACAATGTAAATTGTTTTATTATCTAACATTTTATTTAACATTTTTCTTCTAAATTATTGTTTTCTTTAGACTCTGGTCCCAATTAAACATAATTTATATGTATTGATATGGAAAATTGAACCCCGAATTACGCGAATTCGACTTACATGGTTATCACTTGGTCCCACCTATCGCGTTAGTCCGGGGTATTACTGTACTACAAAACATCAATACCAGCAGAGAGGAAAAGAAAATATTTTAATAAGGAGGAAGAAGGTGAAAGCTACATTATATCTTCGTTTAATGTTTTGATAATTTTATATATATTGTAAATAAATTCATTAATAAATTTTACGATTTTGTGTCAAATACTCTAAAGTATGAAGTGGCCATCGTTCTTGTTGGCTTCTCAAATTTAACTCTAATGTTTCTCTTTCTTGATTGAACATACTGAATTTATATAATATGTGATAAATATCCTAGGATTCCACACTGGCATGTATCATCTTCTATTTTATTTATATTTTCAAGTACGCTTTCACCTGGCAGTGTCCTGTTAAAAATTTNATCTTCTATTTTATTTATATTTTCAAGTACGCTTTCACCTGGCAGTGTCCTTTTAAAAATTTGAGGGAATCTGTTGTTAAATTATTCTTACTAGAATACCAGTCGTTTATATTCTTAATAACATGTTTNTCTCTTTCTTGATTGAACATACTGAATTTATATAATATGTGATAAATATCCTAGGATTCCACACTGGCATGTATCCTCTTCTATTTTATTTATATTTTCAAGTACGCTTTCACCTGGCAGTGTCCTGTTAAAAATTTGAGGGAATCTGTTGTTAAATTATTCTTACTAGAATACCAGTCGTTTATATTCTTAATAGCATGTTTNTTAAAAATTTGAGGGAATCTGTTGTTAAATTATTCTTACTAGAATACCAGTCGTTTATATTCTTAATAGCATGTTTTAAGTTTAATCCGCTATTGTCTGATATGAATTCTTTTTGCCAGTCTTTAATACTGTTTTTATAAAGATCTTTTTTAAATTATTTTAGTCCACTTGGGCAATTTTTTTATTTTTCTCTATCCAAACTGTGTTGTCTAATATTAATTTACTGTATTTATTTCCCTTGTAATTTATTTCGTTTACTTCATTTTTAATTTTATAAACTAAAATCTACTGGTATTATTTTACTTGAAGTTATTGCTGCCAGGTAAGAGGTAGTGAGTGTCAAATTAATTAATTTAATCAAAATTTATCTTTGGGAGGCTCTCAGCATTCTTTTTATATGGGTGTGGTCAATCCTGCCATGAAAAAATGAACCGGCAGCATACTGAATTATATTTAAATATAAATATTGAAAGATTATAATTTGATATCTATAACTATATTGTTATTGTGTCTACTCCTGGTGCTTTTTTAATACTAAATTTTTTAGTAACTGTATCTATTTCGTCTAAACTAATTTCTTCTGCTGTTAAATTTTCCTCTTCACTATTTATTGTTATATTAATTTTTTCTCCTTTTATTATTTTAATGTTTGGCCAAAGATTATCCATTAATTTTATATANTATTTATTGTTATATTAATTTTTTCTCCTTTTATTATTTTAATGTTTGGCCAAAGATTATCCATTAATTTTATATATGTGTCTTTAATTGTTTTAGTGTACTCGTTTCCCATTTTTATACTACATAAAGGTTATTTTTTCTTAAATTTTTTCNTTTTAGTGTACTCGTTTCCCATTTTTATACTACATAAAGGTTATTTTTTCTTAAATTTTTTCCTACCTATTTTATCGACTACATCCAAGGTGATTTAATTTCCTCCTCTTTAATAAATTGCATTCATTTGTCATAAATATTCGTTTTAATTTTATTTTTATATTGTTTTATAATTTCTTTATATTCTTCTTTATATATTAATTTAGCAAAGCCTTGCAGCAACCACTACATTTTCCATTTACTTGTTTCCTCATTAGAATTAATTCTCTATTCCACCATCAGTTCCTTTTATATTGATTATTATGTTCCTTTTATTGAATTTTACACATATTGATTATTATTTCCTGTAATTTGTTTATTATTACTTATAATTTTTCATCTCTTTTAATCTGATAAATTTCCTTTTTAATTTCTTCTTTTACTTTATCCCAATCGTTTGCATATTGATGTAATCTTTTTAGAGTTTGTGTTTTCTTTATTTTGACATGAACCGTGCGTTCACGAGCTCCTTTGTGCCCACTCTGACTGGCACAGATGTGTCTACTACACCAGACACACCACGCCGACGGGATTGTGGGCATCAGTGAGAGTGTTCATAATTGCATCAGTGTTCACAATTGCAGCAGTGTTCATAATAGCATCAGTGTATTCAATCAGGGTATATAATTGCATCAGTGTCCATAATTGCATCAGGGTATTTATCCAGTGTTATTAATAGTATCAGTGTCTATAATTAATATCTTAATTGTCATCATGAAAGACAATCGACACAGCCACAGCCAGGGACATTTGACATTGTACACTTGGCAATACTGTGGCTGGTACAATAGAAACATTTCGGATTAATACAATCATTTTTATTGTATATTTGTATCAGGAAAAATTATGTTGCCTTAGGTTAATTTAATTCATGTCACTTCCATCTCATAATCAGTTTTAGTGTATATTGTGCTTCACTGTTTCGCCGCTTGGCATCGGCTGCGCTCAGGTAGCATAAGCTGGCCCATGATTCCTCCAAGTTCTCTTCAGCACTTGAGCGGATCAAGACGTGTAAGTCTCTCGCTCCGTAAAGGCCCTCGGTGCCGACATCTTAAGCTGAACTCATATTCACTGCAANTATTTATTATTATATTAATTTTTTCTCCTTTTATTATTTTAATGTTTGGCCAAAGATTATCCATTAATTTTATATGTGTGTCTTTAATTGTTTTAGTGTACTCGTTTCCCATTTTTATACTACATAAAGGTTATTTTTTCTTAAATTTTTTCNTTTTAGTGTACTCGTTTCCCATTTTTATACTACATAAAGGTTATTTTTTCTTAAATTTTTTCCTACCTATTTTATTGACTACATCCAAGGTGATTTAATTGCCTCCTCTTTAATAAATTGTGTTCATTTGTCATAAATATTCGTTTTAATTTTATTTCTATATTGTTTTATAATTTCTTTATATTCTTCTTTATATATTAATTTAGCAATGCCTTGCAGCAACCACTACATTTTCCATTTACTTGTTTCCTCATTAGAGTTAATTCTCTATTCCACCATCAGTTCCTTTTATATTGATTATTATGTTCCTTTTATTGAATTTTACACATATTGATTATTATTTCCTGTAATTTGTTTATTATTACTTATAATTTTTCATCTTGTTTAATCTGATAAATTTCCTTTTTAATTTCTTCTTTTACTTTATCCCAATCGTTTGCATATTGATGTAATCTTTTTAGAGTTTGTGTTTTCTTTATTTTGACATGAACCGTGCGTTCACGAGCTCCTTTGTGCCCACTCTGACTGGCACAGATGTGTCTACTACACCAGACACACCACGCCGACGGGATTGTGGGCATCAGTGAGAGTGTTCATAATTGCATCAGTGTTCACAATTGCAGCAGTGTTCATAATAGCATCAGTGTATTCAATCAGGGTATATAATTGCATCAGTGTCCATAATTGCATCAGGGTATTTATCCAGTGTTATTAATAGTATCAGTGTCTATAATTAATATCTTAATTGTCATCATGAAAGACAATCGACACAGCCACAGCCAGGGACATTTGACATTGTACACTTGGCAATACTGTGGCTGGTACAATAGAAACATTTCGGATTAATACAATCATTTTTATTGTATATTTGTATCAGGAAAAATTATGTTGCCTTAGGTTAATTTAATTCATGTCACTTCCATCTCATAATCAGTTTTAGTGTATATTGTGCTTCACTGTTTCGCCGCTTGGCATCGGCTGCGCTCAGGTAGCATAAGCTGGCCCATGATTCCTCCAAGTTCTCTTCAGCACTTGAGCGCATCAAGACGTGTAAGTCTCTCGCTCCGTAAAGGCCCTCGGTGCCGACATCTTAAGCTGAACTCATATTCACTGCAGTAGACTTCACTTCATGAACCGGATCATTGATTTTATTTGTTATAGCGCAGAGGGGAGAGCAATGTTACTCTTATCGGAGAGTTTTAACGCAATCGCATTTCACATTATAAAGCCACATGTTCGCCGTTCCGGGCCGTTAATGTTTGTACTAAAGTTGTGTGTGTTCAAGGAGTCGCAAGTAATAATTAACTCCACAAGCATCGTAAGCATTTCATTTGTAATTTAATTAAGGCGTGCGAGGCGGCCTACAGCCTCGCCATCATATGTGAGGGAGTGTTAACCAGAGTCCCCTAGGCTGACAACCGAAACGATCCTCATTTCATGAGCTCACCGCAGGGCTGTGGCGCAGGCCACATATTTCCTACATCATCAGCTCTGGTAACACCATGCATCAAGTTGGCTTTCCCAACTAGAGACGAGTACTTCTACGAGCCTTTGCTTGACCATGTCAATTTGTTCTATTATTATTCTGAAGGTTATTTTATTATAATCACTTATACTTTCCTCTACGTTCCAGTCTTCTACTTTGTTTTCCAGATCTTTGTTACCAGTGTTGTGTCTATATTTTTTGACCATGGATGGAGTAGATAGTGAAAATGTTACCCTCTTTATTACATTATTTTCTGTTATTTTTTTCAATTAAATTTAATATTTCATCCCCTCTATTGTCTTGGTTTTTTGAATTCCAGAGTGTTGATTTAGCANATTTTTTTCAATTAAATTTAATATTTCATCCCCTCTATTGTCTTGGTTTTTTGAATTCCAGAGTGTTGATTTAGCATAAAAATCCCACCCGATTATTAATTTTTGGTTTCCTAATTCTTTTATAATTTTGTCTATTTGTTTAATTAAGTAATCTATTTCTTGATTAAGGGGCATATACACTGACATAACTATACATTCTTCATTATTTATTANTGTTTAATTAAGTAATCTATTTCTTGATTAAGGGGCATATACACTGACATAACTATACATTCTTCATTATTTATTGAAACCTTTGGTATCATTATCTCCTTTATTGCTAAATACTGTACATTTTATATTTTGAATTCACAATAATAACTGCCTGTGTCTCATTTGTCCTTATTTATCAATTGCCAATTTTTATTTAAATTGATGTATTTGTTGTAATATAAATAAAAAATATCTTAACTATTTTTAATTTACTAATATTGCTTTGTTGACTCATTTGACCCATTTGATTAATTAATTAAATTTGGGGTATAAATTTATAAAAGAGGCAGCAGGGGCAGAAGCAACCAGGCAGAGATGCCACAGGCGAACTTCCCCAGTCGGCTTCAAGCGCGGCCACCAAACCCTTGCTGTGTGGCTGGGCGCCGGATGTCGGAATGGTTGAAGGTTGCGGTGTAGAAGTTGCTATCGGCGCTCGTGGCACGCCAGTGCTTGTAAACTGCACCNTGTCGGAATGGTTGAAGGTTGCGGTGTAGAAGTTGCTATCGGCGCTCGTGGCACGCCAGTGCTTGTAAACTGCACCGTGCTGGCAGGCAGTAGTGGAGCTGTAGGCAGGCAGCCCCATACTTATTTTATTACCTCTGCTGCTCCCTTATTGTGCATAAGAACACCGGGCGTTGGTGGTTCAAGAGGCGGAGGTGGTGCTGGTGCTGCTACTTGGAGAAAGTTTGCAGGATAGTTAGGGTGTCGTCTTCCCCTCCTCGATTCCTTTTGGGCATCTAGACACAGGATGTCGGGTGCGTGGCTGATGTGTCCTGAATTATCTCTGGTTGTTGGTCCTGCCTGTGCCGGCTCGGGCTTGACATAGTCCTCTATTCTGAGGAGCCCACTCGATCCCTATCAGGCACATGTGCGCCGGGCATCGAGGCCATGCTCTCAACTGTTGGGGCGGAGAGGTCAGGTTGTTGAGTAGGAGCAGGGTGAGGTGGATCGTCTTTCACTCCTTCGCCTGTAGCCCTGATGTCATCATGATGGNAGGTTGTTGAGTAGGAGCAGGGTGAGGTGGATCGTCTTTCACTCCTTCGCCTGTAGCCCTGATGTCATCATGATGGAGTTTTATGTTGTGCTTGGTGTTGAGCTTGGGAGCGTAGGTGCTCTCCCCCAGTTTGTTGGTAATGGGGTAAGGTTCACTCCACTTCATGGCTAGGCCAGCACAAAAATATTTACTGCTTCCTGACTGTGGGTGTTCACGAATGTAGACAAGTTCGTCCACTAGCAGTTCCCTTGGTGGTTTGTGGGTGGGGTAGCCAGGTGGTGAACATACCATTGTTGTTGATTATGCACCTGCTGCACTACTACCCGGTGTTTTGTCGCGCATGGCGAGCTGCACAGGCTGTTATTGACATACACACTGTTCACTAATGATTTTACTTGAGGAAGCTCTGTCAATGAGTGCTACAGTTGGATTTGAGTTTCTGTTAACAGGTATGCACAGTAGGCTGTTGTAATGTTGAAAGATTTGCCCGATATATGGGAGGTTGATTTTCTGACTGTTCTGTAATTTTTGTTGTTTTGGGGATTAGGGGGTTTGCTCCCCTATCCTTGTTTATCATTTCCCGGTGCTGAGTTCTCTGTCGCCTTGCGGTTTGGTCAGTCCTTATGGCAATACCTCTCCTCACCAGGACAGTAATGGCATGGGCCAGGCGGTGGCCGGTCAGGTGCCGTTGTACTGTTGTGTGGTGTTGTTGTTGCACCGTTGTTGTGCAGAGGCCGGTCAGTTCAAGCACTCTCAGCTGGGCGGTGAGTTATCGATTCCCAGTCATGCGATGCTCGTGGCCGGTCATAAGGCACTGGGTTTTTGTTACTGTCCTGGCTCCCAGTGAGTGTGTCAAATGTGAATTTATACATTCCATGTGGTGGCGCACTCTGTGCTGACATGACTCGGTTGCATCTCGGGAAATGGCAGAAACTTTTCGTACCAAGTTTTCAAATCCGTTGCAAATAGCTGACTGTAAAGATGCCCTGAATTCTGGGAGAACTGTTTGAAACACTGCTTNCCGTTGCAAATAGCTGACTGTAAAGATGCCCTGAATTCTGGGAGAACTGTTTGAAACACTGCTTCTAACACATATGCTGCTGCAATATGAGGGTAAAACCAGGTTACGATATTTACTTTGCATCGCACTAACTTTTCCAACTCTTTGTTGTCGCTCTGTGAAGTTACTCAGCTGCGTTTGTAATGTTGCCAGTGTGCTAATGTACCTGGTGGAGAATTTGGTGATTAACTGTTCCCACATCATTTGGTACTCGGTAACAGACCTCCACCGTATGCGTGCATCGTCTGTGAATTGAGTTCCTANAACTGTTCCCACATCATTTGGTACTCGGTAACAGACCTCCACCGTATGCGTGCATCGTCTGTGAATTGAGTTCCTACTACAGAAGGACACTTCTCGTGTGGGACACTGTATCGCTGCAGCCGCTGTCCGCATCCTTGAACGAATGCTCGATGGTCCTCCGAGCCATGTGCACATAAATTCGGGAGTATCTGATATCTTGCTGAAGTAACTATTAGAGTTTTGTGCGAAGTCTTAATGGTTCGTGGCGCAAATGGTGAGTATGTTGCAGCAGGCTGCGGTGATGTTAGTTGCAGTACACTAGGCCCTGGCATTGAGTAAGTTGTTCCAACAAGCAGTCCTGGCACTGAAAACACGCTTTTGAAATTTAGACCACTCGATGGTGGTCATGCAGGTGAAGTAGCACTTACGGTCGCAGCCGTATCTGGTTGCAAAGTTTCCAGTGAGTTGCCCGCAGTTCGGAAAGTCGCAGTGTTTTCTTATGGTGACATAGTCTGTTGGCGTCTTGAGGTCGACATGAGCCAGTCCTTGGGCGTGATGCTACATTGAGTACACATAAACTGTCTGGGGCATACACTGGTGCATTTCGCAATGCTGAGCGTGTTCACGCTCCTACTATGCTTGCAGGATGCCAGATCTTGCTCTGGTCCCTCGCGCTGATATCAATTAGTTAGGTCCTCGTACGTTCGGCTAGTGGCCCAAGCAGGGTGTACATTGAAGTGGCATATGTTGGCACTGGAAGGCAATGGTAAATGTTCTCTGACAGATCATATTTGTAAAGGCGTCATTGTCTTTCGCCTTGCGGCTAATTACACAACATTCCATCCCGAAATTGGTCATGTGCGCAAGCGTTCGGCTACACAATGTGGGTGTTCGGCTGGTGCTGCATGGAAATCTTTGCAGGGACTACGACACTCCTACTTGTGTGAATGTCCCGTGCATTTGGACAGCTGTTTTCAGTGCTGGTTGTCATGGCAGGTGTAGGGGTGAGGCGTGCACTCTCCTTCCCCTCTAGTAGGTGATATAGCTGACCAGTGGTGTGTATGGAGGCAGCAGTGGAGAAGGAGGAAGGCTCCCTTTGTCCCCTTAAATGGAGCACCAAAACTGCAGTGCTTTCGTACTCCACTCCCACTAATGGCGAAAATTGTGGCTCCACGAATGGTCACNATGGAGCACCAAAACTGCAGTGCTTTCGTACTCCACTCCCACTAATGGCGAAAATTGTGGCTCCACGAATGGTCACCCATGTGGCAACGTAATTTAGCTACACATAATGGCGCCAATCGACACGACTAAATTGGGATTGGAAAAAGCATGAATTAGCCATATTGAGAGGTGCCAATTTANGAATTAGCCATATTGAAAGGTGCCAATTGACATGTTTTGGGTTCGGTCACAGGATACCGGTGATGAGATTAATGTCTGGAGGGCACCAGGTAACCACTTAAGGGAAACTGCTCGGATTAGCACGAGACTCTTGAGGAGGATTGTGTTCGAATAACCTGGGCTAATGGACCCTTCACCCAGTTTCTTAACAAGGTAGCACGTGGTGATTGACGTCGGCTACTGAATATACAATGTAACATACACCCTCCCGAACGAGGGTATTGTGGCTCCCTTGCATGCTGTTCGAATGCACTTACATAAACACTTCAAAATTCCCACAAATACACTCTGACTTACTTGATGCAGTAAACATTGCAGGTAGTTGAAGGTTACAAGGGGCCATCGCCCTTAAGATCCTCGTAAAGTGGGAATAATGTACACAGACATAGGTTTCAAGAAAAAACCAGTTGTATATTATAAAAATTTACAACACTTAGGCGAGCAGGTGGCACGCTGCCCGGCACTGGCCGAAGCTGTATCACAAATGGGTCAATGGATGCCATAAAAGAATGAAGATTTACGTTGATGAGAGCCCAAACTCACTGGTCTCCGCGGCTGTTCACTGTGTCAAAATACAACAATGGTCGAGCACCTTGCCGACGACAAGAACATCGGGCATGGCCATCAGATAAAGTATCTCGACGGTGTTTGGGAAAGCATCCGAACATCAACCAACAACGTGCGAGTCAGCTGATGGTCCTACTTTGATCCGACCTTGTGAGCTACATCAGGATATCATCGTTGTTCGGATCCCATCCGACCAGCACATGTGCTCACTATCTGCACTATGCCATCAGGGCATAGCATGCATGAAGGTGACACAACGCTTCATAGTGCCCCTGATCTGGATGCATATGAACAACCGATGCCATTGTGCATCACTAAGTGTTTTCGAGTGTTACTGGTCCCCAAAAGCAGAGTAAAATTCTTCCCAGTTTTCACAAAGNATTGTGCATCACTAAGTGTTTTCGAGTGTTACTGGTCCCCAAAAGCAGAGTAAAATTCTTCCCAGTTTTCACAAACTGCAAACCACCAGTAAATTATACTACAAAATGTAATGACGAATTACGTTAAGGTGAAGTGACAACGACTTCCTACCTGGAGCACGNCGTTAAGGTGAAGTGACAACGACTTCCTACCTGGAGCACGGACTTGACCCGTGCCAACCTAAGTTTAGCCCCCACAGGCATCACCTGGCTGGGGGCATCTCAGTTTATGTGTTTTAGTAGAAATAGTTAGTGCAAAAGTATACATGTTTTTGCAGCAGTCAACAGGTTAACGGACTCGGATAGACACGTTTACAGCACTACATGCCCATAAACCTAACACCGCAAAAGTGCTTTGTCATGAATAATTAAGAAGCATGTTTAGAATCGAGAATATAAAAGTTTTTGCAAAGGACAATGTTCAGTCTACATTCAGTTAAGGGTGCTTTCCCACCCATGCATTGTAAACAATTAACGGCCTAACCATATTTTTAATTTCTTTCACGCTCACATGTTCCCGACTTCCATGTCTTCATGGCAAGTGACAAGAAAGACGCTGGCAGCAATTTAGTCTGAATCGGTCATTCAACAGAGCAGGCCGCACGGTTCGTGACTCCCAAGCACTTCATAACCTTTCTTGTCTTCCACCAAGAACCAGAGTTTGAACTCCTTTTTCGACCAGAAAAGTATAATTTAATGTAACTTACTCGCACGGAGTATTATTACATTACCTCCTGCAGACCTACATGCCCAAGAGTGTAAGTTCACCTTTCTAATCTCGAGAGCATATTTTAATTTTTTCCGCGTCAGTCCCCGACGGACATAGTGAATCGGTTCCGCTTAACAATGTGAGCACCGGCATCTGATTTGTAGTGTCGAAACGTCAATAAATGAGTGCAACCCCCAAGCCAGCGTTTTGATTCACAGGCCTTGCCTATTAAAGACATTTCGGGAGCTGGAACCAGCCCTTCTAAGGGTTTTTAAGTGTTTTCAGTGTAACATGTACAAGTGGCGCGAAGCCGAAGCCAAGTGGTGAAAAGATGAAACACAACATGACATAACATACATAACATCCTGGAACAGGATTAGGTGATGACAAATTATATGCATTAAATTTAAACATAATTACTCTTAAATAATTACACTTTAAAAGTTATTATATTTCTCATAAGTGTGTGCAATTCACTGCTGCGGATGCGCTTGCATTACACTAGCCACAGCGTTGCCAAGTATACATTGAAAAACATCCCTGACTGTGTCTGTGTATGCGACGACGGTTTTGATGTTTGTTGTTATTAGGAACACTGATAAGTTACACTTTGAAGAACTTTTCACTCTCTCTCTCTCTCTCTATCTCTCTATGGCCCACAAGCCAGTTGGTGTGGTTTAGCTGGTGCGGTTGAAACGACTGCGGCAGTCAGAGTGGGCACAAAGGAGGTCGTGAACGCGTGGCTCTTAGTCAACCTATACATTAACACAGACTAACATTTCTTTTAAAGAAATGACGAAGGTCTAAAACAGCAATGAAGGACATTTCGCTTCTATGAAAATGCAAGCACAAAACAGTTTATGATTTTTAAATCATGTCGCAATAGTCAGTTCAGAATACAGCCCTTGTATTCACTCCATCCTATTTGATATGCACCATCGAACCAAAGTCAAGTTTATATGAACGATTGGAACCAAACGGAAACGAAACATTTGTCTGTGCCATACACAATTCGCGAAAAACTCAACCTTACAACTCTGTAGCTTGCAAGCAAGACCCCTACCACACACTAAGG
>NQII01000762.1:0-11089 GCA_002778355.1 Clitarchus hookeri
AGTAGTACAGCACGACCGCCTGTGACATCAGTTCAGTCTTCCGTGATCCAAAACCATCTTCCTGATCACAAGCATGACTTGAACAAGCGTAAGTAAATAACAAAGAAATTTTATTCGTTTATTATCCAGTCATGGTTACTTCCAACTTTTCTGATGCCCTGCTAGTGGAAGCTTCCATGATATTCCTCCGTCTCATGTAAACAAAGCTTTAGTTCCCTTAGTGAATTACACTAAGGGGACAATGCACCACATTTGTACGCATTCAGTTAAATAATTTAACATTAGAACTATTACTTACTAGGAAGTACCAACACACCAATTTTTTTTTCTGTTTTATTTGTATTGATTATAATTGAAATATAATTTATAGATAAAATATAAGTAAAAGTTAAATTTAGTCAAAAATAGGATACCTTTATGTTTCATAAATTGTGAAGATAATGCATACAGACTACAGTGTTAGTTTGGTCTGGTTGTTTTCTCTACATTACTGTGCAGGAGTGAAGCATTAGTCATTTCTATCACTGCTGAAGCTCAGAGCGGGGGTAGATCAGGCCCCGTGAGGGGCCCATTACCACCCAATGGGGTTGGACACCAAACACGCAGGGAGATTAGGAAGGAGCTAGATTGGCCCCCTCCCAACTCCCTGCACCGTGAAGCATTAGTAATTGCCCTGTCATCTATTAAATACTGTAACGCATTTACCCGAATATAAAACTAGTATGTTCTATTCTAGTTTTTATTTACAGAAAACTGTGGGTTGTCTTTTTTTTTGCATACTAAAAAAATTATAGGTCAGTGTTTTTGCTTGAGTAATAGCAAGTGATTGCCAGTGTCTTTGACTAGACATTTATTTCATATAGTACAAGCCACTTTTAAAAAAAACATGCTCTATAGTTTGAAAAATATATGAATGGCCAAAGAAAGTGTGGCTTTTTTATGTTTTAATGCATTTTAAGTATAGTACGTACAGTGACACATGACGTGCATAGCTGGCAATGCACCATGTATACATCTATGACTTCAACTCAGCCCATGGGAAGCCACGTCACCCTTACCAGGGGACAAACCCGGACTGCTACACCCAAGAGATAAATACTACCCACCGTTGTCAGTAGCAATAAATATATGCATGTCAGTCATGCACCTCTGCCTCGCCACCTGAACAGAACTGGCCTGCCCCTAAGCGAGTGCCATGATACCACCCACAACAAAGAGCTACCCCACTTCCAACCTTCGCCAAGAGAGCGCAGCAAGAGATGACGCCGCCCACACAGGGAGGAGCTGGCTGGCCAAAGATGCCCGAAGGAAGCTCAAGGAAGACACCAGTCTATATTTATGGCCGGACAAGCCCCCAGAATGCCAGTTGACATCGAGTTGTAATTGCATTGGCTGAGGAACCCAACTTGGCAACTCAGCAGCTCGCCCTACCACTGCCATGCTAGGGCCCTCTGCTGCAACCTATCTACTACCAGCGAAGCTTACTTCAACCCCAAAGACATGCACTCCACTTGGGAATGTCAGACCCCGTCCCTTCAGGACCACACTAGACAACAGTAAGGTTTGAGTTGTTCTCACGACTTCGTTATTAGTTGCTGTAGGTTTGCTCTTTCTTTAACAGGTCCCCTTCACCTGTTCATAATATAACTTCTGCCAGTTGCTTAGTAATTACAAAAACCTAGGAGTTAGTACGGTCACCATGTTTATTCTCTCGAGAATAAATATGTTCAAGTCGACACACTGCGTTTTAATTCTAAGGGTGGTTTGTACCTTTCAACCCCACTATAAACGCTGTCCCACAAGGGAGCGGCAGGTGACCCGGTCTTGCTAAACCATTGCAGTTACCATGGTAGGACTTTGGGCACCCTTAACTGGGTAGTTTTGTCCGTGGTTAATTGAGCACTTTTGAAATTAACCTTTGAAAAATGACACTGCTCCTACCTGCATGTATTTCGTACGTCGCAAAACACCACACGATTTGCCGGCCACCCATACTGTGGGCCCAGTGCGCAAAGGCACTTGGCACACACGTACAGTAGATCCCCCTGCTAGGTACACTCCATGAGGAAGCAACTGGATCACCAGAGTTATCTAACAGATTCCAATTTGCCAGTTGGAGTACCAGGCCTGACGAGGTGTTACCCGGTAGCCTCTGAGCAGCCCACAACGAAGCCTTAGCGCTACCCCAAGTCAGCTAACCCACTCCATCCATCGCGTGTGATTCACCGGCTGGAGCACCAGGCCTGACGAGGTGTGACATCACATCTGGATACTCTTAGCTAGGAAATTACTGTCACCTGCCCCTTGCTTGCTGCGACGACCCATAGTAATGCCATTCACCTGACAAGGGACTAAGTGGGCCGATAAGAAGGCATCTATGGCTCCTACAGCCAACCAATTGGCAGGTAACCCATCCCAGTTGGCCTTCAGCCTTTCCTCTGCTTGGGATCAGGCACAAGCCACCCACCAACTGTAGGAGCCTCACTCCTCAGTCTCCCCTAGTAACTTGTTCAAGCCACCCCGGAATATTGCTGGCACACCGCATCTCGTCGTCATCCGCCTGTGGCATGGACTGCCTGTGGGACTGGGCCTCACCAGCACCATCTACCTAATGCCAGCACCGGCCATCGCCATCCAGAGTCCAGCAGCCTCTGGACCAGCCACCCTTGGACAGGGCCCGGAGAGTCATCCGCCGCAGCCTGCTAACGGTCTGCTACAGCGCCAGTCTACAGGTGATGAGCCAGCATTCACTACCACCCATGCCGCTTTAGACGCCTACGTAGCCTGCCCCTTAGACGCCTACATAGCCTGCAGCCACCTAACCAGGTCAACTGTACACCGGCTCCCTCTGAGCTAAGGCACACCCACAATAACCAGCCCATACGGCCACTTAGGGTTCTCGGCCTGAACCCACATAAAAATGCCCCCTATGTAGACTAGGTGTCGTGCCATACTTCCCGGCCATCATGCGTCAACATTATATTAATAATTGGAATTTTTTTTTTAATTAATTTATATGTTTATTGCAGCAAGTCAAATCAGTGCATATTTACCATGAGTATTATAGGATCATATAAATAAATTGTTTCGTGTTAAAAACCCTTCTAGAGTGCTTGTATGTATTTGCATGGCTCTAGTAACCTAGGTTTTTTTATTAATAAAATTTGGGTACCTAAATTGATAACTTTTGATCAGCTATGTTTACATTGCTTTCATTATGATTAAATTACATACGAGTTTGTAGAAGCTTCCAAATTTTATTAGCAAAGCATTTTTCTTAAAAAAAAAAAAAAAAGGTACAAGTAACAACAGTTTTGCATTTATATTATGTAAAAATTACGTGTTTGAGGATGGGTTTTCAACAAACTTTTAATCAATATTATGATGCTGTTAAGATTGGAGAGGTTCAGTAGAGGTTGCATATTTAGTTCTAAATAGTAAATGCAAAATGTCCCACCACCTACAAATTGATTATAGAGCATATGTCATGTTTTATTTGGTAAATTTTGTGTGTATTATCACATCTACTGTTTCAGTAGGCATTTTGATACCTACATATGTAAAATTCTTACAGTAGTGTAAATACAATGGAGGGTTGAGTTTCATAACATTTAAACAAAGTTAAGAACAGGCTTATATTTTTCCTATATTTCACTCAAAGGTTTANTAAAATTCTTACAGTAGTGTAAATACAATGAAGGAGGGTTGAGTTTCATAACATTTAAACAAAGTTAAGAACAGGCTTATATTTTTCCTATATTTCACTCAAAGGTTTATTAGGAGAGATTTTGTGCCATGGTATTTCACTTTAGCAGTGCGACGTTTGTTATGAAACTAACTGAATCAGTCAACATATCCAAAAATGTGTGGTGTGTACAGAAAAAATGTAATTAGTGCTTGACAGCCATTCTGTCTGCAAGCTTTGATCACGAGATGTGAAAATGTGAATGTGAACTAGCTTGGCCAGCAAGATGTTTACATCCATTATTATATATAATGCTTTCTATAAATTCATTTTTTAATATCACAAATACATACTATGCAGTATGCAGGAGAAAATATTTAATCATGTCACTGCCTTTCTGCCTATTTTTATTCACCTCTGAGTTATCACTGATATATTCAATGAAACATACAGTTACCGAATATCTGCAAATGTCATGTACAAATATGTACTGTCATTTATCAACTCCAAATTTGTTAAAAGTAAGTGATAATCAAAACATACAAACTGGCAAAGCTGTGGTAGCAAATACATTTCTTTGCATTGTTTGTGCAAAATCAATTGATGGTACCCATGATTCGTTGTGCGAATGTGCCTGGTCAAGCCTTCTATTATGAAACTATAGGGATGGACAAAGTGTGGTGTCCTTAGGTCTTAATGTATTTTAAGTGTGGTGTATATATATTGTATATTATTAACTGCAAAGAATTTGGCTATGTTTAACCTGTATTTAATAGACCTGCTAGGCATCTGTAAATAATTTATGAAGAAATAAATTTTACCTGGATAGCAAAGTAAAAATGTGGGGGTCATATTATTTTCAAAGTCGCCCTATGTTTGGGTAAATAGGTATTTAGGCATATCCCACAACAGCAAATAAAATAAATAATTTCTCTCCCATTTCATGTGCCAAAATTTATTACTCTAATAGAACATTTTATCTTGCACAAATAATAGGCAAATTGCAATTCCCTAAAGTTAAATTGTGATTTTCAAAATAAACTAAGAAATGTGTAACACAGTCTCTTACAGGATGTTGCCACCTTGGCTCAACTGAATTTTACAAAGGTAATATGTATGACATGACAGTGTGGAGTAACCTTCATGTGCCATGCAGTTGATTCTGCACAGAAGCAGATCTAAACTTTTAGTTTTGGGAGGGGGGGTCTTACTTCCCCATCATTGTGCAGGGGTAAGTTAGCCACTCCTCAGTGTGCAGGGCAGGAATCACCAGGCAGAGGAACTCCCATAAAGGGACAACAAACCTATGTGGTCCCCAACATGATCACTGAGGTTCCCAGAGGACTCAGAGAACAAGATTCTGCTTCAAGTGTAAACCTTCATGCAAAATATATTAAAACACAATGCTGAGTCCCGCCTATTCTTCTACCCTTTTACTTGAAAAACTCAAAAATAGTAATAAAGAAGGAAAAAGACTAGTCATCACCTCGGATGATACAAAAAAAAACAGAAGTTTCCGACAGCTTGACAATGCAGTGTCTCGAATTTTAGTGTTGTGGTTCTTGAAGGAACACACCATTATTATATATATTTTGTTCTGCAGTTTTGCACACAAAATAAATCACTACAGAGAGTTAGAAATTTACCTGAAAACAAAACTAATCATTATCAGGACACACATATAATATAAAACCAAAACTTCAAAGTACACAGTATTCAGCACACATGCTCCCATCGAACATAATAAATGCAAAGTCAAACACAAGTTTGAGTAGAAACAGCGAAAAGGTTACCACTTTAAGAGCAATGAGGAAAAAATTACAGAGTTTAATTTGTTAAAGAAATTATATTCATTTCCAAATTAATAGTTTCAAATTCCATTTTAAATTTACATTACATCTAAAATATTATGTTTTTTTATTTTTAAATATTCATTATTAAAATTTAATAAAATAAAATAAAATCAAGGAAAGATGAAGAGACTTTGCCATAAGAGAAAGAATTTGCTAACAAAAGTAAATAGGAAAATAGGTAAAAACAAGTGCCACAACATGGCACAAGGTGTACATCTTGCCTTTTGGCTCATAGTATGACATTGGGCACTATCTCGTCATAATTTTAGGAAACAATCAAATAAAATCAGTATTTTAAACAATTCTGATGTTATTTCATATCAGTGTTAAAACATTTACAAGAGAGAGTTTCACATCAATGTGAGGGTTTTGGGGAAGGGGATGGTGGTCGTGTCCCCTGTGATCCCTATCTGGATCTGCTCCTGATTCTACAATATGTGCATGCTTTTCATAACTTTGCTTACTCTTCAACTACCATTTGCAATACAGGAAATTAACATTTGCTAGTTATTTTACTTTTCTTTATTCTGGATAGTGTTAGTTAAAAGGAAATGATTTTTTCCCCTTATTTGTATATTAGTACCGCTTTTTGGTTGAGAGTGGATTTATTTGTTACAAAAATTGAAAGTCATTAAAGTGAGTAAGAAAATGAATTGTTCATATTAAATTTGGGTTATCAGAGTCCATTGGTATAATAAGATTGAAGTAATGAAACGGAAATCTTAAAACTTGGAGGTTATATGCAGTTAGGACCAGTGCAAGGTAACTTGGCGCCGTAGGCAAAATAGCTGTAGGTGCCCCTCCCCTGCTTTAATTCCCCTCGGTTATTTCTACTAACAGCCAAAAGTCATACTGATACATTTTTTAAGTTTATCTGTGTAATGAGAAATTGTATAGGACCACTTCTGTAGTTCACTTCTTTGTTCTTTGCTCTGCACCCTTACGCTGTTCGTGTAGCTTTACTTAATGTTCCATGTATCATGCTTGACTATCAGGTTTTAATATGAAATAAAATAATGAAAATCGTGTTGTTACAGAATGGGTAGAGAGCTTCACCCAGTGTCTTGTGTCTAGACTCCACAATTAAGGTGAAAGACCATGCCCGGTTAATTTGATTCAAATCCGTGTGGCAGCGCTTGCATGCACTATTGCACAAGGATGCACACTCCATTTCCTCAGCTGAGTGTAGTGTCTACTGCCCGACGCCGCGCGGCTAGACTTATCAGTACAGGACTTAAGAAGCTGAGGTGTTCTTTACATGTTATCTGCACAAGCAAGGACGTTCTTTTCTTTTCTAGCACTGAAGGTTACAAGTTGATTTTGAACCACAACTGATTTTTTGTAAACTAAATAATGCCATAAAACAAAGTAAAATATTGATTATGTTAACTGTTTTCTGTTTCATAAGAATTATCTTGGGTTCACTAAGCACTATTCAAGACTTTGTTATCGTCTGCGTATAAAGCAAACCGGAAACGTTTAGATTTACCTACAAAATATGATTTCTTTAAGGGAAAGAACATATAATATTCTCTATTCAGAAAAATAGTCGAGTTCATGCCAGCTGTCATGCACACTCCGTAACAACATAGAACATGAACGGATAAAGATACAGACTTTGGATTTTCACCTACTTGTTTAGAAAAATGAGCCTCTTGCATAAAGTGATGGAATTTTAGAGGTGTGCGAATATTCAAAAATTCGAATAGTTGCAAATAGTAATTTATTAATTATTAATAAATTGTATAATAATTAATAGTTATAATAAATAATTAATTAATAAGAACTTCGAATAGCTTATGCAAAAATTGTGAATAATTAACATTCTCATTTTGAGTGGTTTTAGAGCGGCCTTTATGAACTTTGAAAGTTTTCCCGTAAATAAGTGCATCTGGAAATGAAAGCCTAAGAGAAAAAGATGGTTAACTTTCACTGTTTTTAAACAAAGTTTGTGGTTTTGTTCCACGCTACACTATGCTGAGATAACTATCTACCAGCTTGACATGATGGTCGGGTGGGAGCAGCAGAAGTAGCAAGGGGAGGAGGGACTGTTTTCACAGCAATGCTCAGCGCCCACTATGATGAGGGGGAAAGGGGTCTTTCTCTCTCTCTTCTGTTTGGTGAGCAAGATGTCATGCTTGACAGCAGGCTGTCGAAACCGTTGTGTGGTGGTGTCAAGCCAATCCTCCTAGCTAGTGTTCTGGAGATCAAAGATAAAGCAATCCATGGTTCAAGTTCCAAGTTGGAAGGGAAGGGACGAAGAGTCTCGAGTCTCCACACCAGTGGAAAGGCTATTTAATAGGAGGGTGACAAATCTGGATTATGATCTAATCTGTATGCATTGCTTGTCAACATGCATCAGATTTTTTTTATTTTTGTCCCTTGAAAAACTATCTATACAGGTCACAATGTATTTCAGTTTGACTTAAGTTTATATTAAAACTTTAAAATTATGTTTTTTAGTTATAAAATGCTTTCCCATAAGTTATTAAGAGATATTATTATATAATGAGTATTTATTATATCTTATTTAAGATTTATTATATAAAGTACTCTGCATATGTAAATTTGGTAAATAAGTTTTGTATATTATTTCAAGACGTGTAAACGTGAAGTTTCTACTATACAGTAAACATAAAAAGTGTTCCTTTCAGATTTATTATAAAAAAATGTTCTATTGTATTTACAAGTTCATTTATAAGGTTTTCATGTTAAAATTTAGTTCTGTGACTTGCTTTTATTTTGAATCTTCCTGTTCATAACCAAATATTTTATACCAACCAAAATGTGTAGCAAAGCACATATACAATTAATTAGCCTACATTTTGTTTTTTGAAAGAGCCATGTTTTGAGAGTAGATATTTTATTTTGCAAGTAACATTAATCATGTTTATTGCAGAATCAATGCATATATAAAAACAATTCACCATTTTTGTTTCATGCTTAATGTTTTCGAGTTCAGAATGAAGTATTTATATAAATATAGACCAGCATATTTTTATTTTGTTTTCACTTTGTTTGCTGTATTACGCTATTTACTTTTTGGACACTGTAAACTGAAATAAGTTAAAAATTGCCTTTAATTGTGTTATGTCCCTCCCTTTCCATACCTACCTCCTCCTTACTGGTCCAGTCTGGTCTTGGGGCAAGTCCTCCATTGCCGCCGCTCTCTCATCACCGCCGGTGAGCTCACCGAGATTGTGTGATGTTTCACAGTGTGCGCATAGAAGGGAGGGGTTGATACCTCAGATTTAAGGGGAGTCTCCTTTCAAGGAGAACCTAGGGGAATATATGGGATATCCCATGATGCACATACGGGTATTCGAACAATCTACGTAGCCAAAATTATTTTTTTGCTTGGATTGGTTCTAGATGATATACTTTTTTATAATGCTACAATTTCTGTGTTCATCCCCCAAATTACCTGTTATAAAATATTTTAAATGTAAATCAGTCGCACAGTTTCAAAATTAAAAAATTATGAAAGTAAACACAATAAATAATATTTATTGCAGGAAATGGGTACATTTTATGATGTTGTAGGCATCAAATTTGGTGATCAGAAATCACAGCTTGATTTATTCACTCTGGAGAGACATGGTACTTAAATAAAGGCACTATCGTAAAAGAAAATAAAAGCATTCAGGTGTTGTGCGATTTCCTCAAAATTTTATTCAAGTTAAAGAAAATCACATTCTTCAAAATGCAGAGTTACGAATAGTCGGCCATACAATGAGCCAGGCGAATCACTATAACAGCATCGCAGAGTTCATTAATTATTCACATCACTAAAAACACATCACGAGAAAATTATGAAGACAGGAGGTACATAATTGTACCTCCTGGCACCCTAGGGAC
Organism: Clitarchus hookeri; assembly: GCA_002778355.1. NCBI lineage: Eukaryota > Metazoa > Arthropoda > Insecta > Phasmatodea > Phasmatidae > Clitarchus > Clitarchus hookeri. Next base: position 9,397 of record NQII01000762.1, read on the forward strand.
TTCCCACGCCAGCGGAAATAATTTTGTAGATGAAAGTTCAACCAAAAACTAAAGACAAAAGAAGAAAAAGGTCATGGTGCTTGCTGGTATCTGCGAAATTTGTCACGCTAGACAAAGTGTGTCTTCCTCGCAGTCTGGTCGTGATCTGTTAGTGGGCGGTAGGCGCTTGCAGCTAATGTCGCTACGNACATCACGAGAAAATTATGAAGACAGGAGGTACATAATTGTACCTCCTGGCACCCTAGGGACTTCCCACGCCAGCAGAAATAATTTTGTAGATGAAAGTTCAACCAAAAACTAAAGACAAAAGAAGAAAAAGGTCATGGTGCTTGCTGGTATCTGCGAAATTTGTCACGCTCGACAAAGTGTGTCTTCCTCGCAGTCTGGTCGTGATCTGTTAGTGGGCGGTAGGCGCTTGCAGCTAATGTCGCTACGNGACAAAGTGTGTCTTCCTCGCAGTCTGGTCGTGATCTGTTAGTGGGCGGTAGGCGCTTGCAGCTAATGTCGCTACGCACTCCACCCCCACTCCTCACATGAGGGTGTCAAAAACCTAACAAAATAAAGGCATGAAGTGGTACAGAATCCCTTCAGACACCATGCGAAACCCACCACCAACACCCCTCCCCCACCACTGAATTTTTTTTTTCCTCTCACGCCACAGTCTGTAAAAGTTAAACAATCAAATTTTCAGAACATACTCAAAACAAAAAAATGCCTATGAACATCATAATAGCCCTCCCTTATCTCCGATTACAGACGCACTCTCAACTGCGACTTTACATTTCCTCGCAAAACAAAAGAAAATTAACCAAATGTCCTGATTAAATCAGTATTAACTACATCATTACAATTTTAACAATGGTACAGCTCATCAGTTTTGGCAAGACAAGTGATAATGCTGTGCACTCAATGATGCAGTGTGATGGATACCTTGTTTTGCTAGAACATTAGCGACCCTTATGGCAACTAGTAAACGGAGTAAACAAACATTGGAACATCCTCAAGTCTAGTTGATCAATACTGTTTATTCATGAGTGAGTGTGTGGGTGGAGAGATTTGGGCAGCTCTTAACATCGAGGTCTGGAGAGCCGATGCTTATTCATGAATATGAGCAATTATGGATTTACATTTCCTAATAGATTAAAAATTGCCAGTGACAATATGTAATAAATATGGTACCCTATATTAAAATAATTACTATTTTAAAAGTAATAAATATTATAATAATCATTTATAATTTTTATTTCAGTTGATAAGTCATAATCAAAATGTAAAGCATTTTTGATCTCCTGTCAATGATCTTGCCGGCTGCAGCTTCTTGGCACCCTACACAGTCGTCTAGTTCTCCTATATGATCGCACTGGCCCTGTGTGCAGTGTTTGTGTGGAAGTTTTTCTAGAACCAGAAAGAATTGTCATTAAACTGAAAGACAACCAAAGAAAATACTCTATTTAAACTGCAATTAGTTTTACTGCAGGGACTTTCTGCTGGAGATAAATAACAGTACTGACCAGTGTGTTTAGTATAATTCATGTATGACTGAACTTGAACATGCTGCTCATTTCTTTGTACCAAGGAGCATTTGATTTTAATTTTTTTATCATTACAGCAGGCATATGTTTCTCAAAATATACACTGAAGAGGCAAAAAAAACTGGTACACCTGCCTAATATCGTGTAGCCCCCCCCCCCCC